>CADEHL010000110.1:0-205000 GCA_902827135.1 Harpagifer antarcticus | reverse complement strand
CCCAGTCTCAGTGCGTGTCCTGTGCTGCAGGGAGATGGTGAACGCCTGGTTCTCTGAGCGAGTTCACTCCATCCAGCAGTCTTCCTGCAAAGAGAATCCTCCACAGCAGCACTCCGGCCCCCCCTCTGCCTCCACCATCCTCCCAACTACACTCCAGGACAGCCGCTGCCCGTCCCCCATCCCCAGCCCGGCCCCTGGCACCCCCACCCGCAAGATATCAGCGTCAGAGTTTGACCGCCCGCTCAGACCCATTGTGGTGAAAGACGCCGAGGGCTCTCTGACGTTCCTGAGTGATGCCGACCGGGAGACGGTCCCTCTGCGCGGCTCTGTGATGGGCGAGGGGGGTATCGGTGGGGGGGGCAGCGGGGCAGGAAGTGACCGCTGCGCCAGGCTGCTGGAGCTGGTGATGGACGTGTCCAGTCATCTGGACGTGACAGCACTCTGTCACAAGATCTTCCTCCACATCAACGAGCTGATTGCTGCAGACCGCTACTCCCTGTTTCTGGTAGGAACACAAACTACTATTTTCTAACTGTTATCTAACTGCAGCAGCAGGTTCCAAACTCTTTTCACTGAGAGCCACATACAGACAAATATACGAAGGCCTGGCATATTAATGCATGAACACTTTTCAAGAAGTACAATATAAGACAAGCACTAGTTTCATGTTTGGGCCATGTTCCATTATACTTTAATAATTTGCTGCAGGCCAATTAAAAATGGGCCACGGGCCACAATTTGCCCCCAGGCCGCAGTTTGGACACCCCTAACCTAGAGCACTGTGATCAGCCGGAGCAGGGGGAGTGAGACAGGCCTCTACAGGATGTGAAACATCTCTTAAAAAGTGCTTACACTCAACATGCTCACATCTCAGCTTTGGCTCTAACTGCTGATGTGCGAAGCTCCAGTTATTCTATAAAAGTGTTTTACCAAACAATGTAGGTGTTATTCTGTCATTGAAGGGCCGCTCTATCATGCCAGACTCACAGGATTTCTCCCTGTGAGCGACCTTTACATTACACACACTTTTAATTTGATCCATTTTGAACATAGAGGTGTTGACTTGTTCAGCTCTAATTGACTGTATCAGAATCTTAATGTCTTTATTAGTCCCACAGAAATGGACATTGTTAAGAGGCCTGCATAACATATTAGAGATATCAATTACACAAAGTACAATTTACAAAAGTATATTGTTGACAGGTGGATAACAATAAGTACAGTAACAATATTTTAAAACAAAGTCAAATAAAATAAGAGTCAAACACGTGGGTTTGCTATCCTGGCTCCAAGATGGTGGAATGAGCTCCCCATTGACATCAGGACAGCAGAAAGCTTACACACCTTCCAGACTGAAAACTCATCTCTTTCGACTCCACTTCGAGCGATAGAATTACTAACAAAGCACTTATATACTAACAAAGGACTGGCTTCTCTAAAGCCAGTTGAGTAGCACTTGACATGTTTTAGCTCTATGAAACCTGATGTACTTTATGATTCTGTTTTCTTCAAGCTTGTATTTTCTTGGTCGAACGCACTTATCGCTTTGGATAAAAGCGTCAGCTAAATGCAATGTAATGTAATGCATGTAGAAAAGGTGTGATAGCAGCCAGATAACAGCAGTGATTGCACAGTGTTTTACAGATTGTGTTACAGTCGTTAAATAACCAAACTAAGAGCTAGCAGCCAGTACAAATAATAATTATAAAGCGGTATATATATATATATATATATATATATATACTGTATATTGTTTACTGTTACATTGTCTTCTTCCTGTACAGGGGGAATGGAATTCTTGCTGACACACTCTCATAAGATGTGTTGTTGTGAATATTACTATAACCCATATCAACTTGTTATCTTGCATGAAATGAAGAGTCTTTGTTTGCTTTCTTGCTGTGTTTGGAGTGTGAGCAAATACAAAGGAGCACAATCATATATGTCCTTGTTTTGATGAGTCCTGCTGTTTCTGTTTCTGGTCCCAGGTGGGCGAGGACAGCTCCAACAGGAAGTTCCTGGTCAGCCGTCTGTTCGATGTGGCAGAGGGGTCCACGCTGGAGGAGTCCTCCAGCAGCTGCATCCGGCTGGAGTGGAACAAGGGCATTGTGGGACATGTAGCCGCCACCGGACAGCCGCTCAATATCAAGAATGCTTACGAGGTAGGGTTTTAAATTATTTTCCATGCGTGTCGAACCATGTGTGTGCTTTCAGGTGCATTCAGCAGTTTGTGCTGACAGAGCACATCATTGAGGGGGAATAAATAGAGAACAAAGAAGTAGGTTTTCTGGAGGATACATCTCCACTACTGAAAAAGACTCACACGTATTTTACCCATGACACTTTCAGGGTACTGACCTTATGTGCAGCAGATATAAATACTTGGGTTGGCACATTTCTGTGAGCAATGTACAGTGTGTGAGTGTATTGATCAGGCTGATTGTACAATTATAAGTACATCCTCCATATTTATACATATGCTAGGCTACATTTCCACTGATCTGAAACAGCATAGGTGAAGTCATTGACAAGGTAGTACATTTAGAAAGTCATTGGAAATGCAGCACACCAGCAGCCTAGCTAATGGAACACTATTTTCTGTGGCGCTGCGAAGATGTGGACCCAACATCGGACCAGCAGAGTGATACAAGTAAATGTCCTGGACATCTGAATCTCTTCTCAACCCAATCAATGATCAAACCAGCCAGCCTTCGACACGTTCCACCAAGTGCCAGAACTAACTGTTTTTCATCAAGTGAAAATACATAGTTCCAGCCCATACATTTCCCATAAACCACAACCCATTTTTACATTTCTGTTTTTACATATTTAACAGGGAGCAATGTTTAATATAGGCCAGCATTGAAACAGTTAAACACAAAAGATGAGCTAACAGGTTACAGTGTTGGGGTTGTGTCAGATAGTAACTAAAACAAAAAAATCGCAGGCTACGTCAAATAAATGCATGTGTCTGTTGTGATTTGTGATTCGTCCACATTTAGACCAATCACAGCGTCACACTCTGCCGCCTATTCTGGATTTGTTATTGTTTATTGTGCATTCTGTAGACATTTCTGTTTGAATTACAAAATGGACATCAGAAATTGGCTCAAAAGGTCTAAGGATTTATTAAAACGAAATAGCGATGAAAGAACTGCAGCCGTTGCAGCAGCACGCCTTAATGTCACAAGCTTGACCTCGGCAAACCCCGGGGCTGAGTTAGCGAGCCCAAGCCTTGACTCATCAAGGCGGCCGCCACCAACGCTGTCCTCTGGAGCTACCATCACCACCTGCGTTGCCACACCCTGTACCACACCCGCCAGCATCCTCCTCCTCCGTGCCGGTGCCTCCACTACAGACGCTACCTTGCAGCACATCAACAGGTACTATTGGGCCAGCAACCACTCAAAGACCAACAGCCCCAGATGATCTTGGGGTTAATACCAACCAGGTGAAACTGGATCGTTATCCAGGGAGATTGTTTTCAGGAAAGAAGCGCACTTTTGCCGCTGCATGGTACAACAACAGACCATGGCTTGAAGATTCGTTAAAAGCAGACGCAGCTTTTGTTTCCCCTGTAGACAGTTTAAAGTAAATACGTCTTCATCTGATGCGGCCTTTACTGTCAAAGGTTTTTGCGACTGGAAACACGCATTACAGACTGATAAAGGACTGCTAAGGCATGCCGCATCAAAAGAACACATTTCATGTGAGAGTGTGTGGAGAGCGAGACAGATACGCGAGGAGACAAATAAGGAAATGAGTACTTTGGTGCAGATCAGCTGGCACGGAGCCGTTATTACGTGTCAGCTGTCGTTGATATTCTAGCCTTTTTAGCTGTCAACCAACTCCCTCTCAGAGGTGACCACTATTCACTCCACAGCATGTCCGAGTGCAGTGCATAGGAAAATACAGCTCATCGTCTCCGTCTCTACTATTTCTCTCCGAGTGCAGCGATGAGGAAGCTGCCATCCTTAACCAGTGTGCCTTGCTCGTGATTTACCAGTGTTTGTGCTGCCACGCACACAATGTTTCAAAGTGGTTTCTATGTTGCCCTTTATTTGTGTATGTTTGCGATAAGTGTGCGTCTTTGCGCAATGCTGTTGGCCTTGCTGTTTGATATATGTTGTGCCGCAGGCCCGCAGCACATGACGGTGTGTGTGCCCTCCCATGAAAATCATATGCCCTCCCTTTAGATTTGTTCTGGCGCCGGGTCTGTAGTTGAGTGTGTGTGTGGTGGAATTCTGTTTATTGATCACTGACTTGCTAAGTGACAGAAAAACAGAAGTACATCGGCATCACTCTGTCACACTTTTTCTGATTTAATAAAACCACTGCTGCATTAAGCCCCCCCCCCCGTAAACAATACCTGTACATACATACAGATGCTTACAATACACTATGCTACACTGCATCAAAGTGGGAGCAACAATTGATTACTATTCTCTATTCAAAAACATTACAAATACTAATATTAAACGTGTCGAAGGTGCAATTTGCACCATATCATTTTATGGTGTTTGTGATCTCAATCCATCCTTTGCTTTTGCTATCATGGGCAGTGCCTCGAACAAATGTGTCTTCAAGCGCTGCTTGACTTTACTTCAGACATTTCCCCAGAGATGCTCGTTGAAGCAGATCCTATCTTCATACATTCTCTGTACTCCAATAAGTGCCTTCTGTTGAGGTGGTGGAGTAAATGACTTGTGTTACCTCCTCGCACAACTATTTGAGTTCATTTCCTTTCAAACCTTTATTTAGACAGATAGGTCCCTTGAGATCATGGATCTCTTTTACAAGGGAGACCTGCATCAATTAGTTCCACATGAAACATAAAAACAAACAATAGAGGACATCATATTTACATATTCACCAACACTTACAAACACCCATAGTGTCATAAAGCATTTCGTGCAGACGTGCCTTAAAAACATTCAGAGAAACAAAATTGCTCAATTTCAAGTTGGACTGTAGGCTGTTCCAAGCAAGTGGAGCTGCGCACATAAAAGCTGTCTTAGCTAAGACAGTCCTCACTCTTGGTACATCTAATAAGACTACATCCTGTGATCTCAGACAATAGCTGCTTGCAACTTTCTGCTTTACCAGAGAACAGATGTAATACGGGAGGTTGCCCAACATAGCTTTATAAATAAAAGTGTACCAGTGACTGAGCCTCCGTACAGAGAGTGATGGTAAACCTGCCTTGGTATACAGTGTACAGTGATGTGTAAGCGTTTTACAATTTGTGACAAATGCTTTTGAAAAGAGTATTACCTTGGTTTTATCCACATTTAAAAGAAGCTTTAATTCAGAGAGCTGAGTCTGAATAGTGTTAAAAACAGCCTGTAATTTAACAACAGCCTCATTAATGGAGGGACCTGCACAATACATCACAGTATCATCTGCATAAAAATGTAAAGTAGCTTCATCCACATTTTCACCTACGCTGTTAATATATATGGAGAATAAAAGTGGTCCTAAAACAGAACCTTGTGGTACACCATTAGAAATATTTAACCACTCAGAAGACAGTCCATCAAAATGAACACATTGGGACCTTTCAGAGAGGTAGTTCACAAACCACCCACTGCATGGCTGGATATGCCAATACTGAGTAGCCTCTGCTTTAAAATGCGATGATCAACGGTGTCAAACGCTTTGGAAAGGTCAATAAATAGAGCTGCACAACTCTGCTTATTATCTAAAATACTAGTAATGTCATTTACCACTTTCATTGTCGCAGTGATGGTGCTATGCTGCTTTCTGAAGCCTGACTGATGTTTAGACAGGATATCATTTAAACATAAAAACTCCTTTACTTGTTCACTCACAAGTCGTTCGAGCACCTTAGCCAGAACTGACAATTTTGAGATTGGCCTATAGTTATTTAAAATAGTTGCCTCCCCTCCTTTCAGTAAAGGCAAGACATAAGCTGACTTCCATACTTTTGGGATTGTATTTGTGCTGAGGGAGAGGTTAAAAAGAGAAGTAAGAGGTGGAGCAATAAAATCTGCAGCTATCTTTAAAAAGAAAGGTTCTAAGTTATCCAGGCCGGCCGGGTTCCTAGGATCTAACTTGGATAATGCTTCATGAACAATACCAATAGTTAAAGGAGTAAAACTGAAAGGGTTTTCCAGACCACATTGTTCAGAGTCACGGATTGGAGCGTTCACAGAAGCAGAAGTACAGTCAGTGACAGAATCAAACAGAGAGCCACAAGACACAAAATGCTTATTAAAGCAATTTAGCATAGTAGCCCTGTCTGATATAATGCCAGATGCTGTGGTCATGCACGGAGGTAGCTCATTTGGGATGTCACCAGTGGAAATCGATGTTATGGCTTTCCAAAATTTCCCAGGATTATTCAGGTTTTCTGTGGTAACTCACAAATAGTACTTTGATTTTGCACTTTTTATTTGAGATGTGAAGTTATTTCTCAGCTGCCTAAAGCGTAGCCATTCTACCTCTGAGCCTGAATTCCTTGCCTTAGCCCAAGCATTATTTCTCTCATGAAGTAAACTGGACAGCTCAGCAGAAAACCAGGGATTGTTTCGTCCCTTCACTCTAAATTTACGCAGAGGTGCATGTCTATCTGTAATTTTCATAAAACCAAAATAAAAATAAGACCATGCAGTTTCTACATCAGTACACAAATTGATTCTACCCCAATCAAAATCAAACAGATCATGTAAAAAACCCTGCTCCACAAAGTGTTTTTTGTCTCTCTTTGTGATGATACGTGGTTTAACCTTTTGGATCTTAGTGTCCTTAATTGTGGCTACAACACAGTGGTCACTCACATCATTAGCAAAACTCTATGTGGAACATTTGTTCGAATTAGATCAATTAAGGAAGATTTATTTGGGGACGTAATATTTGGGCGAGTAGGACTGTCTATAATCTGGGTAAAGTTCAAAGAGGTACACAGGTTTTTAAAATCCTCTGACACAGAAGTTAACCAGTCCCAATTAAAATCACCAAGCAGCACTATTTCCTTGTAGGAAAGTTGTGATAACAGTTTTGCCAATGACGATAAAGAGTCCTTGACAGCCGAGGGGGCCCTGTAGCAGCCCACCACCATGACCTGTTGACCCTTTGTTACCTCAAGATTTACGGCTAAAAATTCTAGCTGTTTACTAACAGATTTGGAAACCATATTAGTTACACAAAACTTATTTTTCACATAAATGGCAACGCCACCACCTTTTTTAGGCCGGTCAGTACGATATACACTGTAACCATTTATGTAAATGTCAGAGGCCAAAATGGATTTATCTAGCCACGTTTCTGATAAGACAATGACATCAGCATCAGTCGAACTCGACCAAATACGGACACAATCTAATTTAGGTAACAGACTACGCACATTTAAATGAATTAAACCTAGCCCAGATCTAGATATAAAATCAGCAGTAGTAGCTATTTGACTAATACTGCTAGGTGGACCTGGATTTGGCTGTACATTTCCTGATAGTAACAACAATAAAAATACCAAGCACCTCAACGGCATTTGCAATAATTGGTGCAATTTGGTCCATGTCAGATTTTTGGAATCCAGAAAACCTCCAGACGACAGACAGCTCCTCTCCTCAGTTCTTCTTGTGTTTCCATCTCCAGTCTCCTGTTATGCAGTGTCCATCTTTACATTCAGCTTCACATGTTATGCTACTGCTGCTACGCTTGGTGCCCAGCATGCATTTCATCGCTGCAGCAGTGAAAGAGCGCCCTTCGCCACTTTTTCAACGGCATTGCGGTATATGAAAAATGTATATCATACGGTATAAAGTTGACGGTATTTGGTATGAAGCGGTATACCGCCCAGCACTAGCAGCAGGGTTGTAGGAGATGCTCACAATAGAGTATTAACACAGTTTGATGTAAACGTGTGACTGAGATACGCTGTATATAAATGCAGTTAGTAGTACTATACAACCTTGACTTGAAACCTTTTTCCGCCCTTCCTCCAATCCCAGATCGGGTTACAGCATGTGACCAAGGTAGAATAAGCCCCTGACCTTAAACCCCTCCAGCTGTTCCCACATTGTATTTGCATATTTGAATATTATTTTTCTTTAACTGTTTTACTTAAATAATGAAAATCTGACCATTTTATTTGCGAGAGTAGGATGGAGGAAACAGGAATGTGTGTTTTTGGCTGCACACTGAGTGAGATCTTCCTCTTAAAGAGTTACGAGTGTCTTCAAAAAGGAGCGGATTTGTGTGTGTGTGATGTGTGATGTGTGTGTGTGTGTGTGTGGATGGAAGAGAGAGAGGGAGAAGTATGGGGCTATGATTAAATGCATATGTTTTTTGTGCAGTCAAATGTGTGTGTGCTTACCTGAGTGACCTCGTTTGAAATGTCAAATATGTCGTTCTCTTCACTTAAGCTGTATTTATATACTCAAAAGACAACTCAAACTGAGATATAGACTTAGAATCAGAGGTGGGAGAAGTACTCAGATATTGTACTTAAGTAAAAGTAGAAGCACCAGAGTGTAAGAATACTCTGTTACCGGTAAAAGTCTTGCATTCAAAATGTTACTCAAGTAAAAGTAGAAAAATATTAGCATAAAAATATCAAAGCTGCTAAAGGTGCAGCTAGTTTGAATGACTTTGTATACTGCAGAGTAGCTGGTGAATTTACTCCAGGTGGAAGTGTTTTTTTTGTAGTGACGAATGAAGTTGGATGTTGTGGTGGTCGCCTGATCTTTATGCTGCAGACCCTGCATACCGCTGGTCTTTTCTTATTACCGTCACTGACAAAATAATCCTTGAATCCAAACTTCACTATTTTTGGAGTAACGCTAGCCGCTGCTATGTTAACTGAGACTCCTGCCTTCTAGTGGGTTGCCAGGTTTGCGCGCATGGCGCTATAATCACCCAATCACGTTTTTCGAAAAAACTAAGCGTAATATCTCACTACAAAAACAAACAGTCAAGTCCTTTCAAGTCATCTGTCTCAAGCTTAAGTCAAGTCTCAAGTCATGAATACCAAGTCAAAGTCAAGTCAGGTCTTTTATCAATGTTAGTCAAGCAAGTCTCAAGTCAAAAAATATGCGACTCTAGTCTGACTCGAGTAAAGTCATATGACTCGAGTCCCCACCTCTGAAGTTTGCCCACTTACAAAGAAATTGACATTCTATAATTGTAGGTTTATTTTAACATGGAGGGTAAGAATATCAAAAAGAAAATCCAGAAATTGACATTATATAAAAGATAAAAGTGTATCTGCATTTAACTGTGGGAAATAAGTATTTGATCCCCTTGCATGTGTTAGTACTTGGTGGAGAAACCCTTGTTGGACACAGAGGTCAGACGCTTCTTGTAGTTGGTCTCCAGGTCTGTTCACATCTCAGGAAGGATTGTGGTCCACTCCTCTCTGAAGATCCTCTCCAAATCCTGAAGGTTTTGAGGCTGATGCTTGGCCTCTGGAAGCTGATACTTGGCCTCTGGAAGCTGATGCTTGGCCTCTGGAAGCTGATGCTTGGCCTCTGGAAGCTGATGCTTGGCCTCTGGAAGCTGATGCTTGGCCTCTGGACGCTTCAGCTCCCTCCACAGATTTTCTATGGGATTAAGGTCCGGAGACTGGCTAGGCCAATCCATCACCTAAATGTACTTCTTCTTTAGCCACTCCTGTGTTGCCTTGGCCGTATGTTCAGTCAGGGCCGGCCCTAGACTTTTGGGGGCCCTAAGCGAGCTTTGGCTTGGGGGCCCCCCTCACTCTAGCGCGTTCTCACTACACACAACACGGAACCAACTTTTGTCTTATGATGTTAGCATAAGCACACATATTGTATACATAAGAATGTAAACATCGTGGACCTAACATCCTCTAGGGGGGTCCTCACCTCCTCTAGGGGGGTCCGGGGGCATGCTCCTCCGGGAAGATTTTTTTTTTTTTTAAATATTGAAGTTAAAAGCATCAATCTGGTGCACTTTGAGAGCAAAATTAAGAGATCTATGGATACATCTCTCAACAGCCATATGAAACAGAACTGTAAGCAGATTTTTCTTTATGGATATTTTACAAATCACTTAAACTGTATTCTTGTTTTGTCATATAGTATTTCATAACTGTTTTTCATTTATTCTCTCTGGTTGTCCATCTCATAATGTTCACATAGAAACTAGCTGTCAATAGGAATATCATTCAGAAGAACCGATGCAGGGAAGTGGTCCTGTCCCTTTAGCAGAGAAACACCCCCAAAGCACAATGTTTCCACCTCCATGCTGACGGTGGGGATGGTATTCTGGAGTTATAGTCAGCATTTCTCTTCCTCCAAACACAGCGGGTCGAGTTGATGCCAAAGATCTCGATTTTGGTCTCATCTGACCACATCATCTTCTCCCAAGCCTTCTCTGAATCATCCAGATGTTCATTGTCAAACTTCAGACGGGCCTTTCATGTTCTTCTTGAGCAGGGGGGCCTTCAGGCGCTGCAGGATTTGATCCATTATGGTGTAGTGTGTTACCAATAGTTTTCTTGGTGACTGTGGTCCCAGCTTACGTGAGATCTTTAAGAAGTTCCTCCCATGTAGTTATTGGCTGATCCCTCACCTTTCTCATGATCATCAATACCCCACGGGGCGAGATCTTGTGTGGAGCCCCAGACCAAGATGATACTCATTTTGTGTTACTTCCATCTCTGAATAATGGCACCAACAGTTGTCTCCTTCTCCCCAAGCTGCTTTCTGATGGTCTTGTAGCCATGTAGAAATACTTATTTCCCACAGTTAAATGCAAATACATTGTTATCTCTTATATGGTGTACATGTCTGGATTTTCTTTTGGTATTCAATCTCTCATTAGTCAAATAAACCTACCAGTACAATTATAGACTGTTCATTTATTTTTAAGTCGGTAAATTTACAAAATCTGCAAGGGATTAAATAATGATTTCCTCCACTGTAAGTGCGTATACTTCAGGGACAACAACACACTAAACAGCATCGCCAGTCTCACATACACATTCTCACACACACAGTCTCACACACACAGTCTCACACACACAATCTCACACACACAGTCTCACACACACAGTCTCACACACACAGTCTCACACACACAGTCTCACAGCATGGTTTATGTGTGTGTGAGAGAGATAGAGAGATAAAGGGAGATTTCCTGCTGGGTATATTCCTTATTTGGTAGCGCTATCATCTGGTTGCCCGTCAACCACAAGACCATGATGATGATGATGATGATGTTATGATCTACCTGCATTTGATTAACTTTGTGTGTGTAGGTGTGTGTGTGTGTGTGTGTGTGTGTGTGTTTGTGAGAGTTTATTTCTGTGCATGATTGTGTGCTATTGATGCCTGTAAGCACATAATATTTAAAATATTATATATCAGAATGTGTTAAATAACATCAAACGTGTGTGTGTGTGTGTGTGTGTGTGTGTCCTGGTGAGAGCATGTTTTGGTTTTGGTGTGTGTATTTTCAAATAACTCACGTTGCTTATAAGTGTTCTGTTAGTGTGCCTATGTTACATATGATCTGTGTATATGCTGTACTCTATTTGTGCAAGTGTGTGTGTGTGTGTGTGTGTGTGTGTGTCTGTGTGTGTGTGTTTGTGCAACTGCAGAACCTAATACTGCTTTCAGGAAGTTCCTATGTGTCATGTGAGGGGCTCCCCAGCTCTCTGATTGGATCTGTACCTTCTCATTAGTCTCAGGATTACACCAAAAGATTGTTTAGGGATATATAACAATTTTCCACATCAGTCCAAAAAAGTCTGGGAATCAGATAATAGACATTATGTTTGTAATAACATATACAAACACAACAACATATTAAGGTGTGTAAACAATTTGGTAGCGCAACTAAAACATGTATACATTTAATTGTATACAAAATGAGCATATGAGATATAGAGAATCTGATACGGCATTTTGAGTTGTGTTTGTAAAGGTTATTCTGTGGCCTTGAGTTACAGGCCTGTTTTACATACTAATTGATATTGTTTAACCTTACCCAGTACAGCAGTCGTCTAATCATCTCTTAGCAACCGTAACAAGGCCTGGCAGGCTGTTCTGATTGGATGTGCACCGGGCTGAAGGAGAGGAGTGGTCACTGGCTGGGGAGGAGTCTCCCTCTGTGCCAAAGCACACTGAAACAACTGAAATGTTGACTTTAATTAAGTGTATTATGTCAACAGATTTCACATAATGGTATTATGTTAGTTGGAAGGAATAATATTACGTTTAATAGCATTGCTTTCAACTAACATAATGCAGTTATGTTGCATGTAAGTGCAATGACCCAGTGTTTCAAACACTGTGTAAACTACATTGTTTTTCGAAGGCAGCGGTTAACGAGTGACTCAACAGTCAGTGAGCAGGGTGGGGAATAGTCAATTGTACACCTTTTGTTCCAGTTATATAATCATTCAAGAGTAAACAGCATCAGCAGCAAAAGCAGATGAAAACAGAGGAAGTGTTCTTACTTAAATAACATACTTAGGACAAAGACACAATTAGGACAGGCCTTTCTCTTTCGGCAATCAAAGTTGTGTCATACCACAAGGAACCTGTTTGTGAAGGGTTTTATTCTACAATCTGCCCCCTTGAGTTTGGAGGATAATGGTTTGTAGAGGAAGAGCTGTGTTTAAAGGTCAGCGCTGGGTGGAAGAGTTGCCAATGGGGGAAAAGTCCTCTAAACATCCTGTGCTCCTTAACATGCCTTCAGAAGCCCCTCCTCCCTCTTCAACTCAACACTTGTGCATCAAGGAAGTACTAACAAAACTATGAAGAGTGGAATCTTTGCCTTGCATAATGTTGACACAGCTGTGTGCATGCAGCTCTACAGAAAATAACTTTTAGTTTTAGTGTGGATGGTTCAACTGTATGCAGCCTGTCAGGGTTTCTGTTTCTGTATACTGTTCATCAATCAATCAATGTCAAGCAATGTTTATTTATATAGCCCAATATCACAAAGGTTACATTTGTCTCAGTGGTCTTCACAGTGTGTAAAGAATATCAGTATGACAATACGACACCCTCTGTCCTTAGACCCTCTGTCCTTAGACCCTCTGTCCTTAGACCCTCACATCGTACAAGGAAACACTTCCAGAGAAAACCCCCAGTTTAAAGGGAAACATGGGAGAAACCTCAGGGAGAGCAACAGAGGAGGGATCCCTCTCCCAGGACGGACAGACGTGCAATAGATGCCGTGTGTAAATTGAAAAGATAATACATTTACAACATAGGTAGTCCAAATGTTAGGAAATGCATGCGTCTTTAATAAGAAGATGAATCCACGAGGATGTCAACAATCCTGTGGGAGGATTATAATGATTACTTTACATGTTATTTAGCTGACACTTTTATCCAAAGCAACTTGTAAACACTCCAGTACTGTAGACATGCCTACAGGAGCAATGAGGGGTTAGGTTCTATCTATCTGGCCGGGAATGTAACCACTGACCTTCTGATTGGTCCATCTCCTGGAGCCACATCGGGCCGATAAAGGGGCATTTTACCGTAGAAAGCCTAAGCCATTGTTGTCCAATCAAAAGGTGTGAACCAATGACCATCCATTCTGTGGAGGAATGGCTGCCAACAATGTAAATGTCCCCTCTGTGGGACTGATAAAGGTATTCTGATTCTGAACTGTTGCTGGCAGATTGTATCACATGCAGCAAAATGAGCTACCAGCTGGTTTTGATCTCCTCCTCGAACTTGGATCTCTTTTATTTGATTTCGGAAAGGCTCAATAAAGACATCACTCCTAAAGCTTTCCCTTTTAGGAGAGCTACTCTTCAGAGAAGTTATCAGGAGTCAGAAGCTCCCTTTCTCTGCAACCAACTTCTAGTTGTTATCAGGGAGGCAGGGTCCTAACTTTGAAGTGTGCTGAAGACTTTTCTTTTGAGTAAAACCTTATAGTTTCAGCTGGTTTAACATTACCCTATGTTTCTCTTATGGGTTATGGAATTCTTATTTTGTATTTGTATGGCCTTTTTGTTGTATTTGACCTTCTTTTATTTGTATCTAGTTTATTTGTGTCTTTCATGTTTGTTAATCTGTTAAAGCCACTCAAACACACGTGTGTTGGGATATTGGGCTTTAGAATAAGCTTTGATTTGAATTCAAAGGGAAAGCTTGAAAAGTCATTGGGCAGCAGATGGTTATTAGAATGTTCCAGATGTAACGCTAATATCTGTTGTGAAAGGCATTAGCACCAACAGATATGATTATAAAAGAACAGCTTTCAGTCCAAAAATGTAGGTCAGACTTATTTGGACACTTTGTATTGCTTTGAAGATGGGATACAATGATGTTTATGATTTTCCTCCCCAGGACCCTAGGTTTAATGCTGAAGTGGACCTGATCACAGGATACAGAACACAGAGTATCCTGTGCCTTCCCATAAAGAACCACAGAGACGAGGTGAGACCAAACATCTGGTGTTTTATTAGGATAAGATAAGACGTAAGTAAACAAGGCATTGCACACAATGTGAAAATGAAAAGGAGTATGATATAAACAGACATAAACACAAAATATAAACATCTAAAGAAAACAGAACTTCAAAGTAAAAAAAGAATGACAGTGGAAGATATGTACCTGAAGAATGTCTGTCAAATATACACTAAGGGCCAATTACAGCTCACAACGTATAGAAGTAGGATATATCAACATAGAGTGGGCGAGAATAGCATGTCAAATAAAATATCAAAGTACTCGTCCATCTGTATATAGTGTATTCACACTGCACCTTAGTTACTGATGTTACACTATTTACCATAGAAGGATAGTGGCTTATCTTAAATTACACCTGGGGCTTTACTTTGGCTGAAAGAATGTTAGTGTGCTTGATTGTGATGGAGATGGCTCAATTGTTGTTATGTACAACATGTAATAATTGAACTCCATGTGTTGACATCTCTGACATTCAAGACAACAAAAATAAATATATTCCCTAACGTAGACCAGATGATTAGAGTTCCTCTAAAAAACGCTACAGTCCTTTGTAGATAATCTTTTCCTGGAACATACCTGGGCTAGAACACTGCGGCCTACTCCGTTATTTACGCTTTAAATGGGCTTTGGAAAAAGACATAAAGGCCTAAGTGCCCTCCAGCCTTTTTGGCAGGGAGCTGCATTCTTCCAGCAGGTATTCACTCTTTGAACCTGAACCTGAACCGCTACAGTTCTTCCAAACAGATTGAGTCTTTCAAAAATTGAACAATTGATTGCATCCTTTTCCAATAGAAAACCTGAAGGCCTTGTTGAGATCCATGTTGACAGGATGTCTAGCAGCCTTCTTCTTTTGATTTGTACTCTTGTTTCTTCTCACAGGTAGTTGGAGTGGCTCAGGCAATCAATAAGAAATGTGGGGAGGACAGTGCCTTCACTGAGCAGGATGAGAAGGTGAGTGAAGGTCACTGGTTCCACTACACAACCACATGTTGTCAATATGAATGAATACAGACCGGTAGACAACATGTGTGAGAAAGACATATTGCTCCTCACTAAGGTGTGGGTTGCTGCCTCGTTCATTCAACCTTTACCTGTGTGTGTCCTACTTTATATCATCTGTTATATTCAGTGGTGGAAAGTAACTCAGTAGATTTACTCCAGTACTGTACTTAACTACAATTTTGAGGTATTTGTTCTTCACTTAAATATTTCATTTTATATTACTGTGTACTTTTACTCCACTACATGTATTTAATACCTTTAGTTACTTTACAGATTTAGATTAATGATGAGAAATATAATCAAGTCTAAAATCAGACTTTAGTTCCACCTGAAGTAAATTCACAAGTTACCCTGTAGTATACAAAGTCATGAGTACTTGTAGCTGAGTATTCCTACACTCTGGTACTTCTACTTTACTTACGGATAAATACTTTTTACACTTCTGGTCATTTTCCTTTCTCCTTCATTGATAAAGAAACTGTCTTGTTCCCTGTCATTGTAATTGTTCTGTTATCTATACATGCTGTTCAGATGCTGTTCTGTTGCTCTCCAGGATTTCTCAGCCTATCTGGCCTTTTCAGGCATCGTCCTGCACAACGCCCAGCTCTACGAGACCTCTCAGCTGGAAAACAGACGCAATCAGGTGGGTGTGAAAGTGGGTCCCTGAAGGTGTGAACACAACACTGAGCATGACGTGTGTGTGTGTGTGTGTGTGTGTGTGTGTGTGTGTGCGTGTGTGTGTGTGTGTGCAGGTGCTGTTAGACCTGGCCAGTCTGATCTTTGAGGAGCAGCAGTGTCTGGAGGTTCTGCTGAGGAAGATCGCAGGAACCATCCTGTCCTTCATGCAGGCCCAGGCCTGTACCGTGTTCACCACTGAGGACGAGTCCATGGTTAGTGTGTGACACACACACACACACACACACACACACACACTCACTCACTCACTCACTCACTCACTCACTCACTCACTCACTCACTCACTCACTCACTCACTCACTCACTCACTCACTCACTCACTCACTCACTCACTCACGCACTCACTCACTCACTCACTCACTCACTCACTCACTCACTCACTCACTCACTCACTCACTCACTCACTCACTCACTCACTCACTCACTCACACACACACACACACACACACACACACACACACACACCACACACACACACACACACACACACACACACACACACACACACACACACACACACACACAGTGTCACCCTGGGGTCACGAGGGTGATGACGAATCATAAGGAAATCGTTTTTATTATAATTACTGTGAAATGTATTATGTTTTCGTCATTATGTCAACAAATACACACTTGCAACTGATAACACTGGCAATGATTTTATATTTATTAGACTATTAAAAAAAAAAATCATGCTTTAAAAAAGTGGGGGCTCCAAATAAGTGGGGGTACGGCGATCCCCGCGTCCAACGACCACTGCTTATATTCAAATACACATTTCAAGTCAATTCAAACCTCAGCAGCAATCCCAACAACAATCGTTCAGTTTTGTAATGCGTTCCGCTGGGTGATGGCCGACAGTGCTGAATGTGAACTTATTACAAATATTGGTTTCACAAAGTATCAACTACATATCAAATTCACCATCTAATACTTGTGTTGGGTCTGGGTTAACTGAATAGCTTTGAGCTCACATGGCGTTTCACTTTCTCTGTTTCTTATTCTCTGCCTCCGAACAGGTCAGACCAACTGAGGCATTGCATAACAAACTGTCATACAGACACATCACACGTTCTGAAATCATGCAGCACTGGTTGTTTCTGGCCCATTGGACAGTATGGGCGGGACTAAGTGTGGATAGAGGGCTCAGCTTTTCACCAAAGCTAGTTAGATAGTGTCCTTTGTGAATTTGTGTGAATGTAATTTGTACTGCTCACAGCACCACGAACACAAGGATTTTCCCATTTTAGACAGAATGCCTAAATTCTATTTTGTTTGTGAACTGTCTCTTTAATATAGAAAACAAGATGTTTTATTTCATGTTCAGTATTTACTGAGCTCCATGCGCTCTGTGAGAGCAGTGTGTGTGTTTGTCCCTCCCATGACCTCAGAGTTGCCAGACCAGCTGTCTCCCATTCTTTTATATCCCTCCCCTTTCTCTCTCTTCTCTGTCTTTCCTTACTAAACATTTACTCTAAGATTAGAGATCTTTTACTAGTCTTATCTGCCAGACGTCCTCTGTATACACGTGTCAGCCTTACACGTCTGCAGTTTCTCAAACACGACCCACTTTGGATTTTAACATAACCTTTCCCCTAGGAAAGGAACTTTCCTGTAGGAAGTATAATAAATGACATCGCACTTCTTTACACTCGACTTTACTGACAATAACACAAGAGTTTTCCAAAACGCTGCCCAGCGTTGGCTCACTTTATTTTACTGTGTGGCATCTGTTTAGAAACAGTGTGTGTGTGGGTGTGTGGGTGTGGGTGTGTGTGTGTGTGGGGGTGTGTGTATATATCTGAATGCTTTGGTTTGCTTGTGAGTTATATGTATTGCACTGATGATGTTAGATAGGGTTTGACATCTGGCTTGCCAGAACAACAAGTTGTGTTGTTTAGCCCTTCCCTATAAAACTAGAATTGGCTGCAGGTGTCCTGACCATATAAGGAGTGAGTGTGTGTTCATGTTGTACCACTCTCTACAAAACCAAACCTACTGTCTGCCACTGCTCCTACTGACACATAAATAATACAATGACCCAAAACTGGCCATGGTTTTTAAAAAACTATTTTTTAATCTGAAACCTCAATATGATTGAAGTTTGGTTGAGTTTAGATAACTCAAAGTATTTTGTTGGAATCTGGAAAGTATGACCATACAGTAAATACAATTGTGGTGATCTAAATATGCCTTAGTCAGCGTTTGGTTGTACTTCGCTAATTTGTGGTTATAAAAAAACAAGAATATGACAACGTTCAAAAACCAAGATGGTGGCAGCCAAAATGCCAAGCCGAGGCTTCAAAGTGGCAAAGAAACAATGGGCCCACGTCATGGCCATCTACTTCTTAGAAGTCTATGAGTTTAAAATAAAACTGACATATTGTGAGACCAATGCTTTTGGGCGAGTTGCAGCACACTTACCCACAAGTGAAGATAATGTCACAAACTTGGAAACACAAGGCACAAGACTCAAATGCACGACCCGGGAGACAAAGGTAAAGTATGCAAAAAGTACTTTATTCCAAAAATAGGATGTACAAATAAGGATCGACACTCTTTAGGAACAAAACTTACAAAATACTTCAGGAGCATAAATTAGGCTTGAGACCAAAATAACTAGTTGCTGGTACGCTGACTACGGGCATGGAGACAGGACCAGATGAACTGACACAAGACAGGGGGAGACTGGGGAATATAAACAAGAGGTAACTGGGCACAGGTGGAAAGAATCAGGGGCGGGGCTGGTGCTGATGAGAGCGGGAGACACACACAAGGATAGGGAGTCAAGGGACCTGGAATGAAACATAACAGGTGAGTGTCAAAATAAAACAGGAAGTGGGAGACAAGACAAAAAATGACTAAACAAAAACATGAAACATTTTTGATGGGACACAACACATAATACAGTTTTGTATTGTTAGAAATCTTACATATAGTAGATAGTGCTAAGCACGAGTACATTTAAGGTTAATATTAATACAATATTATTATATAAAAAAATGACATTTTGACATCATGATGGGAGAGTTATTGCATCTCATTCTTTGGGCAAAACATTTCAGAAATCCTTTGAGAAATTTAACTCACAACTACAGACGTCACCCTTTATGTGGCACTAGTCGGGAGGGTCACCCTTTATGTGGCACTAGTCGGGGGGGTCACCCTCTATGTGTCACTAGTCAGGGGGGGTCACCCTCTATGTGCCACTAGTCAGGGGGGGTCACCCTCTATGTGCCACTAGTCAGGGGGGGTCACCCTCTATGTGCCACTAGTCAGGGGGGGACACCCTTTATGTGCCACCCTTTATATGACATAATACATTATAATACAGACACACATACAGTCTCACACACACACACACACACACACACACACACACATACACACACACACACACATACACACACACACACGCACACACACACACACACACCACACACACACACACACACACACACACACACACACACACACACACACACACACACACACACACACACACACACACACACACCATCTGGCCACAGCACTACAGCCAGACTCCTCTGGCTTTTGACTGAACCTCATGTTGTGTTTATATATCCATGCTCCATCATCTCTCATCAGTATTACAGCTGACTGTGTGGTTGAACTTGGAGCTCCTAAAGGTAACAGTCCGTTAGCCACTGACAGCTTCAGCTCTCAGCTTTTGCACTGCTCCTGATATCACATGTTTCATTATTCAGTGCCTGGAGCTTTAGGAGCAGGTTAACGTTTGATTATGTTGCTGCTATATTGTTTCCAAAGAGCTGCTGGGTAAAGCTGTGTGCCACTTAGTTACTTCCATCAAACATTCTACCCCCCATATTCAGCCTGGACTTCTTTCTCTTTGCTGTGAAACACTTGGCATGTGGAAGGTTTGCTCTGCCAATTTGTTTTAATTCTATTTCAAATAAACAATAAATCGATTTTTGTTTGTTCTTTTAAGAGAACCGCAGTGACGCGTCCTAAAACCCGGAAGTAAGTTAGCATTTTTACCACGTCCGGTTCCTTCGATAAAAAACAATGCAATCTCTCCATAGGATTTTGGAAAATGGCTCCAAATAAGGTCTGTGTTTGAGACACATTGAAGAGACAGATCACGTTTGGTTCTACGACATTAAATCCATCAGCAGTGACCCCACTGGTGATTTCTGAAGAGTTGACGTGTCTGAAAAACGATGGTTGTTACCAAGTGGCTGAATAGGACTACAGAAGTTGTCCAGGCCGTTTTACGTCATTACACCGAACACGTAAACACTCCTCTAAGTTAGTTTGCCCTGTTCTGCTTGAAAGCAAGTCCCTGCCTCCTGCAGACTGTTCAAACAAACACTTCAACTTGTACCATTTACAATCTGTATGTTTGAATATGGATCTAAAGTTGGCGTGACGTTGAAGCAGCGACCCTGCTGTAGTTCCTTTATAGTGTAACGTTAGCATTTTGCTTCTTGCGACTAGATTTATGCTTCGAAAATTATAAAAGTAGTGTAGACATGTGGATATTATCCAGCTGAACAAAACGTGATCCGTCTCTTAAATGTGTGTCAACCCACAGACCTTATTTCCAGCTATTTTCCAAAATCCTATGGAGAAATTGCATTGCGTTTTTGACAAAGGAACCGGAAGGAGTTTACATCAGGGTTTTTGGACGCGTCACTGCAGTTCTCAAGGGCAATGTAGGCCACCGTAGGCGTAATGTGGAACGAACCCGTTACATTTGTTTCATTCAGTAAGATAAAGCGGGCGTACAATAACAGCAGGACAACAGAGAGATGAGAAAAATCGGACATGGCCAAACAAGCTAACCTTAAAAAATATGTTTTAAACCAAGCAGGTCTCATGATGACAATACCGACAATGAGATGGCGATACCGCCTGCTGTGAGAGGGCGAATGAAGCTTCCAACATGAAGCTCTGCTCTCAGCTACAAGTAGTGTTTTCACATGGCTAAATATGTTTAGCCATTCACTTCTCTTAGTAGGTCAGTCAACCCTGCATACTGAGCTACTAAGAGAAGAGAAGTGAAGGCTCCTGATTTTGTCACAGGTGTTGGAATTTACCGGCACAGTGATTCTGTTGATGACATGGAAAAGGCCATAGATGAAGTCCTGATTAAGCAGCTGGACGGAAAAATAAGAAGAGTGACTTTATCGGAATAATCATTGACGAGGCGGTTAATATCACTGTGGACAAAAAGCTGATCATATACGCCAAGTTGCAAATGAAAGGAAAAGTGGAGACGTGTTTTGTGGGAAACTATGACGTGCACTCTGGGACGGCACAGTGTATATTTGACAAGGTGGATGAGGTGCTCCGAGAGAGGGATGTGAAACTGTCAAGTGTCATTGGCCTGGGCTCAGACGGGGGTAGTGTAATCCCTTTATGTCACTCTCTATGTGCCACTAGTCAGGGGGGGTCACCCTTTATGTGCCACTAGTCAGGGGGGGTCACCCTCTATGTGCCACTAGTCAGGGGGGGTCACCCTTTATGTGCCACTAGTCAGGGGGGGTCACCCTTTATGTGCCACTAGTCAGGGGGGGTCACCCTCTATGTGCCACTAGTCAGGGGGGGGTCACCCTTTATGTGCCACTAGTCAGGGGGGGGTCACCCTTTATGTGCCACTAGTCAGGGGGGTCACCCTCTATGTGCCACTAGTCAGGGGGGGTCACCCTTTATGTGCCACTAGTCAGGGGGGTCACCCTTTATGTGCCACTAGTCAGGGGGGGGTCACCCTTTATGTGCCACTAGTCAGGGGGGGTCACCCTTTATGTGCCACTAGTCAGGGGGGTCACCCTTTATGTGCCACTAGTCAGGGGGGGTCACCCTTTATGTGCCACTAGTCAGGGGGGGGGGGTCACCCTTTATGTGCCACTAGTCAGGGGGGTCACCTTTATGTGCCACTAGTCAGGGGGGGGTCACCCTTTATGTGCCACTAGTCAGGGGGGGGTCACCCTCTATGTGCCACTAGTCAGGTGGGGGTCACCCTCTATGTGCCACTAGTCAGGTGGGGGTCACCCTCTATGTGCCACTAGTCAGGTGGGGGTCACCCTCTATGTGCCACTAGTCAGGGTGGGGGTCACCCTTTATGTGCCACTAGTCAGGGGGGGGTCACCCTTTATGTGCCACTAGTCAGGGGGGGGGTCACCCTTTATGTGCCACTAGTCAGGGGGGGTCACCCTTTATTGTGCCACTAGTCAGGGGGGGGGTCACCCTTTATGTGCCACTAGTCAGGGGGGTCACCCCTCTTTGATGCCACTAGTCAGGGGGGGCACCCTTTATGTGCCATAGTCGGGGGGTCACCCTCTATGTGCCACTAGTCAGGGGGGGGGTCACCCTTATGTGCCACTAGTCAGGGGGGGTCACCCCTCTATGTGCCACTAGTCCAGGTGGGGGTCACCCTTTATGTGCCACTTAGTCAGGTGGGGGGTCCACCCTTTATGTGCCCACTAGTCAGGGGGGGGTCACCCCTCTATGTGCCACTAGTCAGGTGGGGGTCACCCTTTATGTGACCACTAGTCAGGGGGGGGTCACCCTTATGTGCCACTAGTCAGGGGGGGGGTCACCCTTTAGTGCCACTAGTCAGGGGGGGGTCACCCTTTATGTGCCACTAGTCAGGGGGGGGTCACCCTTATGTGCCACTAGTCAGGGGGGTCACCCTTTTATATGTGCCACTAGTCAGGGGGGGGTCACCCTTTATGTGCCACTAGTCAGGGGGGGGTCACCCTCTATGTGCCACTAGTCAGGTGGGGGTCACCCTCTATGTGCCACTAGTCAGGTGGGGGTCACCCTCTATGTGCCACTAGTCAGGTGGGGGTCACCCTTTATGTGCCACTAGTCAGGGGGGGGGTCACCCTTTATGTGCCACTAGTCAGGGGGGGGGTCACCCTCTATGTGCCACTAGTCAGGTGGGGGTCACCCTCTATGTGCCACTAGTCAGGTGGGGGTCACCCTCTATGTGCCACTAGTCAGGTGGGGGTCACCCTTTATGTGCCACTAGTCAGGGGGGGGTCAGGAGACCACCAAGCCAGTGTTTACTGTCTGGAAACAATGAATATCAAATAATCGATCAGATGATAAGATATTTTAATACACATATTTCCACCTGCTCCATGCGCTGGAAGAAAAGTCAGAAAAGTCATTTGCATTCATCCCTTTGATGTCTGTGTTATCTCCATGGCATGCTACCAGTTTGATGGATGCTCTCTCACAGTGTGTGCATGTGTTTTCTTTCTTCAGTCTCAGACCCAGTTATGTATGGAATGAAAACATACCTGGTGGTCCGTGATCTAACATGAGCAGACTGCATGGGACTGATCTGCCACTGTTTCAAAACATTGCATGATAAAACCCTCACAGACAGGCCTCCTTTTTTAATATGCATATAGCCTTGACGAATGCTTCTTAAGAACATAAGATGACAAGTCTGATTTATTTCAATATTCCTACTTGCAGGAAAATAATCCATTACCCTGTGTTATCCTGTTATAAACTTGCGCACGTGAGAGAACCCAATACATGTCATAACATTGCCAGATCCTTTTTCTGTTTAAAACAGCTTTATGACCCTCACAGATAAATCTCTGAGAACAAAGGCAATGGAGGGAAGGTGTGTGTGTGTGTGTGTGTGTGTGTGTGTGTGTGTGTGTGTGTGTGTGTGTGTGTGTGTGTGTGTGCCTTATCCATCTTTAACATCCTGTCCCCACCTCTTAAAAATGGAAAAAGGATACTTTGCGAGGGTTTGTGAGAGCAGATTGAGAACACACAAGTCCCTATAAGGTAGGGAGAGGCAAAGAAGTATTGGAATGTCTAAATAACCTCTCCTTCTGGCAAGGCTTGATGGGTGATCAACAACCCTTTTTCTATCCATGGAGATGTTATGTAGGCAGTGGGCGCTGCTCAAACCACAGTATTTGGATGTTTGGTTTCGCTGTAATTGCTTAATTGGAGGGAATGAGGAAGTTGATATGCTAGGAAACACACATGCTGAAAAGCAAGACCCTTTTTTTTTAGGTTCGACTTTAGACTACACCAAGACTGTACTGTATTAATGAGATATCATGCGATCTGTTGGCTTTAGGTCAAGCACATCCCCCCCCCCCCCTACAGGTCCTCACCACATCATTGAGGTTGTAACATTTTAGATGTATTTCATTCTTTTTGCAGAACTCCTTCTCCAGTGTCTTTCACATGGAATACGAGGAGCTGCGGGAAGTCCTCGACCCCCCCAAAAGGTAAGCTGATCGCCCTCAACTCAAATGAAAGGTCCCCGCAGAGTGGCCTTCAGTACTCCAGCTGTTTCCACCGGTTATAAGCGCAGATCTGTCCTTTAACTTGAAAACAAGCCGTTCTCCTGTCCTTACAGGAGGTCTGTGGGACGGGGCTTTGCATAAGGGTGTATTGTCATCAGAAAGACATTCACAACAGGAAAGGCCGTTGTATGGCAAGGTTTTTCGCAGTATCTTTGTGTCCAATCAGTCAGTTTACTTTATGACTTCTATTGAGAAAAAGAAAAACTGGTGATTGTATATACTGTGAGAAGCAACACCAGTACCGTAAACAGTCTGTACACTAGAATGAACAGTATCAAAGCAAATAAAGACACAAAGAAATCAAATAGATATAAAGCAACCAAGAGTAACCAAATACATTCAAGATGTACAGGCAGTATACTGTACAGGGTCACAAGAAGAAGCTACAGCTGCAGAGCTTCCTGCATCAACTGGTGCTCCAGGCCAGACGAGCCAATCAGATATAATCTGATTTAAGATGCAATGATAGAAATCCCCCCCACCCCCGTCTCCAGGGTGGCCTGGCCTCCCCAGTTGCTAAGCAGCATCAGAAATTCATTCTTAATCTCAGTCCAAGCAACATAGCTGAAGTGTGTGTGTGCATGTGTGTGAAGTTGTGATGCTGTGTACTGTGACCCACCTGAGCGGCATCACTGTGGCTGAAGTGTGTGTGTGCATGTGTGTGAAGTTATGATGCTGTGTACTGTGACCCACCTGAGCAGCATCACTGTGGCTGAAGTGTGTGTGTGCATGTGTGTGAAGTTATGATGCTGTGTACTGTGACCCACCTGAGCGGCATCACTGTGGCTGAAGTGTGTGTGTGCATGTGTGTGAAGTTGTGATGCTGTGTACTGTGACCCACCTGAGCGGCATCACTGTGGCTGAAGTGTGTGTGTGCATGTGTGTGAAGTTATGATGCTGTGTACTGTGACCCACCTGAGCGGCATCACTGTGGCTGAAGTGACAGAAACGCTACCGCATGGACTCGTGTTATAATCATTGTAACATTTCAATGAAGGTGTAAAAAACCTCTCGACCTGATTTGATAAAAGCAAGATCAAACTGTCCTTTCAATTTCCTCTACTCAACAATTAGCTTCTCCAGTCCGATAAGAATACACATTTGGAGGATACACTAAAACTCTATTTTGATAATAAAAATAAAAAATCACAAATGTCAAAAAATGTACTTTCTATGAAATGTGATTGTAATAATGTATCATGGAGCACTAACCCTAACCCCATACACTATAGCATGAGAGGAGTATCATGAAAGAGACCAAATTAAATAAATAGACAGACAAACAAACGTTTACTGTTTTAAATAATACAACTTTGGTCTGACAAAAAAAATCTTACTTCAAGGTTCACATCTTAAATCATCTAATGATGGTTTATGTAAAGACAACAAATGACAACTGATTTCCAGCGGCTGATAAGGACAAATACATTTTCAACAAATTAGCAGTTTGGCCTTTAAAGCTAAAATATATCTCTGGAAAAAGGTGGTGGCGAGAGCACGCTCGTGCACTATCAACAGTGGGGGAAATGAGCTACTAAGAGAAGTGAAGGCTCCTGATTTTGTCACAGGTGTTGGAATTTACTGGCACAGTGATTCTGTTGATGACATGAAAAAGGACATGAAGTCCTGATTAAGCAGCTGGATGGAAAAATAAGCACAGTGTATATTTGACAAGGTGGATGAGGTGCTCCGAGAGAGGGATGTGAAACTGTCATGGGGGTAGTGTAATGTAGTGTAACTGTGTTGCCCACCGAGCTGCACCGGCCGCGCTAGATGCTGCAAAAGCTGTGGACCAAGTAGGAGTTTACAAGCGCACAGTATCCTCTGTGTACTCCTTTTACAAGCACTCAGCCAGCAGGACCAATCGCCTCCGTCAACTGACAGCAGCGCTCGGGGATGAAGATGTGAAAAGCCTAAAGCAGCCGTGTGCTGTCCGCTGGGTATCCTTGCACAGGGCAGTGGAGGGTATCAAGCTCTCCATCACAGCCTAATAGAAATGATGTGTACTTCTTGAATTTATGGTCACATGACAACAAATGTGCACATTTCCCTAGATGGGATGTGGGAGGCGTGTGGCGCAGTGGAATAGTGCGCTGGTGTTCGGATCAGGGAGCACAGGTTCAAACCCCACTGCAGTCAGCATCATACTTGCCAACCTTGAGTCCTCAGAAATCGGGAGAATTTCCAAACCACAGCGGGGGTGCTGTGCTAGTGGATCGCCGGAGCTGTACTAGATTAACATGCTTAGTGTAGTTGTAAGTGCACTGCCTTGCGGCCTGTAGCACCATCCTTGATGGAGGGTGTGGGCTGGACCTGTATTTTACAGGAAAGGAGTGAGCAGAGGGTGGAGTTGTTGATTCTTGTTCTGTTTTCTGTGACTATCTTCCTCATCCTCTCAGAATTTCAGTTGCGCGAGCTACTAAAGAGACGTGTTACCATGGAAACCAAACAATGGTGTAGCTGTATTAAAGTCCGAGTGGAAACAGTCCTGAGTAAATCTGATTTTGTCAGAAATCGGGAGAAATATGACCCCGGGAGGAAACCGGGAGAGGGCAATGAAATCGGGAGTCTCCCGCGAAAATCGGGAGGGTTGGCAAGTATGGTCAGCATGTCGTTGTGTCCCTGAGACACTTCGCCTCAAAGTGCTGCTGTGGGGATTGTCCACAGTATTGAGTATGTTAGTCGCTTTGGATAAAAGCGTCTAACAAGTGACATGTGATGTAGATAAAGGTGGTGGCTCAACTTACCCTACGCTCCCCTGCTAATGCAAAACAAGTCAGATTTAGCGCTATGAAATCGCTGGTTGCTGATGGAGGCCACTTTTCATTTGCTAGTGTGTGTTTCAGTGTGACGTGTGTGTTTCAGTGTGACGTGTGTGTTTCAGTGTGACGTGTGTGTTTCAGTGTGACGTGTGTGTTTCAGTGTGTTTCAGTGTGACGTGTGTGTTTCAGTGTGACGTGTGTGTTTCAGTGTGACGTGTGTGTTTCAGTGTGTTTCAGTGTGACGTGTGTGTTTCAGTGTGTTTCAGTGTGACGTGTGTGTTTCAGTGTGACGTGTGTGTTTCAGTGTGACGTGTGTGTTTCAGTGTGAAGAGTGTGTTTCAGTGTGAAGTGTGTGTTTCAGTGTGACGTGTGCGTTTTAGTGTGACGTGTGTGTTTCAGTGTGACGTGTGTGTTTCAGTGTGTTTCAGTGTGAAGAGTGTGTTTCAGTGTGACATGTGTGTTTCAGTGTGACATGTGTGTTTCAGTGTGAAGAGTGTGTTTCAGTGTGACGTGTGTGTTTTCAGTGTGACGTGTGTGTTTCAGTGTGACGTGTGTGTTTCAGTGTGACATGTGTGTTTCAGTGTGACATGTGTGTTTCAGTGTGAAGAGTGTGTTTCAGTGTGACGTGTGTATTTCAGTGTGACATGTGTGTTTCAGTGTGACGTGTGTGTTTCAGTGTGACGTGTGTGTTTCAGTGTGACATGTGTGTTTCAGTGTGAAGAGTGTGTTTCAGTGTGACGTGTGTGTTTCAGTGTGACATGTGTGTTTCAGTGTGACGTGTGTGTTTCAGTGTGACGTGTGTGTTTCAGTGTGACGTGTGTGTTTCAGTGTGACGTGTTTGTTTCAGTGTGACGTGTGTGTTTCAGTGTGTTTCAGTGTGACGTGTGTGTTTCAGTGTGACGTGTGTGTTTCAGTGTGTTTCAGTGTGACGTGTGTGTTTCAGTGTGTTTCAGTGTGACGTGTGTGTTTCAGTGTGACGTGTGTGTTTCAGTGTGTTTCAGTGTGACGTGTGTGTTTCAGTGTGAAGAGTGTGTTTCAGTGTGAAGTGTGTGTTTCAGTGTGACGTGTGCGTTTTAGTGTGACGTGTGTGTTTCAGTGTGACGTGTGTGTTTCAGTGTGACATGTGTGTTTCAGTGTGACATGTGTGTTTCAGTGTGAAGAGTGTGTTTCAGTGTGACGTGTGTGTTTCAGTGTGACGTGTGTGTTTCAGTGTGACGTGTGTGTTTCAGTGTGACGTGTGTGTTTCAGTGTGAAGAGTGTGTTTCAGTGTGAAGAGTGTGTTTCAGTGTGACGTGTGTGTTTCAGTGTGAAGAGTGTGTTTCAGTGTGAAGAGTGTGTTTCAGTGTGAAGAGTGTGTTTCAGTGTGACGTGTGTGTTTCAGTGTGAAGAGTGTGTTTCAGTGTGAAGAGTGTGTTTCAGTGTGAAGAGTGTGTTACAGTGTGAAGAGTGTGTTTCAGTGTGACGTGTGTGTTTCAGTGTGAAGAGTGTGTTTCAGTGTGAAGAGTGTGTTTCAGTGTGAAGAGTGTGTTACAGTGTGTAGTGTGTGTTTCAGTGTGACGTGTGTGTTTCAGTGTGAAGAGTGTGTTTCAGTGTGAAGAGTGTGTTTCAGTGTGACGTGTGTGTTTCAGTGTGACGTGTGTTTTCAGTGTGACGTGTATGTTTCAGTGTGACGTGTGTTTTCAGTGTGACGTGTGTGTTTCAGTGTGACGTGTGTTTCAGTGTGACGTGTGTGTTTCAGTGTGACGTGTATGTTTCAGTGTGACGTGTGTTTCAGTGTGACGTGTGTGTTTCAGTGTGACGTGTGTTTCAGTGTGACGTGTGTGTTTCAGTGTGACGTGTGTGTTTCAGTGTGAAGTGTGTGTTTCAGTGTGACGTGTGTGTTTCAGTGTGACGTGTGTGTTTCAGTGTGACGTGTGTTTCAGTGTGACGTGTGTGTTTCAGTGTGACGTGTGTTTCAGTGTGACGTGTGTGTTTCAGTGTGACGTGTGTGTTTCAGTGTGAAGAGTGTGTTTCAGTGTGACGTGTGTGTTTCAGTGTGACGTGTGTTTTCAGTGTGAAGTGTGTGTTTCAGTGTGACGTGTGTGTTTCAGTGTGAATTGTGTGTTTCAGTGTGACGTGTGTGTTTCAGTGTGAATTGTGTGTTTCAGTGTGACGTGTGTGTTTCAGTGTGAATTGTGTGTTTCAGTATGAATTGTGTGTTTCAGTGTGACGTGTGTGTTTCAGTGTGACGTGTGTGTTTCAGTGTGAAGTGTGTGTTTCAGTGTGACGTGTGTGTTTCAGTGTGACGTGTGTGTTTCAGTGTGACGTGTGTTTCAGTGTGACGTGTGTGTTTCAGTGTGACGTGTGTTTCAGTGTGACGTGTGTGTTTCAGTGTGACGTGTGTGTTTCAGTGTGAAGAGTGTGTTTCAGTGTGACGTGTGTGTTTCAGTGTGACGTGTGTTTTCAGTGTGAAGTGTGTGTTTCAGTGTGACGTGTGTGTTTCAGTGTGAATTGTGTGTTTCAGTGTGACGTGTGTGTTTCAGTGTGAATTGTGTGTTTCAGTGTGACGTGTGTGTTTCAGTGTGAATTGTGTGTTTCAGTGTGACGTGTGTGTTTCAGTGTGAATTGTGTGTTTCAGTAAACAGTCCAGATCAGCTAGTCCTGTGGGATCTAAAGTTGAATCCATGTGAGACTTGTGTTTCGTCACTATGGCTACACAGTTATGAAGCTGTTTTGTTGTGTCTCCTCAGGGACTGTGATGTCAGTCAGATTAACTACATGTATGCGCAGTGTGTTAAAAACACCATGCAGCCTCTCAACATCGCAGACGTGACCAAGGACCAACGCTTCCCTTGGACAGTCAGTATATGATTTATTTGCCTTTCTCCTTTTATTTAATTTTTCTTCAAGTGAGTAATTATCCCTGTTGTCCTCTGACAGAGGGAAGATCCAGATCTCAGCAGCAACCAGATCAAGAGTTTGCTCTGCACTCCCATCAGGAACGGCAAGAAAGATAAAGTCATAGGTGGGATCTCTCTCTCTCTCTCTCTCTCTCTCTCTCTCTCTCTCTCTCTCTCTCTCTCTCTCTCTCTCTCTCTCTCTCTCTCTCTCTCTCTCTGTCCACCTGAATCATTCTCTTCAACCTAAAGTTGTTCATACAGCCCTTTAAATCATTTGGTAATGACTTCAACAGTTTAACACTAATAATACAGAGACACAGCTGCTCTAAAGTAGTCCAAGCAAACAGATTTTGAAACTGGTCTTGAAATGTTTCTTTACAGTGTATTTTTATTTCTGTCAAGACTAGTGTTAAACTCATATACTAGTAAACACATACATAAGTCAAATCTAGAGAAGGGAGCGCCGTGTGTTTCCCGGCAGTGTTGATTATACACACCCGAGAGGTAGATACTTCAGCAGTCTTAAATCATGAAGACACATTTAGCAGCATAGCATAGCCACTTTTATTATAATTATTGAATATTCTTGCCACTCCACCCATCACTTTGATTATCATCAGCATAATCATTTCAGAGCAGCTCCATCGGTTGGCTGTGAAGATGTCACATGATGTCTGATCAAACAGAGCTTCTCCTCCAAACCTTTAAGAGTCCTGGAGACGAGCAAGATCAAACAGAGAAATGACACATTTATTCAGACTACCTATTTTTTGCCTCATAAATTCATTGTGAACATTATATATGCAATTTTCTGTTCTGAGCCCATGTAAGGCACATGTCCAGGTTTTAACAACAACTGCTGATTCTCCTTTTCAACAGCATGAACAGCTGTGCCTTGTGTTGAGAGGGTTACTGTAATGTAATATGTTACAATATACCTTTAAACATATGTAAGCAGTAACCTAATTACAGTATAGACATATACAAGTAATGTAACCTGATTACTTTACGTTTGTTTTGGATTACCTAATATCAATGCAATTCAAATAAATACAAGAGAAAATAAATATCAATAATATGTTTCTCACTTAAGTGTATTAGACGACAGGACAATGTGGCCTTAGAAAAGAAGAAACCAGGATATTTAGGATCAGAAATCATTTTATTGACAGGAAAAGCTGCCTTTCATGAAGCGTATTCAGGCAGTATAGACCAACAGTGAGAACATACTACAGTTTAAAAAAGCAGGAATAATATCTGAGTTGACAGGAAATGCTCCGTTTGAGTTTAATACACACAGTTAAGCTCACACACACTATTTTAGGATCATATATGTTCACCTACTGAATTAAAAACAGAACAAATGAACCAAAGAAAGTGAAAACCATAAAGCAGATTCAGGCAGTAGAAGTAGAGATTCACACTTAAAGTACAAGCCTACAGAACAGTACAGTTCACAGAGAAGAGACAGCATCTGATCCTTTAATACACACACTATAAGCTCTTTTTAGTTAACGTCAGTTGTAGCCTCGGTCTTATCCCTGAACGAATACATTTCATTTGGGCGCCAGACAGAGGAATATTTAATATAGCCAGCTGTCAAAAAATGATATGCTTAAACACAAAGGGATAGCCCGGTGACCTAGCTACTGAAGTTTACAAAGGAACAATTATAATCAACCAATTCACTTTCAACATAAAATGTCTGTATTTTTTAACCCCAAATAATAATCAGTACATTAAACAAAAAACTCATGTCACAGACCATTTACCAGAAAAACTTAAATCAAATAGATACATAAACACAAACAAATGAACTCACAAAACATCAATCACTATATGGATTAAGAGCACCATAGCATGTGGTAAAATATTGTTCTTCAGTTTAACACATCCTGCTAGTAATCCCCATTTTTTTACAAATGTAACAGTTATCTAATTCCCTTTTTTTTAATGTAACTGTAAGGGATTAAAATGACCTTTATTTTGTATCCTGATTACGTAATCCCGTTACATGACGATTTTTCAGGACAATATAAAAGTAGGATATTATTTACATAAAGGATATGTACCTAATCTGCTGATACTGTATCTGATGTGTCCTGTTTTTACCTATATTCCCAGTGTAGTGATTTGTGTTCCTGTCTAATCCCATGGTGCTCTATTTGTTTTGTTTGTTGGTCATAGGAGTGGCTGTTACAGCCAGTGACACCATGTTTCAAGCATGTTGAAGCCTGAAATGTGGAGTACCCCAAAGTTCTTGTTAGAGATGTATAGTAGGGTCCCCAGCACATAGAAACTGCTCAATGCTAAATTAGCTTAAATTGTTCTAATTAGCATGAGTGGTATAAGGGGAAAAGTTACGGCTACTCCGCTGAGGGATATCACCAGTTCAAAAAAGGAAACATACTTTTTCAGCAACAATGCCCTCAGTCCGGCACCCATCATGTGTACAGATTGAAGCTTCCATGTCAACAACATGACCTTTATGTGTGTGTGTGTGTGTGTGTGTGTGTGTGTGTTGTGTGTAGGTGTGTGTCAGCTGGTGAACAAGATGGATGAAGCTTCAGGCAGTGTGAAGGCCTTCAACAGGAACGATGAGCAGTTCCTGGAGGCCTTCGCCATCTTCTGTGGTCTAGGAATTCAGAACACACAAATGTACGAGACAGTGGAGAGAGCTAGGGCCAAGCAGCAGGTCACTCTGGAGGTCAGACACACACACACACACACACACACACACACACACACACACACACACACACACACACACACACACACACACACACACACACACACACACACACACATATACACACACACACACACACACACACACAATTATGTCCTTTAAACAGTGATTTGAAGGCCTTTTGAAAAGTGCGGTCATTTAAAATGATTGCTTTCAAGTAACCTAATACATTTACGTGAAATGTGTTGACATAATACATTATAATACACACACACACACACACACAATTATGTCCTTTAAACAGTGATTTGAAGGCCTTTTGAAAAGTGCGGTCATTTTGTAGATTAAGTAAGATTGATTTCAGTAGAGTACAGACCAGGGGCCTCATTTATAAAGCCTTGCGTAGGATTCACGTGGGAAGGTTGCTTACGTAGGACAAAGCAAATAAATACGCACAGACATTTTCCGTGGCCACGCACGTCCTGCGCCGGTTTCCCTTTATAAATCACAATCAACTCGAAATGCGGTGCAGCTTTTGCTGGTTTCACGTAACGCCCATATTTGCCAATAAATAGTCAAAGAAACGCCACGTATTAATATTAATTTTGACTGACTGCATGAAGAAGATAGCAGGAAATGCGACAGAACAGCTAAAAAAGACATCTCACACCGTGTCAGATTTTGATTATTTTGGGGAGATGGAGATAAATGGTAGACAATGGTACTTGCGTACCATGCAGTGAATGGATGATAGAATTACTAACAAAGAATGACTAACAAAGCACTTATATGCTAATAACTAAATAACTTGAAATGTTTTGGCTCTATGAAACCTGATGTACTTATATGATTCTGTTTTCTTCAAGTTTGTATCTTCTTGGTCGAATGCACTTACTGTAAGTCGCTTTGGATAAAAGCGTCAGCTAAATGCAATGTAATGTAATAAATCACATTGTTTGGTGGATGCAGTTTGAACCAGAGTAGCAGCATGGAGGTCGGATCGTCACCAAAATAAATAACTAAGTGGTCCGAAAAAGGTTAATGACAAAATACACATAACCTTCCTCAGGCAAGGCAAGACAAGGCAAGTTTATTTATATAGCACCTTTCAACACAAGGCAATTCAAAGTGCTTTACAAAAAATTAAAGACATTAAGAAAATGGCATTTAAAATCAGTCATTAAAAAGAAAAGATAATTAATGAAATATTAAAAGAAAAAATACATGGATAAAAGTTACAGTGAAGTTTAAGATGTAAATAGTTCAATTAAAAGCAGCGGCAAAAAGAAAAGTCTTCAGCCTGGATTTAAAAGTAGTCAGAGTTGCAGCGGATCTGCAGGTTTCTGGGAGTTTGTTCCAGATATTTGGAGCATAACAACTGAACGCTGCTTTACCATGTTTAGTTCTGACTCTGGGGACAGAAAGCTGACCAGTGCCTGAAGACCTGAGAGATCTGGATGGTTCATAATTTAGCAGGAGGTCAGAAATGTATTTTGGGCCCAAACCATTTAAAGCTTTATAAACCAGCAGCAGTATTTTGAAATCTATTCTTTGACACACAGGAAGCCAGTGTAAAGACTTCAGAACAGGAGTGATGTGATCCACTTTCTTAGTGTTAGTGAGGACTCGAGCAGCAGCGTTCTGAATTAGCTGCAGCTTTCTAATAGATTTTTTAGTGAGACCTGTGAAGACACCATTGCAGTAGTCCAGTCTACTGAAGATAAAAGCATGGACAAGTTGTTCCAAGTCCTGCTGTGACATTAGTCTTTTAATCCTAGATATGTTCTTTAGGTGATAGTAGCCTGATTTAGTAACTGTTTTAATGTGAATGTTGAAACTCAGGTCAGAGTCCATGACTACACCTAGATTTCTGGCTTTATCTGTTGTTTTGAACATTGCAGACTGAAGCTCAGCGCTAACTTTTCTACGTTCTGCCTTGCCTCCAAAAACCATTACCTCAGTTTTATCTTTGTTTAATTGGAGAAAGTTCTGACACATCCAGTCATTGATTTGTTCAATGCACTTACTCAGTGTTTGAATTGGAGCATAGTCTCCTGGTGAAATTGTTATGTAAATTTGTGTGTCATCCGCATAGCTATGGTAACTTATTTTGTTGTTTTTCATTATCTGAGCCAGTGGTAGCCTGTAGATGTTAAAGAGAAGAGGCCCCAAGATGGAGCCTTGAGGTACCCCACATGTCATATTTGTCAACTCAGATGTGTATTTACCTATAGAAACAAAGTGGTTTCTGTCCTTTAAGTAGGATTCAAACCAATTTAGAACTGTTTCCGAAAGTCCCACCCAGTTTTCTAGTCGGTCGAGTAATATGTTGTGGTCAACAGTGTCAAACGCAGCACTGAGATCTAATAATACTAACACTGAAGTTCTGCCACTGTCTGTGTTTAAGTGGATGTCATTAAAGACCTTTACAAGAGCAGTCTCAGTGCTGTGGTTTGGACGAAAGCCTGACTGGAACACATCGAAACAACTATTTAAATGCAAGAAATTACTCAACTGTTGAAAAACAACTTTTTCAATGATTTTACCTAGAAATGGCAGGTTTGATATGGGCCTGTAATTGTTCATTACTGAAGCATCTAGATTATTCTTTTTTAAGAGCGGTTTAATGACTGCAGTTTTCAGGGCCTGTGGAAAAATACCTGAGTGAAGAGATTTGTTTACTATATGAAGTAGATCTGAGGCCATGCAACGAAAAACATCTTTGAAAAATCCTGTTGGAATAATATCAAGGCAGCAGGAGGAGGATTTCAGAAGTTGTATAATGTCCTCTAGGTTTTTATCATTAATCTGATGGAATTGTGTCATGGTGTTTGAATTGATGTTAGGTGGACATAGGGACAACTCATTTGCTGTACCTGATGCAGAGGCACTGACTGCTTGTCTGATTTTCTGAATTGTGTCAGTGAAGAAGGAGGCAAAATCATTGCAGGCCCTGGTGGATAGAAATTCAGAGGCTACTGACACTGGGGGGTTAGTTAGTCTGTCGACGGTAGCAAACAAGGCACGTGCATTGTTTTTGTTTTTGGTAATGATGTCAGAGAACAAAGACTGTCGTGCGTTTTTCAATTCCAAATTATAAAGGCCAAGTCTCTCTTTATAGATTTCAAAGTGAACCTGGAGATTTGTTTTTCGCCACCTACGTTCAGCTTTTCGACACTCTCTTTTTTCTGCTTATTGTAATCATGGCCTTTCTCCATGGAGATATTTTCTTCCCAGTCACTTCCTTTACCTTAGTTGGAGCAATGGCATCTATAACATTTTTAATTTTTGAATTAAAATGATCTACTAGCTAATTTACTGAGATGTTAGCAGGGGCAAGTGTGGAAGAAAAATTCTGAGTAAACATTTCCCTAGTATTTTCAGTTAAATATCGCTTTGTGGTTACCTCTTTTTGAACATTTTTGTGAACAGAAATAGAGCTCTCAAAGAAAACACAGGAATGATCAGAGAGTGCCACATATTCAAAAGAAGCAAAGTTCCCATAAGATGTCTTCCTGCATTGAAGGGAATCATTGAACAAAATAGCAACTCCACCCCCTTTCTTATGCTTTCTTTCCTGACTCATAAAACTAAAGTTGGGAGAGGTTGATTCGATAAGAACAGCTGCACTGTTATTTTGTTCAATCCAAGTTTCCGCTAAAAACATAAAATCAAGATTGTGCTCAGTGATAAAATCATTGATTAAAAATGTTTTTCCTGCCAGAGACCTGACATTTAATAAAGCTAGTTTAAGTTTGTTAAATACACTATCAGTAAGATTTTTTGTAACAAGCTGTGGCTGACATGGAATCACAGCTAAATTTGATAAACTCACACAAACGTTTGAGGACTTCCTGTTTCTAAGCTGATTCACCGCTCTTAATCTATTACCTATCAACACAGATATCGGCAAAGCTACAGGCAGGCAGGGTCCCGGCATGTCCTGGAAAGAGTTGAGAGTGCCATACGCCCTTGAGCCTGGACCCAGCACATATCAGTAAGAGTTTGTTGCGTTTTGTACACACACATCCTTATCAGGCTTCGGAGACTACAGATGCTTTCTTGAAGGGAGGGGAGGTGGTTGACGTAGGCACGGTGATGGAGACGGGGGAGATGGTGCGGGGGTAAAGGACATGCTGCCAGGGGGGGGGAGGTGGTTGACGTAGGCACGGTGATGAAGACGGGGGAGATGGTGCGCGTCCCTGCAGTGATTTTGGTGGGCATCGTTGAGGAGCGGGGGTAAAGGACATGCTGCCAGCCCTGCGTATCGCCTTAGTTTGGTCTTTGAACTCCAGGAAGGAATCGGTGCCAACCCTCTGTATCTCCTTCGTGTGTTCAGCGATCTCCAGGAGGGTGGGCGAGGGTGAAAGGGTGAACGGAGAGTAGAGAGAGCTGTGGGGTGAAAGAAGAGTATCAGGCAGTATGTCAGTGAGTGTGTGCCCCCCCACCCATGATGAGAGACTGTAAGAAAGTATCGGGGGATCCCTGCGGAATGGAGTCAATTAATGTTTATTCTTTTACTTGGTGGTTTGTGTTCCAGCTGTCAATCAGCCCCCCCCCCTCAGGAACTCTACCCACCACTTAAATGAAATCAAATTTATAAATGAGGCCCCAGACCAGTAAATAAGTTGATTTTGTGATAATTTAGGGAGATGCCGCTCAGTTTTCTGATCTATTAAACAAAGCCCAGTCTAGGGAATGCTGAAGCACAACAATCCTTTTCTCTTGCTTTTAGAACTAAACATTTCAAAGATGGTATATTTATTTTTAGAGCTGCACAAATAACTGTTTATAGTTTTTTTTATCGGATTGGCTACATCATTGCTACCACAGGAAAAATAAGACCTGAAAAGATACAGCATAAGGATGGGATTTTTTTTTATTTCTATAGCAAGAAAAACAGATCTTGGCCTCTGTACGTGATAAAAAAAAAACACATTACAGAGTGTGTTCTCACTCTCAGTGGAGATGTCAGCTGAAGGGTGTCTGGTCTCACTCAGCTGCAGCTGACGCAGACAGGAAGAAGTACTCTTGTACTTAAGCCATCGTAGCCATTGTGCAGATTGGTCCATTTCAGAATAATATATATGATATGTTTTATAATGATTTATCATGAAAGTGTTCTCAAAGCTGGTAAAGGTGCAGCTAGTTTGAATCAAATCAAATCAAATCAAATCAAGTTTTATTTATATAGCACATTTAAAAACGATGTTTGGTCGAGCCAAAGTGCTGTACATGTAATAAAAACACTTTACTACAGTACAATAACAACAAAAGACAGTCATTGCAACAGCAAATATAAAAACAAAACACACGGAAAAGTCAGGAGTCGTGCTCCGCTCTAACTAGAAGGCCTGAGAGAAGAAGTGGGTCTTAAGTGTGGATTTAAAAACCCCTAGGGTCCGGGCCGACCTCACATGGAGGGGCAGAGTGTTCCAGAGCCTGGGGCCAGCTGCTGCGAAGGCTCGGTGCCCTTGGGTTTTGAGCCTGGTCTTGGGCACTACCAGCAGCAGATGGTCAGCAGACCTTAAAGCTCTGGCTGGGGTGTAGCGCTGGAGGAGTTCAGCTATATAGGCCGGAGCCAGCCCATTTAGTGCTTTAAAAACAAATAAAAGGATTTTAAAATCAATTCTGTACCGAACTGAATGACTTTATATACTGCAGGGTAGCTTGTGGATTTACTCCAGGTGGAACTAAAGTCTGATTTAAGACTTGATTATGTTTCACATCATTCATCCAGATCTATGAAGTAACTAAAGGTATTAAATAAATGTAGTAAAAGTACACCATGTACCTCTGAACTGTAGTGGGGTAGAAGTACAAAGTAGCAAAACATGTAGATAATCATGCAGCTTAGGTACAGTACTTGAGTAGATGTACTTAGTTACTTTACACCATGGCTCAGTGCAAAGGCCCCTACACCTCTCCATCCTGAGGTCCTGTTCACACATATCATATCTTACATTGACATCCATCAAAAGCTTGACTTGAGTGTAGAATACGGACAAACTGTGGCTCTATACAGACAGGATGGTGCATAGCACCCCTGTTGGAGCTATACATTTATTAGGGTTATTTAGCAATTAAATATGTATTTTCTTGCTGTTTATTTACGTTAAATTAATCATTGTTTATTGTAATTATTTGTAGTTAATTTAATTTAATATGCTTTGATTTTGATGGTGGTTCTGTGCACTGGGTGGTTTGGGAACCTGGTGATCTTGTATATGTTGGACACAGGTGTTGGTGGGGATCAATGCACAAAACAACGTTCTTGCATTGGATAATCCCTCTGGATGAGATTCCCTTACATTTTCAGTTTTATTTCGTATTATTTAGCCGCTACACCCCCTACAAAACTCCCACACTCAGACTCTCAGATGGTTGGGTACTCTGCCCTGCTGTTCAGTGCATACAAATAAAGAACAGTTTGAGATGTATTAGTGTAGTTTAGAGGCAACCCTCTTCCTCATGGAGACCCCGCAACACAGCAGCGTTCAGCGGAGGGCTGTTATTGATCCCACACTTGCAAGTAAAGCCCAATTATATCTAGTTGGTATAATTAATGTCATTTATTTTAGCGCTTTTCTTTTTCGCCTGTAAAAGTGAATACAAAATAAATTGTAGACTGCAGTGGCGATCAGGGTGGGTTTCGGACTGGTGTTCCCCAGCGCTCCCTAATAATGCATTCCACGTCCCTAAAACCAGGCTGCCAGTACCTAATGCTGAGAGTGGGGGGCGGCTCCTTGTAGTTATTATTCAATTATTCTTTGATTGGCCAAGCCCCATACAGCAAGGCACCCGTTAACCCTCTTTCTATTGGGCAAATTCCAAAACATGTTGATGCTACATCAAATGATCAGATACTGATTGACCCCACAAAGCCAAAGCAAATGTCGATGCAGATCAGGAGTTGGTTGTATATGCCGTGTTAGATGGTGTTTTCTACAGAGAAGTTGATATATACTTTTTTTATGTGTGTGTGTTTCAGGTGTTGTCATATCACGCCTCTGCCGCAGAGGAAGAGACGCGGGAACTCCAGGTAACCGCGGTAAACTAACATTTTATTACGTTGACAAAACACTCCACATGAACTTTAAAACATCAGTGTGAGATGTAATGTGTTTAATGTATCCACATTCTAGCTTTGGTAGCCAATCATGCCTCCTGTATCGTGCTGTGATGAAGCAGCTGTTTAATACTGAGTGAGCGCTGTGGGGTTGTGTTACATGCTTCTCATCTGAAGGATGAACACCCATATTACACTGTTATTACACCCATATTACACATTGATACACCCCAATTAAATCCTACCCATATTAAAGCTTAACTATACCCATGTAATATTATTTTTATATCCACATAACACTGTTATTAGACACACATTACACCAATGTAACACTGAGTTTACACTATTATTACACCGTAATTACACCCTAATTACACTGTTACTACATCCATATTACACTGTTATTTCACCCCTAATATACCCATGTTACACTGTTATTAGACCCATATTACACCCATTTTACAAATGGACACATCCTTTCAAAGTACTGTATTTTTATTGTTGTTGAACTTCTTAATCTTAATTTATTTCTTAGACTGTCATTTATGAACTCAAAATTTGATATACTGTTAAGTTCCGTCTTTCTTGTGATGTTCATGATTAGCTCACTTTCAAGTACATAACTAGTTTTATAACAGCTTTTCAAGGCGCTGTGAGATTATAAAATAAATCAGTTTAGTCCAGCTTCCACAGCCTGAGCGTGGAGGCGTACAGTACGAGCGTCTGTTCTCTTCTCCTGGTGGCGAGGTGGCTGAACTCACAGCATAACCTGATTAAGTGGCTCCTCTTGGGTGCTAAAGGGAGTATGCGTCACTTGGTATCTAGGACACGGGTTCTACCCATGAGACTGCTGCATACAGTCTGTGTTACACATCATGAGGAAAGCCCTCGTAACTAAAGCTACCGGCAGCAGCACCTTTAATATCTGGGGTGCAGATGCATGATACTTCTGCCGTTTATTGTTACACAACTGAGTTCCCTGACATAGTTTGTGTAATGATTGACACTGCTGCTGGAACAAAACAATTTCCCAATTTGGGCTAAATAAAGTATCTATCTCTCTATCTATATTTATCAGTGTGTGTGTGTGTGTGTGTGTGTTTTCAGGTAGCCACAGTGCCGTCCGCCCAGTCGTTGCGTCTCATGGACTTCAGCTTCAGTGACTTTGATTTGTCAGACACAGAAACCACCATGGCTACAATCCGGATGTTTGTCGACCTCAATCTGGTCCAAAACTTCCAGATGAAGTATACAGTAAGAATTAAAGTAGATTTGATATTGTTTCTGTCCATCTGTTTATCTCACCAGAGCTGGATAACACACTAGGCCCCTGGAATCCTGACATACATCAGACATACATCCTAAGTAAAATGAGGCAGGTGGTTGTTCAATTATTAAAATGAAAGCTATTGCTACATGACCACAGGTAATATTTCCAGACATCAATAGAGAGACAAAGCCTGAATTACATCAGTGAGAGTGCCATATTGTGAAAGGTATCATGGCAACCATCACATTAACCATCACATTATGCTGACAATTGTTGTTTTCAATAAATGTCTCAGAAAGAGACATGAGAAGCCTCCTGGTTTCAGTAAGTGCATAAAACTGCAGGTCATTATCAGCAGCATTTGAGCATGAATGTGTGTGTGTGTGTGTGTGTGTGTGTGTGTGTGTGTGTGTGTGTGTGTGTGTCCGATGATGAGTGAATGCATAAGTGAGTTCATATTTGTGCATCCTTAATTCAGAGACCACACACACACACACACACACACACACACACACACACATGGACAGAGCAATGTCATACACCAAAAACACTTCCCCAACAAGAATCCCTCACACACTCTGGTGTCTGTCAGCAACATCTCCCCCCCCCCCCCCCCCCCCCCCCCCACCCCCGGCACCGGACTTCTGGCGGGTTTGGCTGGCGTCCTTAGCACACTCCCCTCCTGAAGCGGTCCCTGTGTGTTGGTGGTTTACCTCCGCGGTGCAGCCGAGGGGCCAGAACAAAGGGTCTTTGATTGGAGCTGATTGGGCCCTCAGGCAGGAGAGCTGTCTGGGGGTACACTACACAACATGCAATTATTCTCAATTATAATGTGACATCAAAGCAGGTTCTCTCATCACAGGTACAGCAGCCACTGTGTAGTCATGGCAATTACAATTCCCAGGCTCCTCCAACAATGCAACATAAATATATATAAGACATAAAACAATACAACTAATACAAAATGTGCAAGAAATAACCGTATAGAAATAGTGCATGAGAATGTCGGAAGACTAATGTGGAGGTAATGCAGGAGAAGTTAAATATGTGAGATAACAGTTCCTGAAGAGTAAACGTGACTTTTTTACTTTGAGTTAAGTTTCAAATTAAAAAGCGTTTACTTTTTAAACATCGTTTTGCTGGCAAGGTGCAAAGTATTCAATTTCAAATCATATTTGGACAGTCAAGCCACTTTGCTTATCACAGGTTATTTGACTCTGTTGTTTCTGCAACCCTCTCATAAGGTAGTCTGTGTTTTCCTTTTAGAGGAGATAATCCTGTAATCACCCCGAGGGGAGTTCAGGTGTTGAGCAGGACTAAGATGGAACATGGGATGGGACAGGTAGGAGTTCAGGTGTTGAGCAGGACTAAGATGGAACATGGGATGGGACAGGTAGGAGTTCAGGTGTTGAGCAGGACTAAGATGGAACATGGGATGGGACAGGTAGGAGTTCAGGTGTTGAGCAGGACTAAGATGGAACATGGGATGGGACAGGTAGGAGTTCAGGTGTTGAGCAGGACTAAGATGGAACATGGGATGGGACAGGTAGGAGTTCAGGTGTTGAGCAGGACTCAGATGGAACATGGGATGGGACAGGTAGGAGTTCAGGTGTTGAGCAGGACTAAGATGGAACATGGGATGGGACAGGTAGGAGTTCAGGTGTTGAGCAGGACTCAGATGGAACATGGGATGGGACAGGTAGGAGTTCAGGTGTTGAGCAGGACTAAGATGGAACATGGGATGGGACAGGTAGGAGTTCAGGTGTTGAGCAGGACTAAGATGGAACATGGGATGGGACAGGTAGGAGTTCAGGTGTTGAGCAGGACTAAGATGGGACATGGGATGGGACAGGTAGGAGTTCAGGTGTTGAGCAGGACTAAGATGGAACATGGGATGGGACAGGTAGGAGTTCAGGTGTTGAGCAGGACTAAGATGGAACATGGGATGGGACAGGTAGGAGTTCAGGTGTTGAGCAGGACTAAGATGGAACATGGGATGGGACAGGTAGGAGTTCAGGTGTTGAGCAGGACTAAGATGGAACATGGGATGGGACAGGTAGGAGTTCAGGTGTTGAGCAGGACTAAGATGGAACATGGGATGGGACAGGTAGGAGTTCAGGTGTTGAGCAGGACTAAGATGGAACATGGGATGGGACAGGTAGGAGTTCAGGTGTTGAGCAGGACTCAGATGGAACATGGGATGGGACAGGTAGGAGTTCAGGTGTTGAGCAGGACTCAGATGGAACATGGGATGGGACAGGTAGGAGTTCAGGTGTTGAGCAGGACTCAGATGGAACATGGGATGGGACAGGTAGGAGTTCAGGTGTTGAGCAGGACTAAGATGGAACATGGGATGGGACAGGTAGGAGTTCAGGTGTTGAGCAGGACTAAGATGGAACATGGGATGGGACAGGTAGGAGTTCAGGTGTTGAGCAGGACTAAGATGGGACATGGGATGGGACAGGTAGGAGTTCAGGTGTTGAGCAGGACTAAGATGGAACATGGGATGGGACAGGTAGGAGTTCAGGTGTTGAGCAGGACTAAGATGGAACATGGGATGGGACAGGTAGGAGTTCAGGTGTTGAGCAGGACTAAGATGGAACATGGGATGGGACAGGTAGGAGTTCAGGTGTTGAGCAGGACTAAGATGGAACATGGGATGGGACAGGTAGGAGTTCAGGTGTTGAGCAGGACTAAGATGGAACATGGGATGGGACAGGTAGGAGTTCAGGTGTTGAGCAGGACTAAGATGGAACATGGGATGGGACAGGTAGGAGTTCAGGTGTTGAGCAGGACTCAGATGGAACATGGGATGGGACAGGTAGGAGTTCAGGTGTTGAGCAGGACTAAGATGGAACATGGGATGGGACAGGTAGGAGTTCAGGTGTTGAGCAGGACTAAGATGGAACATGGGATGGGACAGGTAGGAGTTCAGGTGTTGAGCAGGACTAAGATGGAACATGGGATGGGACAGGTAGGAGTTCAGGTGTTGAGCAGGACTAAGATGGAACATGGGATGGGACAGGTAGGAGTTCAGGTGTTGAGCAGGACTAAGATGGGACATGGGATGGGACAGGTAGGAGTTCAGGTGTTGAGCAGGACTAAGATGGAACATGGGATGGGACAGGTAGGAGTTCAGGTGTTGAGCAGGACTAAGATGGAACATGGGATGGGACAGGTAGGAGTTCAGGTGTTGAGCAGGACTAAGATGGGACATGGGATGGGACAGGTAGGAGTTCAGGTGTTGAGCAGGACTAAGATGGAACATGGGATGGGACAGGTAGGAGTTCAGGTGTTGAGCAGGACTAAGATGGAACATGGGATGGGACAGGTAGGAGTTCAGGTGTTGAGCAGGACTAAGATGGAACATGGGATGGGACAGGTAGGAGTTCAGGTGTTGAGCAGGACTAAGATGGAACATGGGATGGGACAGGTAGGAGTTCAGGTGTTGAGCAGGACTAAGATGGAACATGGGATGGGACAGGTAGGAGTTCAGGTGTTGAGCAGGACTAAGATGGAACATGGGATGGGACAGGTAGGAGTTCAGGTGTTGAGCAGGACTCAGATGGAACATGGGATGGGACAGGTAGGAGTTCAGGTGTTGAGCAGGACTCAGATGGAACATGGGATGGGACAGGTCGGAGCTCAAACAAGGATAATTGGAATAACAAATAAAAAATCACTTCAAAAGTGAAAGCATAGAAAAACAACACATTTTGATTTAGACATATACGGATATGAATACTTATGTATGGTTAGCCCTTATGTCAGTGTCCCCCCCCTTCCTGCTTCAGATACAGTGGGTCTCACAGCTCAAAACAATAGGTCTGACTGAGTTGGTTGAGTTGAGGATGGGTTCATGTTTTTCTTGAATGTGTGTTAGTTTTTTATCTAGAGTATGATGTCGTTAGCATATAACCGTATTGTAGTAGACCTTTAATGTAATTGTTCTCTAGCGCTGTAATACAGACGACGAAGAGGAACTCTACAGGGTGAAAATGTGTTGATCGGAGTCCAAATGGAATTTAGGCATTTATTATTTAAATATTGTGCTTAAACGTTGTACCTTCAGCTCTGGAAAAAATATTCATGAGGGTTTGATAAATGTCTTTCTCCTCTTCCTCCCATTTTTAGAGTTTATGCCATTGGATTCTGAGTGTGAAGAAGAACTACAGGAAGAATGTGGCCTATCACAACTGGAGACACGCCTTCAACACGGCCCAGACCATGTTCACCCTGCTGAAGTCCGGACGCCTACAGGTCAGCCAATCACTGCTCAGGACCAGCTGATCTGGGTCACTACCTTTGAATTCTATACAGATGCTTTAATGCAATCTCTTATGTTATCATCTACAGATCTAACATGCTTTACTGCCATTCAAAACATTTCATTGTCTGCCTTCCACAGCAGCTCGAAACTGGAGAACTGGACGTGCTAATATGAAAGAAAATCCAATGCTGTTAACAATTGATCAGTTAGGAACATTTTTATATCTTGTTGAAAAATCTACGATAAGAGTCTTATATCCAAATTGGTTTCCCTGAAAGCAACACAGTTCCTGTTTACATCGACAGAAGTATGCAAGAGTAACTTTTCTGTTTTGGTTAGTGGGGCAGTAATATTTAATTTACATGATTTGTTGCTAAATGAAACAACACTTTGAGTATATTTATAAAATTACATTATCTCATGTAAGAATACATTAGTTTGGAAAAAACATTAGTTTGGAAAACCACGAATTCTAGTGGTTTCTGTAATACAAAAACAGTAATTCTGCATAAAATATTAGCAACTATGAGTAGCTTCAGACAGGACATATCAGACATGCTTGATTTGCGTATTTATTCTCTTCAGAATGCCATCCTTTCACTCTGTTGTAAAGCTGTTATGCAGAACGTGTCCTCTGTGTAGTGAGTGCCCACACTGCAACGTGTTCAAAGCTATGAGGCTTCTGTTTGGTTTGATTGAAGTAACAGATGGTCATCTGTTAGGGACTTGACTTGGGAACCTAAGGGGGGCCAGTTCAAGTCACCAAAAAGAATAATGCCCCTTTTCCTCCAACTCGGTTCCGGTTCAAGATCCGTTCCTGTGCTTTTCTGGTGCTTAACTGGTTCTTCTCTGTAGCACCACTTGTGTTTCCACCGCTAAGAGCCCGACTGTTGCTGCCGCTGCTGCGTCATTACATGCAATGTTTATGTCGCTGATTTTCTCCCCAACGCCGCTCACAACAACCACAACGGGGGACTGCGTCGGGTCGATGATCGTGTTGCTTTGAATCATACGGAGCCAAATTAAACTAAATAACTACTCCTCAACCTTTACGTATCGTACACACATTTCCGTTGCGTTGAAGCTTGCCGGTGGGCGTGTCTGCCGCGCGACCAACAACCAATCACATTAATCTCCCGCCCCGGACACACAAGCACACAGTTTGATTGGCTAGCGCTTGTACTGGCATATGTTATATATATATTAGATTGGCTGGCGCTTCCGTCGACGATACGTTATACTTTTCTCCAGAGTGCCGTGGTTCATTGTTTATTAATGTGGTTCAGCGGCATATACCGACCGCTGCAGTGCTGCTCGTCCACCGGAGTTTAGTCTACCGTTAACTCACGGCAGAGTTTAGTCTACCGTTAACTCACGGCAGAGTTTAGTCTACCGTTAACTCACGGCCGCTGGAAAGTATTCACTTTGTTTGGTGGAGAAGGGGCATAAGAGTGTGTACAGCAGCTTCCCACTGCTCCTTGTAAGACAGGAGAATGCAGAATCCTAACTCCATGGTGTGCCCGTGCTCTTGTCTTCCTCCTGACAGAATAAACTGAATGACTTGGAGGTCTTGGCTTTGATGATTGCAACTCTAAGCCACGATCTGGACCACAGAGGAGTCAACAACTCCTACATACAGAGGTACTGCAGGAGAGATGAGTCACATACATTTTGTATGATTGTATATGTATGTGTGGGAGTCTTTCTCACTTCCTCTGTGTTTCCAGGAGCGAGCACCCTCTTGCCCAGCTTTACTGCCACTCCACCATGGAGCACCACCACTTCGACCAGTGCCTGATGATCCTCAACAGCTCTGTAGGTGGACCTACCTCTACCCACGACACTAGAGGAAACACAAGTCCTTAAGGGGTTTTACTCTGCATAACAACTAGTTCATCTCACCTAGAAACTACAGAGACTAAACAAGACTACAAATGCAAAAACACGACTTGAGTCTAACTTTGAGCACTTCAGCTGGTTCAGTATGCAGCTGCTGAGCTCCTGACAGGCCTCTGAGGGTCTGTGGTCCCTACATGGCACCCTGCCAGCCTCACTTATTATTTCAACATCTTCACAGCTCTGTGTTGTCTAGCACATATACAGTATGTTAGACAAGTGTTAGACACTCACATTCTCTGCTCCCTGTTGAAGGGTCATGCATTCTTTATTTCAAAAGCTAGACAATCCCACCAACAGCAAAAGCACTTGCCCTGTTAGAACTACATCATGTAATAACAGTCCAATAAGAACTGGTTTGATAACACCTTGTTGCTATGTAATGTAATACTCTTGCTAAGAGCCTCATAACAGTGGATTTACAGTGTAAGCCTTTATATGAACAGTGTTATCACAGAAAGCTGTAACCTTAGTCATAACATACTTGGATAGTAGTGCTTGAGGTGCTCTTTGGATAAGGAAACATGTGGATGCAGAAATTCCCTTTTTTTAGGTCTAGCATGATTATGCCATTATAATAAAGGCTTTTTAATTGTTTAAAAAGAGATTGCTTTTTTCAACCTGAGTTTGTCTAATGGCATAGTACTGGATGTTCTCAGGCCTAATGTTGCTGCAGTATCCTGGATCACTCTGATGGCCCGTTTAAATATAGTGACTTACAGCCTCCTCTGATCTTTATGGCCTCAAAAGAAACTCCACAGCACCACTTAACCCCACTGCTGCTGGACACATTCAGCCACACTCACCTAATGCAAAACACACACACATACTGTAGTGCAAAGCCATGCTGCATGAGGTTTCAAAGAGTCTTAAAGCACTTCAAATGGAAGTGACATGACAATAATGTGTCCACTAACATGCTTAAAACTCTCAACATGTGTGTGTGTGTGTGTGTGTGTGTGTGTGCAAACTATGGCAGTGTAGTGTTGTCATGGAAACCCCTTGGTGGTCTATCACAAAACAAACACGAGTCAACAGTATCAGTACATAGTACATATCTATTTCTGAGAGGACTGCTGTCTCACTAACACACACACACACACACACACACACACACACACACACACACACACACACACACACACACACACATACACACACACACACACACACACACACACACACACACACACACACACACACACACACACACACACACACACACACACACACACACACACACAGTGATACAGTTGTTTGTACTGGATGTAAATCATTACATCTGTTCCTGCACTCACACACTTGTTATTCTTGTGTTTCTGCCTCTCCAGGGAAACCAGATCCTGAGCGCCCTCTCCCTGGACGAGTACAAGGCCACTCTGAAGATGATCGAGAGGGCTATTCTGGCCACTGACCTGGCTCTGTACATGAAGTACGTACCAAACATCAAGCCCAGATGGAAGTCTGACTGGAGAGCAGCAGAGAGGGGGAATCACTTAGGAAGAGTCAACGTGGGCAGAGGGAAGAGACGGGGGTTATTCTGTAGTTTTATGACTGATTACATTCAATCAGCACTTTACAAAATATATCACTTAGATTACTATGCAGAAACTCTTGGTACTTGTAAAGCTTAATGAGGACATGAGGCCACCTAATTGAGCTTGAGGCCCCTGGACTGGCAGTTAGTCCCTGTGCGAAGGACCCCGGTTCGAGGAGCACAGCACCTATAGAACACACTACACCTATAGAACACACTACAGGAGAGGGAAACCCCCCAAAAGCTTAACAGGGCCTCTTGGAAAGTTGTTCAAACTGTATTTTCTAAAGTAACCCCCACAGTATCTGCTCAATGCTACACTATGTTCACCAGCTGCTGTTAATGCAGGTAATGTACAGTGGGTTTATCCAAGCTTTATCACTGAAAGCAGTTTGCAGGATTTTATTATCCTGCAAATTATGTAATTATGAGAGTTGGTTTAATAACATGCAATATCCACAGATATGAATTGGTGGACTGGTGGAGACCACAATTTGGTTTAGGAAAATACTACATTATTAGATATATTTTCCTTCCCACATTTTATTTCATGTTTTCCATCTTCCTATCCCTTTTTTCTCTTTTACATTCATCCACCTCAGTGATCACAGCTCTTAACAAATCCCTCTCTCAGTCTAGACAGTGGGCGGTGAAGACCTATAGCTTTTATTCTGTGAGGACAATTAGCTAAATGCAATGTAATTATCTGTATCATTGTGTGTGTGTGTGTGTGTGTGTGTGTGTGTGTGTGTGTGCATGTATGTGTGTGTGTGTGTGTGTGTGTATGTGTGTGTGTGTGTGTTATCAGAAGGCGTGGTGAATTCTTTGAGCTCACCAAGAACAGCCAGTTTGTTTGGGAGGACGAACATCACAGAGACTTACTGAGGTGAGTCTTCAAAACTCAAATAACGTTCCAAGTTTGCAACACTGCACCCAACAGACCAGGCCAGGTGTCCCCTGTTTCTTGTCCTAACACTTCCTGATTAGTCGCCCTCTGGTTTACCTTCACAGTCAAGTCCAACTTTTAAATTTGGCTTTTAACCGAATTGCATTTTATTTTCCTATTTTCTCTAATTGTATTCTTGTTTTATTCTTGTTTTATTCCTGCGTTGGTATTGAGAGTTCTTTTGAATCACAAAGCTATGCGTTACTCTGAATATACCCGGGATGGGGGAGATAGTATTCTTTATGTTTTTGTATGTGTTTGTGAAGCACTTTGAGTTAAAGTTTGATTTGATTTTTTATTCGAGTAGTGTTGACCAATCACGTTTGAGCCTGTTTGGTTAAATGCAGGTTAACAGTTCTTTGTGGAGAGCAAAAGAGGCAAAATGCACATGCCGAAATACAAACCATGGAACCCATCAGCTGTCATCTGATGAGGATTTAGATTTTATTTCTTCATCTTAAAGTTTGCTTGAAAACTAGGTTCTGGTTTCCGGAAAGCATCCACTCAGAGAGATTGTCTCTTAACTCATTCGTTCGCACAACTCATACCTTAGTCAAAATATCCTCTGGCCAATAAATATTGTTCAGTGCCCAGAGGCAAACTGTTGTCACATGATATCCATGGGTTTGGGACCCATCACATCCTGGCTCCAGTTGTGTAGGCTTCTGAACATACAGACTCACATTACTCTTCATATGAGCATTTCTCACAAAATGAGTGTTGTGTGTGACTAAGTATTTATTTTTTACAAATCAATGACTATTTAAAGAAACAAGTTAAAACATTCCAAAATGTCATTCTGTGTTCCTCTTCAGGTCAATGCTGATGACGGCGTGTGACATCTCAGCCATCACCAAGCCCTGGCCCGTGCAGAAGAGGGTAACCTAATATTTTTTAATAATATAATACCATTGTGCATAATAGATACTTTTACTTTTAGTACATTTAGCTGACAATACTCCTGTCCTTCTACTAAAGTCACATTTTGAGTCCAGGACTTGTAATGGAGTATTTTAAACCAAAGTACTTCTACTTTTACTCAAGTAAAGGAACTACTTCTAATGTGACATCACTAATGAACTGCAACATGCTTTTAGGTTTCTAACTGTAAAGAGCATTGTAATAATTACGGTATATTTCTATTTACTTTTTAAACACACACACACACACACACACACACACACACACACACACACACACACACACCCTTCTTTCAGCATCCCCATGTCAGAGCAGTCTCCCTATGGGTTAATGTTTCCGTGAGCTTTGTTAGTCTGCGCCTTGTTAGGAACCTGACAGTGGGGAGAGGTTCAGGCAGGCAAACACTGTGTGTGTGTGTGTGTGTGTGTGTGTGTGTGTGTGTGTGTGTGTGTGTGTGTGTGTGTGTGTGTGTGTGTGAGGTTGTTTGTGTTGACAAGTCAGTGCTCTTTAATAAAAACAGATGTGGCCCTCTCGTCAGATAACCTCTCAAAATTAATTTGGAAAGTAAACATGCAAATACTTTCTCTAACTCAAACACGCACTCTGATGCCAGATCAGATAAACGGAGTGTTTCCTCGTTCTCCTCCGCATGGGTACATTTTGGCTTTAGATGAACATTGGAGTTTCATTTGAGTTGTCATGCCTTTAAACTATGCTTTAAACCTGTAGTATGGCTTAAACCTTTTTAAAGCTTAGTGGATTCCGTAGCTTACCAGAGAAGTGACCAAAGAACTGCCACCAAAATCGACATGGTTCTGTCCAGTGTCCATGTGTTCATGTTTGTGTGTTTTAATTCTCTGTGAGTACAAATAAGTCAGTGGATCAAATTGTGATATTAAAACATTGGTGAGTGCAGCTTTAAATAAACAATATGACAGGGTGAATGTATCCTTCATGTGACGGTGTGGGGACACGTTACAGAGAGCGAGGTGTAGCATGGATACAGTTAGAAGCTTTGTGCTTACAAATAAATGCTTTGATCAGTGGATTATTTATTCTATTAGTTTGAGGTTTATCTGAAATCCTTAATGAATATTAATTATAGAACGTTTCATATTCACTTTTGTTCATGCTGGTATGTAGGAGTATAGCCTGTGTTGAACTCAGGCTACTATCCCACTCCAAATCTTTAATTTAGCCCAATATCACAAAGTGCCAATGTGCCTCAGGGGGCTTTACAATCTGTCCAGCATAAGACCCCTCTATCCATAGACCCTTGGACCCTCTAATGAGAAGCTCCTTAGCTGAAGTCATGTAACTACTGTATAATGTGTTCCACATGATATGATCTCCCCTCACAGACTTGGATTTACTTGCCTGACCAAACTGATTATGAACATATGGCCAAAGTGTGCAAGCATCCCACAATGAACTGTTGGAAATGCTTTCATAGATGCAGTCGTGGCTTTTTCCTTGCTGTTGCTCCTGAGCACTGAAGTTATGTTGGCGTGGAGCTAACTTGCTCAGCTATGCAGACAAAAAATACTTTTGTTTTGACTGACATGGGTAAAGTAAATAAAGACTAAGTGACTTAGCCCGACTAGTTTTGGTTTTGAGTCGCTGTAATAAGCTGTCTCTCTGTCAGCTGTTATTATCAGTTAGCTGCCGATGGCTTCCACACATACTGAGAGACTAGAGCCTGCGGCTGCAGTCATATTTAATTTAGCTCTGTAATCACACTGAGACTATTAACTCAGTCACTAGCACTCTTTTGGCAGGTCTCTTGGTCTCTTAGTGTACTTGTTTCTTCAAGTCGTTGCGTGTGTTCTTCCTTGCCTTCTTTATAGAGTCTTGGTCTAACTGGTTCTTTTTCAGTGGATTTAACTCAGGCTGTTTGACAAGTTTGTATCCACGATACAATATCCCAACTTAGTTCCCAAAATCAACCTCATGAAAATGCCTCCACTAAAATTCAAAGTGCCACAAATCTGCCAGGGTTCTGGGGTTACATACAGCAGCATAGCAGCAGTGTGATGTAACACCAGGGATCTTGACAGAGGAAATTGTGTTTTAGTTGTGATCCATGTTTGTTTTAGAATACTTTTGGAACTAAAAGTGTTAACATTGATAACAGTGTAAAGAAATAACTCCTAAATGTTCTTTGTTTGTCCACTGAATTTTAGAATCAACATGTTGTTTTTAAGATTTCATTTGAACTCTGATACAGGTTGCCGAGCTGGTAGCCACTGAGTTCTTCGAGCAGGGGGATAAGGAGAGGCGGGAGCTGAACGTTGAACCCATCGTAAGTGCAGTGTCACATCAGGGTTCTACACACCTTTAAAAGAAGTAGAACAAAAGCTGTGGTATGCCACTGGGATCTTCTTCAGTTCAGTTTCCATTGTGTTCCTGTTTATCACCAACACACGCAGCATCTTATTTAAAGAGCTAAACTGGTGATGCTCAGCTGCATGTTACAGATCACTGTCCCGCTAATGGTTCAGAAATGTGGTTCTTGTTGTTGTCTGAAACTCCATATACTAAACACGAAATATGATGTGATTTGGATACATTTCTGCCATCTTTGTATTTGTTTTACGAGTATTTCTTTTCCGAACCTTTCACTTTAGGACCTGATGAATCGGGAGAAAAGAGATAAGATTCCCAGCATGCAGGTGTCCTTCATTGATGCCATCTGCACTCAGTTATATGAGGTATATCATCCATATCTCCAGCAGTGACCACAGATCGATTGAAATGAATGAATGCTGGAAAAGTTATTTTGACATTGCCAATGGCATTCGTCCTTTAAATGTGCCACTTGCTAGAAAGATGAATGAATTCTGTATTTTAGTACAATGCTCTTTGAATGTTCCCAAGGTAAATAACATCTCTTTGTCTCCGTCACAGACCTTGTCTGGCATGTCGGAGTACTGCTCCCCGTTGTTGGAAGGATGTCAGAAGAACAGGCAGCGTTGGAAGTGTTTGGCCGAGGAGAGTGAGAAGGGGCTGGGTAACGGCTTCATGTGATCCCAACACAACATTAATGTCCATGGCTTTCCGTGTCCAACCTGGTCTCACAACCTTTCATGACATTTGCATGATATCTAAACGGACAAATATGAGTCTATGTGTGAAAAAGGGTTCAGTTCCCAACTTTTACCAAGAGTTTTTCTAAATTAAGAATAATTCCAGTTACCTACAACTTTGATCTTACTTTCATAGAGCCCACCCTTCCTATTTGTGATGATAAGGTTGTACTCACTAAACTTTAATAAGACTAAGAGCCAGGGACAGCCAAGCTTTGAGTTGAATGCTAACACAAGCATGCTAGCAGAAGCACAATGCTTTCATGCTGACGTTTAGCGCATAGTGTTGCTGTAATGTTTAATGTTTCCTTATTAACAGCTAATAAACAGCTGATTAGCACGAAAGCTAATTATGATGGGAAAGTCATTCGTCTCCGAGCCTCTAGTCATTAGCTAAAGTATTGCTTCAGGAAGCGGATCACCAAAGTCATTAGAATTAGTGCTCTTTGAACAATAAATGTCTGTACTAATTTCATTGCAATCCATCTAGTAGATACTAAGTACTGGGGGCCGACTAAGGTTTTAAGGTTTTAATGGTTTTGCATAATTTAATAAAACACAAACATCCTAGAAAACAACAGACCAACAGTGCAGGAAGAGGCAAAACAAACCGTGGGCTTATTTAAAGCCGCTACCTAAATAATGTTAAAAATAACAATTTTATACAAACACAAGATCAAGAAACCAACAATTGCTTAAATTCAATACAAATGTCAAACTTTAAGAGCAATAAGTGCTATAGTTACAATTTTAACATAATAACACTATGAAAGTCCAACACTTAGGGGTCCTCCAGGCTAAAGGTTCCTTTGCCACATTAAGTTGGTGTGGTTAGCAGTCTGTGTTGTAGCTAACCGTGAGGCTAACAAAACTCCATGGAAAGGAATGAGTTTGGATGATCTGGCTAAGCTTGTTTACATCCCTACGATCATCCCACAGCACATTTCTGGCCCAGCCGGATTCTGTACCCAGATCTTAGCGAAAACTTTAGTGAGTACGTGTCATAGCAGGTACAAATGATTACTAAATCTGTGAAAGTAAGACCGAATAAAACATTAAACAAATTGATAAAGCATCATTAAGCTAACTGTTAGCCTACTGTTTTACAAACAGGTATGATCCTTGTTCCAGAGGTCATGCTCATTTTAGGGAAACTTTGTGAGACTTGTCTTCCTGTCATCACGTTATTTCATGGCTGTCACTAGAGAACATAACAGTCAGCACTAAGCTATATTTATTATAGTAGCCTTCTTTTGTCATGTTGAAGTCTCACTTACATTATCTCTCACAGTTAGTATATTTTAGGAAAACACTGAATAGTGATCCAGATCTCTGGGGATCAGCACCAGTTGGGTGGAGACAGATATTGTACTGTAGACATATGTACATAATATACATTACATAGTGTCACAATCATCTGAGAAACTTGTTAAGTGTGTCTTCATTCACAGCACTACAAGGGTTTCAAGGAGTCTTTTGTAATGTTTTCACTCATTGTCTTAACTATTGTGTATTTATTTTTGTTGTATGTATTTATTAGAGTTTCTATATTGTAAGGTCAGTCTTTTGTCAACAGCACACAATTCTTTATATAGTAAAAAGCAGTTTTCATATTTTAAAAAACCCTATTTTTGAAGTACCTTTCTTAGGAACAACACTTCCGGGTGCCGTTTGGATGTGTACTGTTTTGTATTGCTGTTTCAAAGAAAAGGCCTGTCATTTCAAAAGGGAAGTGGGTCAACGTGTTCCACTGCTGTGTGTTATGATAGAATAGGAGCAATTCACAATTCAAAGGAATGTTTGTTTTATATTTTTAGAAATTGAAAGTTGGAGCAGCCGGACCACAGTGTTATGATTTACTAGTATGACGTTTCTTGCATATCCACCAACAATAGAACAGAACTGAAAATCAACCAATAAGATTGTGTCATCTAGCCCGGGTACACCGTATTGTATAAACACAGTGTCCTATCAAATTGAAATTAATCTTATTAAAGCTTGTCTTCAATTGATATACAAGAAATGTAACAAACTTTAAAGAATGGCCAAGAGTTCAGCCCGGGTTAATTAAAGGTCCCATGTCATGGCCATTTCTACTGATCATAATTCCATTGTTGAGGTCTACTAGAATAGATTTATATATTACAAAATCACATTGGTTTCTCATACAGCATCTCTGTATAGTATGTGTATTCACTAAATTTCACTCTGTCCTAAACGCCTTGTTGGAGCTCCTGCCCCCCCCCCCCCCCCCCCCCTCCCTGTGAGCCCAGTGTGTTCTGATTGGACAGCTCGCCCACTGGCTCGCTGCTGCGAGGAGCTGACAGTGTGAGCTGGCTTACTGATGTGGTTTCCTGCTTGCTGCGTGACATCGCGAATGGACGCGGGAAGGGGGTGCTGAGGGGGCTGCAGCACCTAGTGTCAGCGCGCCACAGTTTTGCCACGCTGCGAGGCTCCACTAGCACCCCTCAGAGTGTGTGTGTGTGTGTGTGTGTGTGTGTGTGTGTGTGTGTGTGTGTGTGTGTGAGGAGCTACACAGATTGGTCAATTACGGTACGGGCACGTCTCCCAGGAAGAAAACAACGGAAAAAGAGAAATCTCCAACGAGGCGTTCTGGGGCAGCACAGACAGGTCTTCTCTGTGTTAGAGTTGTACTCGCTACAGGGTGTACTTTGAGGGGTTGTGACTCTGCAGACCGTTACATGCAGAACAACCTTCATAACACAAGGGGACGGGTAAGAACCAGAAAAGCATGACATGGGACCTTTAAATCTCTATTTAAAATGATTATGAATGTATCAGGGCTATAAGCATGACACCGTTTCTTAGTGTTCATTCCTTTATAGTTCAACAGTCCATTTGGAAAGTATAGGAATGTGAAAGTGAAGTAGTCTGAATACCTTTTGGCTACATTTTTAAACCAGTTTCAACCAAGCAGCATCTTTCAACTTCATCAGAGCAATGAGAAACATATTAGTAATAAAGACTTTTGTACACGTTCCACATTTTTGTTCTTTTCTTGTAAATGACAGACTTCAACACATTTCTAAATTAGGACTGGGCATCATTTCAAATTATTTATGGTCATGACAGTACCACGTCCAAGTGTGCCGGATTTTAAGTAGGCAGGACTCAACTTTATTACGTCTGTTGACCCTGTCAACGGCTCACATCTGAACACATGTGAGCCGTTGACATTAATGCTCGTCGCATTAAAGATTCCCAGCAGAAAACCAACGTGGTAGACGAACAAGATTTATATCTCTGCAGTTTCACAACACATGGACTTACATCTAACTGTGCTGTTTCTACTGACAGTCACTGCTCCACCAGGTTCCACTTCTTTCTAGCAGACAGCGATTGGGACAGTAATTGGTGTTGAGCTCTGCCTACAAGCTCTATATCAACTGTCTCAGCTACACTGAGCAGTGGACCATCACACACTATGAAACCTGCGTGCAAGTTTTACATATGCTTGGAGTCAGGTTATTTGAGGGTTAATTAACCTTTAAGCTGAGTCTGGACAGAGTTGCATTTCTGAAGCTCAGTTAAACAGATCATTTCAAGTTACAGTATCTACGAAGTTTCATTAGGTCAAGAGCAGTGTCTGCCCAGGCTGTTATACAGTGTAGTTAGTATCAGTACGCTCAGTAACACCCAGGTAGACTTGACTAACAGTCCTGTCTTTACTAAAGCACTTATCCAGACACATGCTCAGAATGTTGTACCAGTGGTTGTTTTGTATCCTGAATGTCTCCAGGACTTAGTACATGTGCCTGACCTCTGTGCTTCTTCAATACTAAATATATATTTCCTTACTGCTTCAGTCTCTGGGTTGTTCCAGAGATGTTGTTTTCTAAGTCTAAAAGTTGCATGTACATTAGAGGGCATTACACCAGTAAGATGTTTTTAGATAAGAGATTTGCCGATGTAATATGCCTTTATAAAGGAGGTGTTCCACATCTGCATCTGTCGACACCACTGAACACTGTGAGCCAAGTCAACTGTATGTTACAATAAAGATAATGATTCTTTTCTGTGGATTTCTTCTATAACATGATAAACTACAATACCACATAATCACTTGGAAGCAACTAGTGAGGATGCACTGCCACCTTCTGGTCAGAAGCGGTTAACCAATGACAATGGAAAACGTTTGAGAAAGACATTTATTTACGACATTTTATAAAAGTTTGACATATAAACCACTATCTTCTAACAGAAGTTGACGACTTAAGAGAGAGGGGAAACAATAAAGGAAAGAAAAGACACAGTTGTTCCAAATTGTTGGATCAATGCTCATGAGAAATATTTACATCAACGTAGACAAAACAGGTTGTTGTCACATTCTTCTCAAGAAGAAAAAGAAAGACACAGGCACGATCAGGAAATGACAGCAGAACAACTTTCTCTCTGTGTGAGAGAGTCTAAACAGAGTCGGTCCTCTTGTACGCCACCATGCTGTTCACCTTGTGGATGGAGGTGGCGAAGGAGCGCAAGCGCACCTCCTCTGACTGGTCGATGATCTGCGGTCCAGACGCCTCCCATTTATCAGGAACCAGCAGGTCTTTGTCTGTGTAGACAAGGAGGTCAAAGGCACCTGGAGAGCAAGAGGCAGAGGTCAGATGGTGAAGGAGAAGTCAGCTGCTTATCATCCACACCTGAATACTAAGGCTTCATCGTTTCCCTCACCAGAGTCTCTTCCTCACTCCCGCCCCGTAAGATGCGGGATGGAGGAGTCCTCAGGTATGATGGGATATCCTTTGAAACGACGCCCTTTACTATTGGCGTGTGCACAGTCTTATCACCTGTTTATTTTGTTTCCACATGTTTGTTATAATGAATTCGTCCATCTCTTTTTATTCATGGTTTTTAATGTATTCTTTTCGGTCCTGTATTTGTTTCCACGTGTAACGGAAGTTTTGGAGTAGCAGTTATAATAATAATTGGTGGCCTAATAGATCTTATATTGTGTTGTTAGAGCTTGCTTCAGATGCACATTCGTATTGGATGGTGTCATTCAAATTCTTCTACAGAAGAGAGAATAAATATCACTAAAACATTTGATAGGCATATTATCCATATTTTTAAACTGTTTGAAGTTCGGTGTCCTTTTCCACACAGATCACCAATAACAACAGTACGTATTATGTGCGAGTAAGTATATTTCACTTTAACATTTTTATTGAGTAGGATCTCCTTTATTTATATAAAGAGATTTATATATTACATTTGTATTGTTTCCTCTGTGCTGGAGGAGGGAGGAGATGAGGAGGGACATTGGGATGACCCATAAGACAAACAGTTTGTTGGTAGGAAGTGGTCTGGATACTCACATGGGGTCTCCAGCAGGGGCAGGAAAGTGACTGTGGCCGTTATCTGTCTCATCACCGAGCGGATCTCATCCTGAATGATCTTAATGGACTTCTCTCTGGGAGCACTGGGAAACACATAAGAACAACTGAGTTAACGAACATGCTATTATACTGTCATTGATGTGTGTCTATCACTACTTCCATCTAAAAACAGGATAACAAATATATAGATTCATTTTAAAACCAGCCTTTTATTTCCCCTACAACAGCTGGCCATGTAAGTTTTAAATCAAAGACAAGAAAACAGGACAATCAGGGTTCATACACTTTTTCACCAATGATTTTCAATGACTTTTCCATGACTTCTCAATGACCTTTACCTCATTTTCCATGACCATAAAAAAATGACCACTGAAAATGGTTTCTTTGAACATGGAACAGGAAAATAAGGTCTGCATATGAAACATGTTGTGCCTATCTAAAACAAATCAAATAGTAGGCTGACTAGCTTCTACACGCTAAAGCAACTGTAGTCAGGGATGCAAACTCATCAGGTATGAAAAAGGTGACAAGGATCCGAGCCCCCGACCCCCCCACGGGATATCGGCTTTAAAATGAGGAATAACAGATGAAGTTAGCAGTCAGAACAACTAAAGCAGCAGGTAATAACAGAAACGCCAAAGAGTCACATCTAATAGAAATATATAAAAGCATTTATTTTAATTGTGGAGCAGTCAGTTTATAATTAAGTTCATAAACTCAACAAGTACTATACGTGGGTACAATTTTGAGATACTTGTACTTTATTTAAGTATTTCAATGTTTTACTACTTTGTACTTCTTACTCCACTACAGTTCAGAGGTAAATGGTGTACTTTTCCTCCACTACATGTATGTAATACCTTCAGTTACTTCACAGATCTGGATGAATGATGTGAAATATAATCAAGTGTTAAATCAGACTGTAGTTCCACCTGGAGTAAATCCACCAGCTACCCTGCAGTCTACAAAGCCATTCAGACTAGCTGCACCTTCACCAGCTTTGAGAACACTTTCATGATCAATCATTATAAAACATATCATATGATATTATTCTGAAATGGACCATCTGCACACGACTACTTTACTGTCTTTCACTATATTTTGATGCTAATACTTTTATACTTTTTTTATAATGGTAGAGGAACATTTTGAATTTAGGACTTTTACTGTAACAGAGTATTCCTACACTCTGGTACTTCTACTTTTACTCAAGTACAATATCTGAGTACTTCTACGAAAGTACAAGATCTAAGTACTTCTACTTTTACTCTAGTAAAATATCTATACTTATACCACCTCTGTTTATAGCGTATGAAAAAAACTATTAGAAATCGAAGGCTAAAGCTAACGTTAGCAGATAGTGACAATGTATGCTAGCTAGCTCAATGATTCCTTAAATAATATTATTCCAGGGCCTGGAATTTGCATTTTGAATTTTCATGACTTTTCCAGGTTTTCAATGACCGTAACACATGACAATGTATTTTGGTATTTAGTCAAGATGAACTAGTGTGTTTTCATCTTAATAAAGAAACATTGATGTGTTTTAATGGTTTTTGTTTTCTGAAAACTAACTACCGGTATTTTTATTTTTATACTTCTCTGGACAACCAAAATATGAAAAGCTAAAAAAGGTAAATCAGATGTTGGATACACACACCTAATATTTTCAGTAGGTACATGTATGGTATGTGCTCTGACTGCCACCCACTGGACTTTAAGTGCACAACACATTTTACCATTGGATATGACAATTCTATCAAACTTAAATCCTTTCTTATCACCTACACAACAGATTCCAATGTGTGAAAGAATTCCGCTGAATAGACATCACTAATTCAGGGTTTTGAGGACAGTATTCTGACCTGCTCTCCTTGGCTGATTTGTCACAGTCGATGTCAAACTGCCATCTCTCCAGCACCTCGTTGGTTTCCAGACATGTGATCACCAACACAAACTTCTGCACTGTGCACTCAAACAGCCACTCTGCAAAAGAGACAAAAACATTTACTTACACGGCATGGATAGCCTGAAAATAATCCTATACCAAAATGCTATTTATGACAGTACACAATAGATATTAAACACAGTGGACATAAGCATGGATTCTCTAAGTCAACTTGGAATGACTCAGGGACTGAGAGCTTCATTTACATACGTCTGCTTCCTGTTCTGTTAACATTGTTTTACATATTTGTAGTGTGACACAAGATTGTTTTATTTTAACTTGTTCTGAAAATATTATTTCCAAAGCAGCTTGAGTGCTTAGATAAATGCAGCAGAATGGCAAGTTGAACATGTGCTTTAAAATATCAGATGTAAGAATAGTCAAGTACAGCTAAAACATTTACTTGACTGATACATTCTGCAACAGAAAATGTGTTGCTATTTCTCATCTTCAATTCTAGTTACCTTCAAATATTTGGGTTTGGAATCAGGCTCGACCAGGGGTTTTCAAAGGGTGAGAAGGTGAGCCTCCCCACAGAACATGTCATTAAATGCTCTGTTTTCGCTGTCTACCTTTATCTTTTTGAGCACGTCATTTGAAATGACTCCGAAAGTTTCTCTCTTCTTGTCTCGTCTCGGTGTGTTTCAATCTATCGTGCTGACTCACTGACTCATTTTTAACATTTTCAACATGGTGGATAAATCCTTATATGCTCCCGGCAACACACTGAACGTCAACTTTGCCTTCTTATTACACTCAGCCCTACTTTAGTGGGAACGATGAGTCTGCGTCTTTGATGCGCACAGGCGGATGATGCAGGGATGCAATGTAGACAGGAAGCAACGCAGATCATCCTCTGGCTGCAGCCTTGACCGGTACTTGCTTTTGATCAAAGTCAATGCGGAAAACCCGCACTCACACAGAGAGGTGGAGGAGGCAGGGGCGGACTAAAATCAGCCCTGGAATCTCACCCAGCTCAGCCCACACAAATTGGTAGAGCACGCTAGTGAACTGTCAATGGGGGGGAGCCTCACTGCGTGGAAACGGCCCGCTAAACGGACCTCTGTCGTTGCCATTTAAAAACATAAAAAATAAAGGGCGGTGCCGGCCGTCAGCAAACCGGCCGTTCTGTGATTCTCCAGAACACACAGATGGCCAGTCCGCCCCTGGGTGGAGGTGAAGGGAATGAGCACTTTTATAGCCTTTTTGGCGAGGTGGGGGAACTCGGTCTCCACAGACAGCCACAGGTGTGCATAGGGATCGGCAGAGTTTTAGACACCCCGGGCCAGCATAACGTACTTTCCACTTGCCCGCTCGGGCCACTAAAAATATTGTTTTAAAAAAAATGTTTCCTGTGGTATTGGTATTTTGACTAGCAATTTAGTTAAATTGTTTCGTTTATTAACGCTACAACACATAGCGTTTCGTGAGTCGCTTGTCGTTGTTGGGTGAAAAGCAAACAGCTGTTTGCTGCGGAGCGCAGTGCGAGCAGGCTGGCGCTCCTTCACTACAGAGTATCGCGCCACCTAACCATTCGCCAAAATGTTTTTAATACCAGCGGTAACCGGCCAAGCGCCGGGCAAAAAACTATTTTCAAATAAAAGAAAGTCACCGGAGGAGTTAAAGGAGAGTGACAGGGAGTATGAGAAGAAGAGGGAGAGAAAGTTTCAGCCAGCTTGATCGATGGAGTTGGCTTCTAGTGGTGCAGTGACGCGTCCTAAAACCCTTTTATAATCTATCGATTAGATTTATGATTCGAAAATTATAATAGTAGGGTAGACATGTGGAGATTATCCGGCTGAACAAAACGTGCATTTATCAAACAGGTTAGTTTCCACAGACCTTATTTCCAGCTATTTTCCAAAACCCTTGTGGAGGGAACCAGCAGCTTACTTCCTGGTTTTAGGACGCGTCACTGGCTGCACCTCTCAATACGATGCCAATATAAACAAGGTCTTCTGTCGGCTCTGTACATCAATGCCGACCTATGCTGACAAGTAAGTGAAGAGTAGAAAATATAAAGGTATTGGGTTTAGGGAAATGTCCCAGCAGTTTAGGATAATGAAGGTTCTAATCTATAGCCATTACATTTCTAACTCCTAATGACAGGAAGGCAGAAAGTGCATTATACAAATAATAATACTCATAATAATAGCAGACATTTTTTAACAATGACCACAATATGATTATTTTAATAAACCAAATATGAACAAATGAGGAAGAACTGATTGTTCAAATGTTGTAGTACAAGTAGTAATGTATAAATTACTAAGAAGGTCCATTCTAATGTCTAACACTTAATGTGGAGAAAGAGATGTCCTGTATGGGTCGATTGTGCGGTTGATCTGTTGGTATATGCCTCGGGGTTCCGGTGGGCCATGTAAACAAATGCATTATTGCTGCACTATACTTTGCGGCCTCACCCGGTTGCATAGCGACACTTATTGTTTAGGTGTCTTTTAATAAGCAGGTAGTCATATCATTAGCTAGAACTAGCTGGATCTGATCGATATGGACATAAACGAGAGTGAAGTCTAATCTGACGGGAGAGAGAGATCAGCTGCTGCTGACAAGTCGAGACGCAGCTCTGCATGATCACATGCAGCGGTGAGCGGAACAAAACACACACTTCAGGTTAGAATATCACACGTAGCTATTTTAATTACCTCTCAAACTACCGTAACTAGTTATAGATATGTTTAGTTTTACTGTCGGGTCACTCATTACTGATCTGCGAGCTGCATGATACTGGCGGGCTGTCAGGAGAGAGAGAGCGCTCCGTTTATTATTCCCGTGTAAATTACTGTACACTGTTGAATAATGTAGTTAATCTACTATAATTTGTTTGTTTAATATCGAATCATATCAATTTGTTTTAAAGCTCAATAAATAACAAAGAAGACCTTTGACCGGCACTTTTCACATTTTGTCCGGAAGATTTAAACTTTAACGGACATGTTGACCGGCGAAACGGGAACTCTGGGGATTGTTAAGGTTTTAACGGTACTACTACTTTTATCGATACCGCTTATCGATCCGGTCTTTTAACGGTACTTTTATCGGTTCTTTTGGAGAAAATAATAAGGTAAATTAACTAAACAAAATGTGAACAAAACTAACATTGCTTTTTATTTAAATTAAATATATAATATTTCACACCAAAAGAAACAACAATGTTTTAACATTGTATTAAATAATCTGATGACAAAGTTTCAGCTATTCTGTTTACAATTCTAACAAAATAAATAACTCAGTCACCTCTAATCATTAACCCATGTTTGTGTAATGTAGTTATCTCCATGTGTTGCTGCTAGCATACATAACACCTGACGTGTTACTCGTGGATGGAGCTACAGAGCTACTAAAGACAGTGGAACCCGGTGCATTCCTCCGTCTGAATGTGGAGCACTTTTGATAAATGTTTTGACAAATTGCTCGTGTTACCGCCCTGACATGCTAAACTCTTATTGCACTCTTGGTAACGAGCATTGTCCACATCGACACGGGTAAAGTTTAACCACCTCGGAGCGCGTTAACTCCGCCATCTCTGCATGTAGCAGCTGCGTGTGTGTAAACTGCGCCGCACCCTCGCAAGCAGTCTGGATTGCATATTAGAAACGGAGTTGGCGACACTAAAACTGCAATATAATGTTTGTGTAGCAATAATACATGTACCGATAAAAAGACCGGTAACGGTGGAGCTTAACGGTACCACGGTCTTTAATAATTCAGCCCCGGGGCCCGTTTAATACCGGGGCTCGGTACCCATCCCTAGGTGTGTAAGTGACACTTTACTCGCCCTTTTCTCGTTATTTTTTTCTCACGCTGCGCCTCCCCTGAAGTTCACACTTTGAAAACCGCTGGGCGAGACAATCTCTGTGGTCAGAAACCTGGAGGACTGAAATATGTTATCGTTGAAAGGTAGATACAATGTTCAACGGGTACAGTAAAAGAGCCAATTACTTGGTGAACCACGATGATCCATAAAAGCCTTAATGCAAATGAAGTTCAGGGTTCACTTTCCCCAGTGTTATGACACCACCTATAGTGGAAATCCCCTGGGACATCCAGGCGGTGAAATCCTAAATGCGAGTCATTAAAGGGCTATAGAAAGCATCCGCTGAGCTACCTTTCAGTTGAGACACCACTTTGGTCAGGTAGTTCTTCAGTTTGGGATCAGTGGTCAGCTGAAGGTTCATGTCATAGTGGGTGATCCTGCTGAATGTCTCTGGAGGATAAATGCCCCTCTGGTACAGGATGCTGTTGATGCCAAATGCTGTGGGGGAGAGAGACAATCAAAATGTCATCGTAGTTATATTGTTCCTCATTTAGAGGTGTGGGCTGATCTAGCTTTGCTCACATGTAAGCTCCCTGGTGCCAATAACAAAAAAAGCAATTCATATTCTGGGAAAATACAGTAATGACAAAAGTAAGACAAATATTATGAAAACTATAGCCATTTGATATTTTAAATGACATTTAAAATGTTTCTATAACAGTATTCCCATTTTGTGTTTAGGACACGTTCATGTTTTTAGCATTTTGGCATGGACTATTTGAAATGTCATATGTGGGAAAGAAAATGTCCTCCAATTCTAGAATGGCCATGTAACGTTAGGAATGCTGCCATACTGAAAAGCAAAAGATACTTAGCGACCATCGTTCATTTCCAGAAACGTTAGAGATCTAATGACTTCGGCACAACGTACATAACAAAAAAAAAAAGTAGTTATTCTAATTTGATCTGTTGAGCGGCTTTTGGTGCAGTGGAAATATTCACCAGGAAAGCCCAGGTGGGCGGTGCATTTATACATGGGTACACTTCATGGATGTATAATAAGAACGGTACACTTACGTAGGAACACGTTATAGCCTAAAGTATAGTACAACAAAATACAAATCGAGTTTGGTTGATTGTTGCGTGCTCAAATATAAAGTAAAGCGTAATCTACCAACACATATCAGATAATGGAGCAATGCTGAGCTTTCCAAACTAACAAAGCACAGGCCTGTTAGCACATTAACACTGCATGTCTGTCGAGAGCGCTCGAAGCGAGCTAAAAACAACGTTTTTAAATAAATACTTACAGAAGAAATTGGCCACAAGCTCGGCGCTTCCCTTCAGAGTAATTCCGTTCAACGTGCTCGTCATTTTCTTACTCGTTTTGAATATTCTAGACAATTACCCGTTGTTGTTTTTAATCGGTCTGAGTTTAAACTAACCGCCGTTCAGTTTGAAATGTGTCGGCTCAGTGAGATTGCGCATGCGCGTGAGATTGCGCATGCGCGGGAGATTGCGGGTCATAGTTGATCACGTGTCAAATAACGCTTACATGTTTCTAGCACCGGAGGGCAGCAGTTCCTAATAATACCTCTGTTTTCTGAAATGTGGGTGTCAATTTTGTGTAAACATTTTTTAGACAGCGTTTTCTAGCTTTATCATTATCATGACATCTGTAATTAACTGTAAATGTAAATATTACATTTAGATGTAAGCTAAATACTAATATTAAGCAGAAGTATTACTTGGCCTTTCCTTCGGACAGTTTATTTTACCTTTTTCCAATTCAAAGTAACACATTTGTGTCGCCCATGGGTTTCTCAAAGCAAGCCTACATTATCTGTAATTTCTCCATATTTGTCTCAGTCTTCAGCAAACCCACTGCAAGTCTTTGTGTCCACTTATTAATTTAATTGGATGAGTTATATGATGACTATTAGTCATTTCTTTCAGAAAACTTGGAATCCTGTCTTGACAAGACAATGACCGTCTTGAGGTTGTTGTGGAGGGTCATGTTTTTGTTTTACTGAAAGCTGCTTCAAGACACAACAAAAATACTAAACAACATGAGGTGAAATGGAATTGGTTTTGATCTTGTCATACTAACTCATTTACTTTCTCTTCTTCTTTGAAAGCATGGGTTTTATAAAAACACTAGAATGCCAGGAAAATGTCCACAGATAAAGGTTGGTACATTAGTGAGAAGTACGAAGCTGTGATCCGAAGCGAGAAAAAAAAGAAGAATAAACAGGGTCCTCTGTAGAAAAGCTTTCACAAGGAGCTGCTCACAAGGACATCAGTCTCGACAGAGCTTGGAACCGAAAGGACATATTTTAAAAAGAGCTCCCTGAGTACTTAGTGCCACAAGGAGGAGCTCTCAGGTAGGGAACGCTTTAACACAGCCTCTCAGAAAAGTTGGTTTACTTCCAAAAAGGAGGAACATCCTGTGACAGAAAGCTGAGGACTCACTGGAGAACATACGTTTACTGCATTCAGGTCTGAATGGAGGATAACTAAAGAAGGGATCAAGGGAGAGCACTCGGGTTCAGGTTTTTTGAAGGCCTTCTCGAAGAAAAGAGTTTCTGAACTATGCTAAGACGGTTCAATGTAGCTACAACACATAATAATAACCAGATGAAGAAGTCAGGCAAACTGTTATCCCTTCAGCAGTGGAAGTTAGTTTTTTTTTATTTGAGCCCAGCCTACAGCTTTGACAGCTAAATGTTGGAACACTGACTTTAATCCCAGTGAGAAACACAACTGGTGTTGCATTAACAAGTATCTGCTGGTCCTAACCAACACCCCTATGGTTTTATATCACAAGACCTCACTTCACATGTCTCATAGCAGAGACTGTGGGTAGGCATGCCGGCACCAAACCCTCTCTAAGAAAAATTATACTGTGGCATCAAAATTATAGGATTTAAAATCATTTATTGTCATTCAGAAGCACAGGGTAGCACACTGATATGCAGTTGTAGTCTAGTCCATGATGCAACATGGCAAGCAAAACAGAACAGTTTGGTTCCTGTGCATATTTGACTTGCAAGCAGAAGAAAAAAAAGTGAATTCTCCATGCAGATAAAATGGACAGCATCTTTTACGTAAACAAATTGAAATCAAGAAGACATTGTAACTCACTTGATGTTGACAAAAGTACAAAGCATCAGGGAGCACCACAGCTGGATCCTGGATGCAAAGATGGAGCCATCCCTCTTTAACCTTCTTGTTGTTCTTGGGTCAAATATGACCCATTATTAAAACAAAATGTAATGTCAGAATAAGGGGTATACTTTCATCTAATTAGCACAAATATAACGTGGATTGTTCCATGCCAGAAACATTAGTAATCTCTACTCACACTGAATAATGGGTTTTTGAAGCATCTATCATTGGTACATTTTGATATCAATTTCTGACTGAACTTTGATATACACCAGTATGGTATTATAAATACATGTTTGCTTTCCCTCTATTTTAACTATAGTAAAACATTTTTTTAAACTAAAAAATAAGGTTTTCTAAGTTTTGCATGTGCTCACTAAGCATTATTACATATTAATTTAATATTAAACAAATCAAAATGGCCAATTATTCCAAAATGTTGCTGCTAATATAATCATATGCTTTTCAACTTTAACTGATCAAAAATATATTCTGAAAAAATATTTGAATTATCTATGAAATTGCAATATTGACACACGTCCCTCAGTTTGTTTCAACCCCGTCACGCCAAACCATTTACCCTCCTATTAAAATAATGGATCAGTCCATGTGTGATCTGCATTGAGGGAATAACATCACAAAAGTGTCAGTTTCTTCTCTTACCTATATTTCAGTTTTTGTATTTTCAGATTAAGATTGACAAACTCAACATTTCAACTCTGTTATATGAATTAATAATAGTAAATCATTGTTTATTACAAAATAAACAATAGTTTTGCAAAATATTACAATTTTGTAATGTCCTTGATTTCCATGTGGTGCCATATCTTAGCTAAACAAGGTATCATGGCTACTTTTTGTCAAAAACTTCAACCTTGTTACAGTTTTTCAAGGAAATTCCTAGTAATTATTTATATTTTGTGCCTGAGGTGGGAAAATGTAAGTAGTCCACCTCCAGATGTTATGACCAAACATTTTGGTTTCATTTTTCAAAGATATAAAGACCCAAAAGGCACCCGATTCAGAGAATACTCTAATTCTGCATACTGTAAGTACTTAGTTATAATTAAGTACACAAATGACATGACCCATCTCTTCAGAGAGCTAAAGGTGACGTGTGCAGCAACACATTTCAATCAATAATTGTCAATACTAAGAGCTGCTAGATTGAGCTGCTGTGATGGAATATGTAAGAAGAATAAGAACATACCATGTGGTCCAGCTGGAGTTTCATCTGCCTCCTGATCCCATGTAAAAGTAAAAGTCCATGCATTCAAAATGTTACCCAAGTAAAAGTAGAAAAGTATTAGCATCAAAATATAGTTAAAGTACCAAAAGTGAAAGTAGTCATTGTGCCGATTGGTCCATTTCAGAATATTATATATGATATGTTTTCTAATGATTGATCATTAAAGTGTTCTCAAAGCTGGTGAAGGTGCAGCTAGTTTGAATGACTTTGTAGACTGCAGGGTAGCTTGTGAATTTACTCCAGGTGGAACTAAAGTCTGATTTAAGAGTTGAATATATATTTTTTCCTTAATAATCCATATCTGCAAAGTAACTAATGGTATTAAATGAATGTAGTTTAAAATTACAATATTTACCTCTATGAAGTCACAGAAAATGGAAATACTCAAGTAAAGTACAAGTGCTTCAACATTTTACTTAGGTACAGTAGCCTACTTGACTAAAAGTACTGAGCTACTTTACACCACTACTTGTGACGATAGGTTACACCGGTTTTGTCATGAACACATTCAGTTCTCTCCTTGGCTTTCAACACGTGTATTTTATCTAAGCACTTTAGGTTCATCAGTTTGAACCTATAAAAAGTCTCTTCTGGTAAATTCCCAGGATGTGTTTGTCTCATAAAGACCCAGAGTTCCTTCCTTTTACAGCTGAGTTTATGTGACGGCCTACAGCCCATTACAGACTATCCAAACACGCTGTCCCTGCAGAGTAAACAGGGTGTAATGGGTGGTGGGTGGGTCTTTGTCCAGCCACCTGCACTCTGTCCACATGAATAACTCCTCCCTGCACTGTACACATATCTCTGAGGATTTCTGAAATGCAAGCTGCAAGCTATAACATTTAACAGCATAAACATCAGACGGAGAGGAAACAGGGTTGTGTTGCATTGTGCAAGCACATGATGTCGTCTTTAATCCAATCCCCTCTCTCTCCTCCCAGATCTGCTCAGGCCCTCTGAGCCAAACAAACTATTCCTCATATTGCTGCTGGAGGACTGTATGAAGTGTCTCCTCCCTTGATGTGCAGGTGTGAGGGATACAGTGCGAGACAATTTGAAATGTTTAGAACCGGTAGCTCGCAAGCCCTCAATAAGTAGCTCGCCAAGCGAATCCAAAATATAAAACTACAAAAAAAAAAGGAAATGTAATTAAAAGAATCTACCCTATGCATAAACGAAACCTCAATCATAACGAACTCTATCTACTTACTCCAACTCTATATCTACCTAACACCCCTCCTCCCCCAACAATGAATATCGACCAATCACGTTCTTGCTTGATTTGCGGGACCAGCGTTGCAGTCGGGAAGAAAAGCAATGTGGAGCGGCACCTCACCACTTCGTAAGGAGTTTGACCGTGATTGTCCTTCTGGCAGAATCGACACAACACATCAGCCCCATTGAACACAGCCTAGTCGTGCCAGCCTATACAACACATGAGGGGCAGAGTTTTACTGTGTGTGTGTTGCAACTTGCATGTTACGAACTCAGGAACTCAGGGTATAGGACCCAATTGCACGACCCAGGAGACAGAGGTAAAGTATTTGTAAGATACTTTATTTTGAAATAGTTGAACAAAAATAACACTTTCTAATCTCTTGATGAGATGACGAAAAGTGAACAAAAGAAAATCGCTCACATAGTGAGGAACAAAAACATCATGGTATCAGGAGAGCATAGATCTGACCTAGGCATGAGACAAGACTAACTGACAAGGAACACTGGGAGACTGGAGAATTTAAACACACTACAACTGTCACAGTTCTGTCTAGGTTTGGGTGTTTTCACTGTTCTCTGTCATGTTTTCCTCCTGTCGTTAGTTTCCCTGGTGTCCCTGTGTTTTCTCCTCCCTCCTCACCTGTGTCTCGTCAGCTGATTGTGTTCACCTGTGGCTCTTGTGTTTTCTCCTCCCTCCTCACCTGTGTCTCGTTAGCCGATTGTGTTCACCTGTGTCTTGTAATTATCCCTCCCTGTATTTAGTCTTGTCTCGTGCTGTGTTCAGTGTCGGTGCTTCTTTTGTTGGTGACGGAATTCACCGGTGAGTGTTCTGTTTTTGTCTGTATTCATTCCATTAGCCTTGAAATAAAGGTTTATCAGAGTTATCTGCGCTTGGGTCCTGCTTCCTTCACTCAACCGTGACAGAAAGCACCGACCAGAGATGGACCCAGCAGATGACCCATTTGAGGTGGAATTACAGCATTTTTCCTTTGCTTTGGCTGGCTGCTATGATTGGTGGAGGGGAGCGTCCAGTGTTCGGCAGAAGGAGGCCGCTCTGGTAGAGGCGCACCGGTTGGCTATGGAGAAACCAGACTTGGTGAAGTTCTTACCTGGCTGGATGTTGAACTTCATCTGGGTGTGTGATTTCCAGCCTGCGGACTATAAACGGCTCGGTGTGTTCCGTCTGGAGTCAACCAGTGCTTCCGCCCCAGTTCCTGCTCCTGTCCAGGAGTCGTTTTCTGGAACTCGGCTGGCTTTTGGAGGTCCACGGAGCCTTCAGGCGGCTTCTAGGAGAAGGAGTCGCAAGTCCAGGCTAGCAATCCGAGCCCCAAGAGCCATGGTTCCGGCTACAGAACCGGCCCACACAGCCATAGTTCCAGCCCCAGTTCTGGCCCCAGCAGCCATCATTCCGGCTCCAGTTCTGGCCCCAGCAGCCATCATTCCGGCCCCAGTTCTGGCCCCAGCAGCCATCATTCCGGCCCCAGTTCTGGCCCCAGCAGCCATGGTTCCGGCCCCAGTTCTGGCCCCAGCAGCCATGGTTCCAGACCTAGTTCTGGCCCCAGCAGCCATGGTTCCAGCCTTAGCTCTGGCCCCAGCTGTCCTAGTCCCTTCTCTAGTCCCTTCTCCAGTCCCACCTCTAGTCACTTCCCTAGTCCCTTCTCCAGTCCCTCCTTTAGTCACCTCTCTGGCCCCTTCCCGAGCCCCTTCTCTAGTCCCACCTCGAGTCACTTCTCTAGTCCCTTCCCTCATCCCATCTCAAGTTCCCTCTCGAGTCCCCTTTCTAGATCCCTCTCAGGTCTCCTCTCAAGTCATCTCTCGAGTCTCCTCTCGAGTTCCCTCTCGAGTCCCCTCTCCAGTCACCTCTCGAGTTCCTTCTCGAGTCCCCTCTCGAGCCCTCTCTCGAGTCCCCGCTCAAGCCCCTACTCATGTGCCGTTGGAGGTCCCGCAGACTAGTCTTCTGCCGGGGGTCCTGCCAACCCCATGTCCTGTCCCGTTGGAGGTCCCGCAGACTAGTCTTCTGCCGGGGGTCCTGCCAACCCCATGTCCTGTACCGTTGGAGGTTCCGCTGGGGGTCCTGCCAACCCTGTGTCCTGTCCCGTTGGAGGTCCCGCAGACTAGTCTTCTGCCGGGGGTCCTGCCAACCCCATGTCCTGTCCCGTTGGAGGTCCCGCAGACTAGTCTTCTGCCGGGGGTCCTGCCAACCCCATGTCCTGTACCGTTGGAGGCCCCGCCGGCTACTCTCCTGCCGGGGGTCCTGCCAACCCCATGTCCTGTGCTGTTGGAGGTCCCGCCGACTACTCTCCTGCCGGGGGTCCTGCCAACCCTTTGTCCGGTCTCGTTGGAGGCCCCGCCGACTACTCTCCTGCCGGGGGTCCTGCCAACCCTATGTCCTGTCCCGTTGGAGGCCCCGCCGACTACTCTCCTGCCGGGGGTCCTGCCAACCCCATGTCCTGTCCCGTTGGAGGCCCCGCCGACTACTCTCCTGCCGGGGGTCCTGCCAACCCCATGTCCTGTCCCGTTGGAGGTCCCGCCGACTACTCTCCTGCCGGGGGTCCTGCCAACCCTATGTCCTGTTCCGTTGGAGGCCCCGCCGACTACTCTCCTGCCGGGGGTCCTGCCAACCCTGTGTCCTGTCCCGTTGGAGGCCCCGCCGACTACTCTCCTGCCGGGGGTCCTGCCAACCCTGTGTCCTGTCCCGTTGGAGGCCCCGCCGACTACTCTCCTGCCGGGGGTCCTGCCAACCCCGTGTCCTGTCCCGTTGGAGACCCCGCCGACTACTCTCCTGCCGGGGGTCCTGCCAACCCCATGTCCTGTCCCGTTGGAGGTCCCGCCGACTACTCTCCTGCCGGGGGTCCTGCCAACCCTATGTCCTGTTCCGTTGGAGGCCCCGCCGACTACTCGCCTGCCGGGGGTCCTGCCAACCCTGTGTCCTGTCCCGTTGGAGGCCCCGCCGACTACTCTCCTGCCGGGGGTCCTGCCAACCCTGTGTCCTGTCCCGTTGGAGGCCCCGCCGACTACTCTCCTGCCAGGGGTCCTGCCAACCCCATGTCCTGTCCCGATGGAGGCCCCGCCGACTACTCTCCTGCCGGGGGTCCTGCCAACCCCATGTCCTGTCCCGTTGGAGGTCCCGCCGACTACTCTCCTGCCGGGGGTCCTGCCAACCCTATGTCCTGTTTCCGTTGGAGGTCCCGCCGTCTACTCACCTGCCGGGGGTACTGCTAACCCTGTGTCCTGTGCCGTTGGAGGTCCCGCCGTCTACTCTCCTGCCGGGGGTACTGCCAACCCTTTGTCCCTGTCTCGTCGGAGGTCCCGCCAACCGCTCTCCTGCTGGGGGTCCTGCCAACTCCTGGTCCTCTTCCGTGGGGGATCCTGCCGAAGCCTGTCCCGCCGGCTCCGGTTCTGTCCGGCCGACACCGGGTCCTGCCCGGCCTCCGGAGCTGTCTGGTCTTCGCCCTCGATCCCGACCCTCTGTGAGCCGCGGTCTTCGTCCGCGGGCCCAGCCTCCTGACTCTTCCTGCCGCTGCCCTCGTCCTCGGGCCCGGCCCCCTGACTCTTCCTGCCGCTGCCCTCGTCCTCGAGCCCGGCCCCCTGACTCTTCCTGCCGTGGTCTTCGCCCTCGATCCCGACCCTCTGTGAGCCGCGGTCTTCGTCCGCGGGCCCGGCCCCCTGACTCTTCCTGCCGCTGCCCTCGTCCTCGAGCCCGGCCCCCTGACTCTTCCTGCCGCTGCCCTCGTCCTCGAGCCCGGCCCCCTGACTCTTCCTGCCGCTGCCTTCGCCCTCATGCTCGGCCCCTGAGTTCGCCCGCTGTGGCCTTCGCCCCACCATGGACTCTGCCTTGCCCCCGGGCCGTCCGCCCGAGACCCCCACCATGGACTCTGCCTTGCCCCCAGGCCGTCCGCCCGAGTCCCCCTTCTCGGCTTCTGCCGTGCCCCCGGGCCGTCCGCCCGAGATCCCTTCCTGGTCCCCTACTGGGCTCCTGGGCGGTCAGCTTAGTCCCGTCCTCCGGACCCCCTCCACCCACCCTGGTGGCCTAGGGATACGTCCCTCCTCCGGACCCCCTCCACCCACCCTGCTGGACTTTATTGGATTTTTGTTTTGGGGGTTAGGGACGTCTAGAATCCGTCCCTTGAGGGGGGGGTTCTGTCACAGTTCTGTCTAGGTTTGGGTGTTTTCACTGTTCTCTGTCATGTTTTCCTCCTGTCGTTAGTTTCCCTGGTGTCCCTGTGTTTTCTCCTCCCTCCTCACCTGTGTCTCGTCAGCTGATTGTGTTCACCTGTGGCTCTTGTGTTTTCTCCTCCCTCCTCACCTGTGTCTCGTTAGCCGATTGTGTTCACCTGTGTCTTGTAATTATCCCTCCCTGTATTTAGTCTTGTCTCGTGCTGTGTTCAGTGTCGGTGCTTCTTTTGTTGGTGACGGAATTCACCGGTGAGTGTTCTGTTTTTGTCTGTATTCATTCCATTAGCCTTGAAATAAAGGTTTATCAGAGTTATCTGCGCTTGGGTCCTGCTTCCTTCACTCAACCGTGACAACAACAAGACACAGGTGGAAACATTCAGGGGCGGGGCTGGTGCTGATGAGCACGGGAGACACACAAGAGGTAGATAATTAGGAAACCTGGAATGACATGTAAATGATGAAAACAAACATAAAACAACATGAAAATGAAACTCCCTTAACATAATTTCTGTCGGTGCCCCCCCCCCCCCCCTCTAGGGCCACCTCCTGATGGCCCAGGCTGATTGTAAAAATCTTGGATAAGAGTCTTATCTACAATAAATGAAGCAGCTACCCAGCTTCTAGCCTCAGGACCGTAACCCTTCCAGTCTACCAGGAATTGCTTCCTCCTCCCCCTATTACGGACCTCCAGCAGGTTCCGGACCTTGTAAACCTCACCCCCTTCAAATAACTGGGGCGGTGGAGGGGGCTTGGAGGCGGGAACAAGTGTGCTCTCACACACTGGCTTGATCTTACTGACGTGAAACGTCGGATGCACACTCATAGTCCAAGCTCACAGACACCGGGTTGATGACTCTGGACACCGAAAAAGGACCCACAAATCTCGGAGCCAGTTTCTTAGAGGCGACATGGAGTGGTAAGTCCTTAGTGGAAATCCAAACCTTTTGGCCTGGTCTGTAGGAGGGAGCGACCCTGCGATGGACGTCTGCAACAGTCTTCATCCGAGCTGAACTTCGGAGAAGAGACTGGCGAGCACCAGCCCAAACTCGGCAACAACATCTGATCATGGCATGAGACGATGGTACCATTACTTCTTCCTCGTTGTTTTGGAAATGTGGAGGCTGGAAACCATTGACACAATGGAATGGAGAGAGACCTGTGGCTGCCGTAGGAAGAGTATTGTGAGCAAACTCGACCCATGTGAGATGGTCACTCCAGGTAGTCTGGTTCTAGGAGACGAGACAACGTAGCGTAGTCTCTAGTTCCTGGTTCAGACGCTCCGATTGTCCATTTGACTGAGGGTGATATCCGGATGACAAACTGACGGTGGCGCCTATGAGTCGACAAAACTCCTTCCAGAAAACGGAAATGAATTGTGGACCCCTGTCGGAAACAATGTCATTAGGGAATCCATGGATCCTGAATACCTGATTCATCATGACCTCTGCGGTGACTTTGGCAGAGGGAAGCTTGGTCAATGGGATGAAGTGAGCCATCTTTGAGAATCGATCCACCACTGTTAGGACCGTACTCTTGCCTCTGGATGAGGGAAGTCCTGTCACAAAGTCCATTGATATGTGTGACCAAGGACGTTGGGGAACCGGCAGCGACTGGAGCAAGCCCATCTTGACCTGAGACGAGGTCTTATTACACGCACACACCAGACAAGCCGCTACATACTCCGCCACATCCTTCCTCATGGCTGGCCACCAGAAACGCTGTTTATCCTGAACATTGTCCTTGTTACTCCCGGATGGCACGACATCACAGATGAGTGAGCCCAGTGGATGACCTTGGAGTGGAGAGACTCAGGAACAAACAGCAGATTGTTGGGACACTCGCTAGGTGCTGGATTAATGACATTCACCTTTTTAACGTCCGACTCCACCTGCCATAAAAAGGCTTCGACCACACGGTTAAGTGGAAGGATGGTCTTGGGCTCTACAGCAAGTGGTTCTGGATCGTAAAGACGAGACAAAGCATCAGGTTTTTGATTCTGGGATCCGGGACGAAAAGAGAGTGTGAAGTTGAACCTACTAAAAAATAGTGTCCACCTGGCCTGACGGGAGTTGAGGCATTTAGCCTTTCTTATGTATTTATGTATTTTGTGGTCTGTCCAGACTAAAAACGGCTGCTCTGCCCCCTCTAGCCAGTGTCTCCATTCCTCGAGGGCAGCTTTTACGGCTAACAGTTCCTTGTTTCCCACATCATAATTCCTCTCTGCCGTTGTCAACTTCGGCAACAGGTAAGCACATGGATGCATCTTGTTGTCTTCAACAGAACGCTGAGACAATACCCCTCCAATTCCCTCATTGGAAGCATCAACCTCGACCACAAACTGGCGCTGGGGATCTGGAATGGTGAGTATAGGAGCTGATGTGAATCTCTCTCTGAGGTGCTGGAAATCGAAGTCCGCCTGGGGAGTCCACTTGAAGGGAACCTTAGGAGAAGTCAGAACATGCAGAGGGGCAGCAACAAAACTGAAATTCCTAATAAACTTCCTATAGAAGTTAGCAAACCCTAGAAACTGCTGAACCTTCTTCCTGAAGTCTGGTGTGGGCCACTGGGAAACTGCACTGATTTTAGCAGGATCAATCTGGACATGATTGGGTGGGATTATGTATCCTAAGAAAGACACCTCTTCTGTGTGAAACTCACATTTCTCTGCCTTGACATATAGCCAGAGCTGCACATAACTGGTGCGAAGGTGCGCATGCACACCTCTGCCAAAAAAAGAGCACCGGGTCATAAGATATTTGCGAGTTGCATATGAACTCAGGGCCGGTCCGTCGCACTGGCGTTATAGATGTTCGCCTAGGGCGCCAGATCTGGGTAGGCGTTGCGCTGGCAGTTCTGGGAGGGAAAACAAATATTTGACCGTTGGGGCTCATCCTAATTTTCGGCCTTGATGTAACAACATTCATAATTAAGTAAATGTAACACCCTTTTCAGCCCAGTTACACATTTAATTTGCCCTGTACGATGGGCACTGTAAGTGATCAAAATGGGGTATGTTGGCTAATCTGGCGCCCGCAGCTCACAGCCAAAATGTGAGTGAGTGTGGGAGCGAGCGAGGGAGGGTGCACCGGTACCGGCGCTGTTGTTATTATAATCTGGTGCTCGCTGCTCTAACGGATATAAGAAGAAGATGTTTCTACAATAATGTGGAGGGAGAGTTCTCTCCAGTCAGACTGAGGCTGATAACTACAGCTCAGTGAGGTAAAGGACTGAGTCTTTAGATAGTTCACTTTAGTCTAAGTTCAAACGGTTTGGTCACAATTTATGTAAACACATATTTCCAAGGCACTCCTTTATAATTATTGGGATAAACAGGTTTGAAATCATTCCAATGTATACTATAGGACAGTAACCAACAAATATGCTTTAAAACTGGAGAGATAAAAAAAATGCATAAATAAATGTTAAGGTAAAATAAGATATGAATGAACAACACAAATAAAATAAGTTACATTAATTTGTTATTGGCTATAGTAGGTTATTGGTTGTGTTCACATACTTATTTGATTACATCCACTTGTCTAAGATGACAACAGAGACTTTCGACCCAAAACCAGCTGTTAATCGCAGACTCAACCAGAGAGAAAGTAGTAGGCCTACATCATCAGCTACCATGTCTGACAGAGAGGAAGACAGAGAGGAGAACAGAGAGGAAGACAGTGAGGAGAACAGAGAGGAAGACAGTGAGGAGAACAGTCAGGAGGGTAGTGATGAGAGCTTGTAGGATTACTGGTCATGCTAATGTTGTCTTGTGTTCACCTCTGCATGTGTGCTCTGTGTTCACCTCTGCATATGTGTTCTGTGTTCACCTCTGCATGTGTGTTCTGTGTTCACCTCTGCATGTGTGTTCTGTGCTCACCTCTGCATGTGTTCTGTGTTCACCTCTGCATGTGTGTTCTGTTCACCTCTGCATGTGTGTTCTGTGTTCACCTCTGCATGTGTGTTCTGTGTTCACCTCTGCACGTGTGTTCTGTGTTCACCTCTGCACTCTGTGTTCTGTGTTCACCTCTGCACTGTGTGTTCTGTGTTCACCTCTGCATGTGTGTTCTGTGTTCACCTCTGCATGTGTGTTCTGTGTTCACCTCTGCATGTGTGTTCAGTGCCGTGTGTCTGGCAAATAAAGTCAAGACCCCCTCAAAAGTTACGGTTTATTTCATTTTAAGGATGAGCACCAAGCAACATCTCCAGGTGCTCCTTTGAGAACCAGGGCAAAAAGGTTATGTGCACCCCTGCATATAGCTGATTCTCAAGCAGTTTCTGCAAAACCTGGCTGACATGGTTAACATGAAATTTAGCGTCTGGGGAGAAAATCAAAATATCATCAAGATACATGCGGTGGTAGCACCGCTGACACCACTTCTGTAGACCTGGGTTCCTTGCATCAGTACACCAAGCCCACCGTTACAAACCTTGGTATTAAAATGGACCGTGAACTCAAACTTGAGAGTCAGATTAAGTCGGTGGTAAAAACGAGCTTTTATCACCTGAGGCAGCTAGCCAAAGTTAAACCTTTTCTCTCCAGACAGCAGTTTGAGACAGTAATCCATGCCTTTGTTACCACCCGGCTGGACTACTGTAACTCTATTTACATGGGGGTCAGTGGGTCCTCCCTCGCACGACTGCAGCGGGTGCAAAATGCCGCAGCAAGGCTCTTAACAGGCACACGGAAGTATGACCACATTTCCCCCTGTTTTAGCTTCTCTCCACTGGCTGCCAATTTATTTTAGGATCCATTTTAAAATTCTTTTATTTACTTTTAAATCCCTAAATGGCATGACGCCACCATACCTTACTGAGCTGCTACAGCATTACACGCCGAACCGCCCTCTCAGGTCAGCGGACCAACTGCTCCTGAATGTGCCTAAAACCAGGTCAAAGCTCAGAGGGGACCGTTGCTTCTCTGTAGCAGCTCCCAAATTGTGGAACGCTCTGCCCCTGGAGATCAGACAGGCCTCCACACTGCCTGCTTTTAAATCGCTTCTTAAAACCCACCTCTTCTCCTTAGCGTTTAACATTTGGCGTTTTTAACATCTTTCAGTGTTGCTTTTTTGCTTTTAAATTGTTTTTTGTTTTTACTTGTACTTGTTTTATGGTGTGTGAGCTGAGCTGTGTTTCTTCTTTGTATGCTTTGGTTTTATCTATTTGCCTGTACAGCACTTTGGTCTGGAGTTTAAAGTGCTTTATAAATCCAATGTATGTTTTTATTGTATACAGAATACCAAAATATTCAAAAATTCTCGCAAAACCTCATTCACGAAAGCTTGAAACATAGCCGGTGCATTGCATAGTCCAAAAGGCATTACTAGGTACTCATAGTGACCACTCTGAGTATTGAATCCTGTCTTCCGCTCATCCCCCTTTCTTATTCTAACCAACTGATATGCATTTCTTAAATCTAACTTGGTGAATATCTTGGCAGTTTGAAGCAGTTCAAAAGCAGATGACATGAGTGCCAGAGTATAGCGGTTTTTCACCGTAATGTCATTTAGTGGACTGTAGTCTATGCAAGGTCTCAGAGACCCGTCTTTCCTTCCCATGAAGAAAAACCCCACTCTGGCTGGAGAAGATGAAGGACGGATAAACCCTGACTTGAGTAAAGAGGAGATGTAGTCGTCCATTGCTGCTCTCTCAGGTCTCGAAATCGAATAAAGTCTCCCCTTGGGAATGGGGGCGCCCGGTAGGAGATCAATAGGACAGTCAAAATCTCTGTGAGGATGTAGCAACAAGGCTTTGGATTTGTTAAACGCTTCCTTTAAATCATGGTAACAGGTACCTTCTGAAGATCAGGATAGTCAGGGTGATCTATAATGATCCTACTAGAGTCTGTTGGTGCAATAACAGGTTGTGAAAGTTTACACCTGTTAATACAATCCTCTCCCCATTCCTTAATCTTGCCTGAGTGCCAGTAAATGTGAGGATTGTGTGTCTTTAGCCATGGAAATCCCAAAATAATCGGCTGCTGAGCAGACTCAAAAATATGAAACTGCATACTCTCTGTATGGTCCTTATTCATAGTGATCTGAATAGGCTCAGTGCAGTGTGTACCTGTGAACAACAGACGGCCGTCTAAGGCACTGGCGTTAATAGGGCGAGATAGCGGAACAGTCTTTATGTTTAGCTGTTTGACTATGCCCCAGTCCATAAGACTTTCGTCAGCCCCTGGGTCTATTAACACACCCTGGTCTATGGCCTGATTGTTTATAAAAATGTTTGCCTGAGTAACAGGTCCAGGAGGAAAGTCTGTGGGAAACTTGCTTACCAGCGCCCTCCTTTTGACTGGCAAGCTCGATCTTTTCCCAGACATGAAGCGAGTTGGTGATCAAGCTCACCGCAGTAGAAACAGCAGCCCTCCCGTAAAAGGCGCTGTCTCTCCTCCCCAGTATGCCTGGTTCTACCCAAATGCATGGGTTCGCCGGAGTTAACCGGAAGCGCTGGTCTCCTCCTGACTATCATCCTAAACCTCTCTTCAGCGAGCGGAATAGGACAGACATTGCCCTGAGTAGAGGGCTCCGCCTGTGTTAATATACAATACGTAACCCGGCGTTATATCTCTCACAGGCTCCGCCCTCTACTGGACTCTATGGGTACAGTGGGTGGAGCCCTGATGTATACTCGCACTCATCATTCCACCCTACTGCCCCTGACCAGCTTTTCTGGTCAGCAACTGCTGCCCCACATTCTCCTTTAACCCGGTTGTGACCGTGGAGAAGTCTGGGCTGTAAGCTATGCTTACCTCGCAGAAAATGTGCTAAATAAACAGTGCTGGGGGCCCTCAGCCCATAGGCAGATGGGGAGAATCGCCAGCCCTGTATGGGCTCACTGTGATACCTCCCTGAGTCCCTAAGGATCACAGGGAGAGTGCAAGTGCCCATGCCCCACACTCAAACACTGACCCAGTGCAGAATGTGTGTGGATTAAAGTGTGGAGGGCTACCCCCCTCCAGCCCCCAGGCAGGCGAGGGGAGCCCTCCAGCCCTGTAAGGGTCCAGCGCGCACTACGTCACCCCGCGACCCTCGAGGGGCCCGGGGAGGGGGTCAGATGCCTACTGACCCACAGCCCCCCCCCCCTCCTCACCTGTTGCCCCAGCAAGCACAGATGAGGAGAAAGAAACAGACATGTCCAAGAGATAAAACTTTATGAAGGGGCCTGGCGTTGACCAAGATGCCGCTGTGCATATATCCTCCACACTCCCACCGTTGAATAAGACTGTTGACACAGCTACAGCCCATGTGGAGTGTGCACGAGTCCCCGTGGGGCAGGCTCTCCCTGCCTGTCCGTAGGCATTTGCAATGCACTCGCAGAGCCAGCCTCTCAGGGGTTTCTTGGACAGAGCTTTCCCGATCACCCCGCCCCTGACGCACACAAACAGCTGTTCGGTGCATCTAAGGGCAGCCGTGCGCTCCACATACCATGCTCGCACACTCACCGGGCAGAAGAGGTGCAGTTTAGCTTCCCTGGCCCCACCATGGGGGGAAGACTAAACACCCCTAACTGAATAGCCCTCGACCTGAACGCACTCCTTAGGCTCTTGGGCACAAAGGAGGGATTCGGTCTGAGTGTCGCCCCGCTCCGGTCACTCCGAATCAGTAAACAGCTCGGGTGCACCGACAGAGCGGTTAACTCTGACACTCTTTTGGCTGACGTTAAGGCAAGTAGCAATGCTGTCTTCCACAACAGTGCTTTCAGGGAGGAGAGCTCCAGAGGCTCAAATGGTTCTGTGACAAGAGCCTCGAGCACCAGCGGCAGGTCCCACTGCGGGGCGGAGGTGCGCACTACTGGGCGCAGCCTCCTGACCCCCCTGTAAAAACCGCGACATCAGTGGATGAGAAAAGGCTGACCTGCCATCAAATTCCTCATGGCAGGACGAGATGGCTGCTGCATACACCTTTACCGTAGAATGAGCATGCCCTCTGTCCACCAATAACTCAATCAATCAATCAATCAATCAATCAATCAATCAATCAATGTTTATTTATATAGCCCAATATCACAAATGTTACATTTGTCTCAGTGGACTTCACAGTTTGTACAGAATATCAGTATGACAATACGACACCCTCTGTCCTTAGACCCTCACATCGTACAATGAAAAACTTCCGGAGAAACCCCACAGTTTAAAGGGAAAAATGGGAGAAACCTCAGGGAGTGCAACAGAGGAGGAAGCTTGATAAGAAAAGGCTCTGGCTCCCGTTGTACTTTTGGAGACTCTAGGAACAACCAACAACCCTGCATTCTTGGAACGCAATGCCCTAATAGGACAGTAGGGTATAATGAGTTCTTTAAGGTAAGATGGCGGCCGCCCATTAAGGGCTTTGTAGGCGAGAAGAAGAATTTTAAATTCTATCCTGTGTTCTATAGGGAGCCAGTGTAAGGCAGCCAGAACAGGAGTAATGTGGTCCCTTTTCCTAACTCTGGTTAGTACACAAGCTGCAGCATTTTGAATCAGCTGAAGCGACTTGACTGACTTCTTGGTACACCCTGATAATAAAGAGTTACAATAATCCAGCCTTGAAGTAACAAATGCATGGACTAGTTTCTCTGCATCGTTTTGAGGCAAGATATGCCTGATTTTTGCAATGTTACGTAGATGGAAGTTAGCGGTCCTTGAAATTGATTTTATGTGGCCGTTAAAAGATAAATCCTGATCAAATATAACACCAAGATTCCTTACAGTCTCACTGGAGGCCAAATTAATGCGATCCATAGTTAGTATAGCTTTAGATAAGTTTAAGGTCATCCATGTTTTTAAGTCCTTGAGGCAGTCTTGAATTTTATTTAGATGATTAATTTCATCAGGCTTAATTGATAAATATAGTTGATTATCATCCGCATAACAATGACAATTTACAGAATGATTCCTTATAATATTGCCTAACGGAAGCATATATAATGTGAACAAAATAGGTCCGAGCACTGACCCCTGTAGCACTCCATGGCTAACTTTGGTTTGCGTGGAAGATTCATCGTTGACACGTACAAACTGAGAGCGTTCAGATAGATAGGACCTAAACCAGCCAAAAGCAGTTCCCTGTATGCCAACTAAGTGCTCTAGTCTTTGCAATAAGATATCATGATCGATAGTATCAAATGCAGCACTGAGATCGAGCAAAACAAGAATAGAGACAAGTCGCTTGTCAGAGGCTATTAGAATGTCATTTGTGACTTTAACCAGGGCTGTCTCTGTGCTATGATGTGTTCTAAAGCCAGACTGAAAATCTTCAAATAAATCATTGTTTTTTAAGTAATCACACAACTGTTTTGCGACTGCTTTCTCAAGAATTTGAAGAACGGAAGATTAGAAATAGGTCTATAATTGGCTAAAACCTCTGGATCGAGGTTGTGCTTTTTAAGAAGCGGTTTTATCACTGCTACTTTGAATGATTGTGGAACATAGCCTCATAATAAAGACATATTCATAATATTTAATAAAGAAGTGCTAATTAATGGAAAAACTTCCTTCAACAGCTTAGTTGGAATTAGGTCTAACATAGACGTTGATGGTTTAGAAGAGAGAATCATTGAATTTAATTGTTCAAGGTTTATGGCTGAAAAGCATTCTAGTTTACTATCTAGTGTAATATTAGAACTTACGTTTCCGGGAGTTGATAACACTATACTGGTCAAAGGCAAGAGGTCATTAATTTTGTTTCTAAGAGTAACAATTTTATCGTTAAAAAAGCACATAAAATCATTACTACTGAGTGCTATGGGAATAGAAGGCTCAATCGAGCTATTCGAGGCTCTCTGTCAGCCTGGCCACAGTGCTGAAAAGAAATCTTGCATTATTCTTATTCTCATCTATTAATGAAGAGTAGTAGGCTGCTCTCGCTTTACGCAGTGCTTTCTTATATTCATTGAGAGTAATATGCCAAATTAAACGAGATTCTTCAAGTTTAGTGGAACGCCATATCCTTTCAAGTTGTCTCGACTTTTGCTTTATTTTGCGGGTTTCGGCATTATGCCATGGAGCATTGGAATATAGCCAAATCACAGATTTTGAGTGTAACGGGCATCCGCTTACCTGGTATTTATAGAGCTCTGTTTTTAGTTGTCAGAAAGTATTTCGAGGTGTCACCCCTGGACTGCTTCGTCCGCTGGCTGCTGATGTGACTTCCTCTGAACTCCCACTCGCTAACGTCGGCGTCACCACTTCGGGAGGAGCTGGGCCAGGTTATCTCATTGGGAGATGTAAAAAGATGGTGTGTCGTAGCGAATCAGCGCGAGCCAGCCAGATAATAAACAAGTGTCTCTGAGGTTGTAGAAAAATACATCTGGTGTCCGTTATCTTCACATTCTTGCATAGACTTTCACACACCCTTTTTTGCAACATTCCAGAGGCTTGAGCTGTGTCCAAAGAATATCCCCTTGCTTACAAAGATAATTATTTAATTTCTCATATTTCCAGCTTTTGTTTACACAGACTGCTATTATTAATACAAAGTAATTAAACACACACATATTCTATTCAAGATATGTAGACTTCTCTGACATGCTGGAGATCTTAAAAAGAATATCCCCTCCCCCACCTAGTCTCCTGTCCTGCACAACTGCCCCCCCCTCCTTTTATGCAGAGTAATACAACATGTTTAAGCTAACTACTCCACAATGTTGTAACAATTGTACCCACACATGAAAGAATACAGCAGAGAAGTCAATAGAATGCAACCACAGACATTGCTCAGCACAATTTAACACATACATTTTATTCAGACCTTAATTGTGTGACCCAATTCTCAAGGCCCTTTTTATAGCTATAACTACAAGAATGTAACTGCCTTCTATTTGGGGAAAATGTCTCTTGGAGTTCCCCTGTTATTTTGCAAAGACCATTGATGATTACCTAAGAAACTCATGGCCTCGAACTGCAACAAGGCTTTCTGAAAAACACTTAACGGGTAATCTTTTCACTCAAAACAGAACTCACCAGGTATACTGCACCTTACTTACTCACAGATAGCAAAAAACCACCCTTTTGATTATATGTAAAAGTGAAAGAAAAAGACTATTGTGCTAATCTACTTTTAAGAAAAAGGGAACATTGTTGAATATATAAAAAACCTCTCTATATTTAAGAGGGGAAATGTACTTTGTTCCTTCAACTATTAACACACAGGAATGTATAAAACCACACATATATTAGTGATACCATGATGCAACACACCTCTTATATATCAGGTGTCATTAAAATGAATATACCAAAAATACGCTGTATTAACTTTTCACTTCAAACCTTCATCTCCCAAACACTCGAAGCAAAGGTGGTGGGGATCGGCGCCCGCTATTTAAGCCAGGGCACGAAGGAGAGGCCTGGGTCTCACCCTGGAGGTATGATAACTCTTTCAAACGTCTTATCTCTGCTTCAGTTGTTGCCCACTCGCTGAAGAGAAAGGGATGATAGTCAGGAGGCGAGGCCTCCTTTTATACAGTGAGATGCGCGCACATTCAGGTAGGCCCGCCCAAATGCCGGCTACGTCTATAGAAATGTCAGTAGGTGAATGCTTGCATAGAGGGTAGTACCCATATAATCCAGTAGAGGGCAGAGCCGTCCCTGAGTCTGGTGGTTTTAGTCCTGATGCTGCGGTACCGCCTGCCAGACGGCAGCAGACAGAACAGTTTGTGGCTGGGGTGATGGGGGTCTTTTATAATCCTGAGGGCTTTCTTCCTGAGCTGCTGGGAGTAAAGATCCTCCATGGATGGCAGCTCCATCTTGGTGATGTGCTGTGCAGTTTTCACCACCCTCTGTAAAGACTTACGATTGAGGGCGGTGCAGCTGCCGTACCAGGCCGTGATGCAGCCAGTAAGGATACTATATGGTGCACCTGTAGAAGTCAGGATACTCTCGAAGGTGCACCTGTAGAAGGTCAGGATACTCTCCAGTACAGTGGTTCTCAAACTTTTTTCAATAATGTTCCCCCTTTGAAAAAAAAATTCAGCCAAGTACCCCCTGATCAGCGCAAAAACAATGTTAAGGAAAAAATGCCTATATAAAGAGGTACAGTACAGTGCTGCACCATCAGTGTCTGATTTATTAAAACAACAACATTGTAAATGAGAACCACTTAAATGCTACATTTAAAATGTTTACAATCCATCACTAAATTCATGGCAAACCAATTTTAACATCATGCAATAACACTGAGATGACATTAGTTGCATTGAACTGATCTTTTTAATAAGTTGTACTTACAATTCAGTGAGAAACATGGGCTTGTGCTTCACTGAGGATCTTTGTCATTCTCGATGACAGGGAGGCAAACTGCAGTTATTACACTTCGCGTTTTGAAATATGTGTAACTCTGTTAATATAAACGCGAGTGAAGTCTAACCGGACGTGAGAGAGAGATCAGAGATCAGATCAGCTGCTGCTGACGGAGAGCACGCAGCCCTGCATGATCACAGCTCCGCCGCTGTGACGGACCGTTGAGTGGAGCAAAATTAAATACACCAAGAGTTAGACCTAACACACTTAGATAGTTTATCTACTCTGGAACTAGCTAAACTAGTTATAAATATATGTATTCTTTACTGTCGGGTCACTTATTACAGGTTCAGCGAGCTGCACGAGACTGACGGGCTGTCAGGAGAGGGAGAGGAAAAGAGAGCACCCCGTTTATTTGTCCCATTTTATTATCCAGAATTACTGTAAACCTTTGAATAAAGTAGTTAATCTACTATTAGTAGTTTGTTTAAATGCATTACTTATGTTTTTTTTTTTCATTAACATAAAATAAATCTCACGTACCCCCTGCAGTACTCCAACGTACCCCTAGGGGTCCGCGTACCCCCATTTGAGAACCACTGCTCTATGGTGCACCTGTAGACGTTGCAGAGTATCCTGGAGTCCATGTTGAACCTCCTCAGCCTGCGGAGGAAGAAGAGCCGCCGTCGAGCTGTTTTTGTGATGATGTTTGTGTGAAGAGTCCATGTCAGGTCCTCAGTTTTTTGGACACCGAGGAACCTGAAGCTGCTGACTCTGTCCACCGTAGTCCCATTGATGGTGATGGGGGCGTGTCCCTCTCTCTGCTCCTTCCTGTACTCCACAATTAGCTCCTTTGTTTTGCTGACGTTGAGATGGAGGTTGTTATCCTGGCACCAAGATGTCAGGTCTCCGAACTCCTCTCTGTACGCCGTCTCATCGCCGTCGGTGATCAGGCCGATGACGGTCGTGTCGTCAGCAAACTTCACGATGGTGTTGGAGCTGTGTGTGGCCACGCAGTCGTGTGTGAACAGGGATTAGAGGAGAGGGCTGAGCACGCAGCCTTGAGGGGCTCCAGTGTTGAGGATCAGGGTGGAGGATGTAATGTTTCCCACCCACACTGCCTGGGGTCTGCCCGTCAGGAAGTTCAGGATCCAATCACAGAGGGCACTGTTGAGCCCGAGGTCTCTGAGCTCTGAGTGGATGGTGATGGCGTCGTCTGTGGACCTGTTTGCTCTGTAGGTAAACTGCAGGGAGAGTCAGGGAGGGAGGAGGTGATGAAGGTGTTGACTAACCGCTCAAAGCACTTCATGATGATGGAGGTGAGTGCTACTGGGCGGTAGTCGTTGAGGCTGGTTTGACTTTTTGGGGACAGGAAGTTTGAAGCATTTGGGGACTACAGACTGCAGGATCCTTGTGTGGGTTAACCCTTTTAAAGGATTTGCACACATCTGCCCTGTCTAAAACAAAAGGGCAGGGCTCCTGATCCTTCTGTGCCTCCACAGCCTGGCTGCTCTCGAATCGTGCAAAAAAACTGTTCAGCTCATCTGGGAGAGATGTGCACACAGACAGTCCCGCAGCACACCCCGCTGCCCCTTTGTAATCTGTCATTGTTCTTAGTCCCGCCCACATGTTCCGGGTGTTACAGCCTTTGAAGTCAGACTCCACTTTGTCTCGCATTGTCTCTTTGCACTGCTAATTGCTCTCTGGAGTTCATATCTAGATTTCCTGTACTCATCTGAATCTCCACCTCTGTGCGCGATAGTGCGCGCTTTCAGCTTGGTACGTACCTTCGCTGTTTATCCAGGTCTTCTGATTCTGGAATGTTCGTACAGTAACCTTCTGTACCACGTCATCGATGCATTTCCCAATGTAGCAAATGTCCGTGTGTATGTTGATATTGTTGTCCTCAAACACACTCCATTCCGTTGATTCAAAGCCGGACACGCCGGAGAGGGAGCTGTCAGTTCCTCCACTCGCTGCCAAGAGAGCCGCGAGAGCCGTGAGGCGAAAGGGCTGCGAGGGAGCCTCCACACGCTGCGTTTCACTCCGGCTCTCATCATGAGGCGTGTACACGCCCAGGGGATGAGTAGTGGTTTGTGGAGTGCTGTTCACATGAGGCGTTATAACGGCGCTCATGGGTTTATTATGACTGTGTGTTGGAGGCGTATCTCGGACAGAGGAATGCCGCGAGCTCTGCAGGTTATTAACCTAGGTTAAAACCTGCAGGCTTTTGCAACGAGCCCTGCTGGCTAGTAACCGAGGTTATAGGCAGCTGGCTTACACAGGGGGGATATGTGAGAAACACTTGTTACTGATGACTCAGAACCGGCTCTGCTTCCTCGGAGGCTCTCGTGGAGCAGACCAGTAGCGGGGGAGCCTCACTCCCCTTTGCGTCTCTCCGCTTGCGGCCTCTGCTGCCGGTGTGGACGCCGCGGCTGCTGCAGACGTTGGTGCCGCTGTGGGAGCTCAGCTGACGTGCTGGCGAATTGAAAGGCACACTGGTGCACCCGGTCGGCCTGGCGGGCGACATACTGGTCTCTGGGGGCGCTCAACGCAGGGCGCCGTCCGGCGATTATGTTGGCCTGTCTTACCCCAAAAGACGCCGTCAGGCTCGGCTCCAGAGAAGGAGCGGCTGAAAAAACAGCATCTGGGAACCCCTCCACCTTGGTGAGGGGAACAAATGTGGCCACCGGAGCCTTCAGGATCCTCGGGTTCGCCGCCGCCCCCCCCTGGAACCTCCTGATGGCTGGGAAGCGTGGCCAGATCAGCGCACTCCTGACCGTCTGCACCCGCGAAAAGTCATTATGAACCCAGAGCCACATGAGGGACAATCTCTCACACAATTGTTACTCATGTTTACTCTGCAATTGAAGTGTCTCTTGTGCTTCAGTAATGGGGTGCTGAAGAAAAGAGGGAGCAGATTGTCGGGCCTCCTTCCGATTTATACCGGAAGTGTTTTCAGTGCTGCGTGGGTGCGCAGGGAAATTACCCAATAGCGATAGCCTTAGAGGGCGAAGCCATATACGAAATAGAACAGGCTGGAGACATGGACAAGCATAGACGACAGGTAGGTGGGACATGAAACGACGACGAACAGACATGGAGCACAGGGGAAGACAAGACAGAAATACAAGGGCAACAGGTGAACACAATGAGGCACAATCAGACACACCAGGGAAACTAACGACAGGAAGGCAAACACAGGGAGTAGGATCAGAGGAAGGAGGAAAACATTTCAAAATAAAAAGGTGGAAAATGAAAACATAAATCCAAAACCATGACATATATTGTAAATGAAGACTATGTTATAGATACATAGATTATAGATAGATAGATAGATGGATGGGGTTATTAAGCCTACAGTATTTTGTGTAAATGGAAGTACTCCAAAGAACCCAGTTTAGTGCAATTATTTCACAAGTTTTGTTATATACACAGCTCGGTGACCTCAATGGTGGATACGGCCCTGTGTGTGTGTGTGTGTGTGTGTGTGTGTGTGTGTGTGTGTGTGTGTGTGTGTGTGTGTGTGTCAGAGTCCTGCACGGGTCTGATTTTCAAGACCCGCTACCGCCCCGCACCCGCGACGTGCAATACCGAACCCGCACCGCTACCCGCACATATTGCCAATTAGTTCCGCAACCCGACCCGACCCGTCGTGGCCTATATATGAGTAGTGAAAACGTGCAATTATTAACACACGCAGTTGCATATTTGTCTCAAAAAGCGTGGGATGTTGGTTATTTTCTCCATCTAGGATGACACCAAAAGCCTCCCAGACGTTGGGTTTCGCTCTTGAGGAAGTGTTATTGAAAATGCTGTATTCTCCGCTAGAGAGCTTCACCTCAGCCATTTAGAATGTGGCGCGCTCAGCAGCAGATTGATGCGCTGCAGAGGTTATGATTATGCGCGGTCCCGCGGGGGAGAGGTCTGAGGATTTAAACATTAAACTAAATTATTATTATTTTAATATATTTATTATGCAATACCCGCGACCCGATCCGCATCATCTTTGTTTTACCCAGAACCGAACCCGGCAAAAAGCGTTCAATCGTTTAAATCGCGTGCAATCACCTTTTTTGCGGGTCACCCGCGGGTACCCAACCCGATACAGGACTCTGGTGTGTGTGCATCAGTGTTGTATCCGGTCTATTAAGGTCTAAAACATTTATTTAATTCTACATGTTATTTACACAAAATAAGAAGATGCCATGGAGTTTCAGATTGGAAATGTCTTTCTATGAAACACATCTGGCCACTCTTTGGTCCAACTCAGTGTAATGTGAAAGATACATTTTACAGCCTACACATTTGGATGTCAGCTAGCCATCATTTCATTTGTGTCATAAATGGATTGCCATCAGGTGGAGAGCAGAGGGTTTGGATATTACCAGTATATGTGCAGCTTACACTATTTTTCTATTCAACGTTTGTGCAAAGACTTCCTAATCCCCTTCGGCCCCTTCTCCCCCAATTTAGTCCCAGACCACCCCCCCCCCCCCTGTAACCTGATCCTCTGCTGAAGGTTCCAGCTGGACCATCCTCAGCCAACATCCTGTCCGCCTGCACTCATCTCTTTTGGCAGATTCATCGGGCAGCTGTCATTACATCTTTACATGTGTGTGGGAGTTTGTGCGCACTACTTTTTTAAACAAGGACCCTATGTGCAGGAATGGTTGAAAGTTAAGATGATACTCATTCAAACAAGGACTTAAGTATTAGATTACATGGCAGACAATATTTCGTTCTTAAGGGTTAAGGTTAGGTATTTAGAATCAGAAACAGGTTTATTACCAGGTAGGTTTAAACCTACGAGGAATTTGACTAGGTGTCATGGTGCATGCATAACAATAAAACGACAATTAAAACACAGATACAAAAAAAGATATAGTAAAATATAAATATAACAGTATTTACATTGCAATGGAATGGAATAAAATATGGAATAAAAATAAAAATTGGCAGTAATAAGAAAATAAAACAGATATTGTTGTACATTGTGTGCATTACTGTGATGCACAGAGTCTATGATGTGGCTGAGGTAAAGTGTCAGTGGGGGGCCGGGCCTTATTGATGAGGCCGGTAGCGGAGGGGAAGAAACTGTTCAGGTGGCGAGAGGTTTTGGTCCCGATGGAGCGCAGCCTCCTGCCAGAGGGGAGAGGGTGAACAGTTTGTGTCCAGGGTGGGTGGGGTCGACCACTATCTTCCCTGCCCGCCTCAGGGTCCTGGAGGCATGCAGGTCGTGGAGGGATGGCAGATTGCAGCCGATCACCCTCTCTGCAGAGCGGATGTCACGAGATGGTGATGGAGGAGGTGAGAATGGACTCGATGATGGAGGTGTAGAAGTTCACCATCATCGTCTTTGGCAGGTTGAATTTCTTCAGCTGCCTCAGGAAGAACATCCTCTGCTGGGCTTTTTTGATGAGGGAGCAGATGTTCTGCTCCCATTTGAGGTCCTGGGCGATGATGGTGCCCAGGAAGCGGAAAGACTCCACAGCAGTGACTGGGGAGTCACACAGAGTGATGGGGGATGGGTGGGGCTGCATTCTTCCACAACCATCTCCAGTGTCTTGAGAGCATTGAGCTCCAGGTGGTTGTCCCTGCACCAGGTCCATCTCCCACCTGTAGGCAGACTCGTCCCCACCAGAGATGAGTCCGATGAGCGTGGTGTCAGCTGCGAACTTCAGGAGCTTGACAGACTGGTATGGAGCTAAATTCCTGCCATAACTCCACAAACAAACTAAACAAGTTTTACAAATGCCTTATGATTCACTAACAAACACAGTGTGGTTAGCAAATACAAAACACCATACAAACTAATGCATTTAGTTTTGCAAATAAAACACGTATTTCAAACAAACACATCACATTTTTCTAATAAATCATGTTTCAGAGACAAATTCAGCATAAGTTTTACAAGTACAACACTTTTTATAACAAGTACAACCATTTTTCTTCTCATGTCACGGAATATTACAGACAAAAGTCACGTGACTCACGTGACCTGACGGGAGGTTGAGCAGAGCATGGAACAGCCCTTGCCAGTCATCAGACAGCTGTGTTTCTAGCTATCTAGCGATCTGATACCGGACCTCATTTAACAATGAGCGGCCAACAGGTGAGTTTGTTGTTTTTTCTGGTGAAAAAGCCAATGTTAACTCAACTAAATTACTGTCTCATGAGTATGAGCAGACTGCAGGAGCTAGTTTACACCAAGCTAGGCACATTTCATGTTGGTTCAGTAGGATAACTCAGTGTATAGCCTACACTCATTCCTCCACTGATCACTGGTGGGCAAAAGCCACATTTTTATATATAAAGATATATATCATTGGTGTAAGCTAGCTCCCGAAGTCTCCTTGATATCACCCTACTCATAAAACAGTAACTTGTGGAGTTTAACATTTTTCACCAGAAACAACAACAAACTCTTTCTTTCAGCAAAATACATTACCCAAACACATAATCCACAAGAGAAGAAATAAAAATAAATACAACACAATAAACAAGACAAAAAGTAATACTTAAATAAATAAAATACTAAAATATACAGATGCTGTCAGCATAATTCAAAAGAGAAAACTCAAAACAACATAAATTATAGAAAATTATTTAAATGGTCATTTACAGAACAAGAAGCTACATCATATCCAATCATATCTAGCATATACATCGCCAAAGTAATATCTAGTTCCTTTCTAAAACTGTAAGAATTTCCCCCATATTTTATTAAAGGTATCAGACTTTCCCTTTAAAGCATAGGTTAATTTCTCTAAGGCAGAGATATTTAACATATTGTTAGTCTGGTATTGGATCGCTAGAAACACCGCTGTCATCAGGGTTAGTGCTGGATCGTATAGAGTGGCGAGGTCCCTCCCCTTCCGGTGGACCTCCATGGGACCTTATTTCGGAAAAATTATGTATTGAAGTCAAATGGAGAGAGAAAGATTATCTTTTTCGATCCCGTTTGAATTGTAACACGAATTACACATATGATGTTTGTCAATTTAAAAGATAATTTTGCCAGTCAAAAATAAAAAAATGTGTCGTAAAACTGTGAAGTAACACATTTTTTTTTGTGTGAAACGCTCAATGAACTACATGTCTGGCCTCGCACCAAGATGGCCGTCTTGGTGATTGACTACCCTCACTATCAACACAATGAAACATGTCCAGAAGAATGCCATGCAAAGCTGCCTGCCTTGCCTGCCTTCCTTTGATTCTCTCTGAACTGCCTGGTCTTTTTAATTTTTAATGTCAACCATTTGTGCAGATAGCATGAAGTACAAAAGATCGCCGATGCTAATGTAGCGTTAGCATTTCTCCCCCGGGCTTAAATGGTGTATTATAGAATTATCACACCGGTGTGACAGTACTCTTCAAAGGGTTCACGAAATATGACTACTACTCTTACTGTTTAACATTTTGAGTTACTTAATGTTACTTCATGTTAAGGCTAATAAAAATGACAAGGCTAAAGCTAGTAAGTTTGTAAGGTTAGATCGGAAATTGAAGAAACAACGATGACCAAGTAGCCTACATTGTGTCAGTAATCAAATATGAAGTAGGCCCTATATAGGCCTAAGTATAAAAGTATAAGTATAATAATTTATAAGTTTAAGTATATAAGTATAAGTATTAAGTATATAAGACGGGGCGGAATGGCCATCTGTGTGTTCTGGAGAATCACAGAACGGCCGGCCGGCTCGGTTCGCTGACGGCCGGCACAGGCCTTAATCTATTCATCTTTTAAACGGCATCATTTAAGTTGTGCTGACAGAGGTCCACAGTTTACCTGCAGCGAGGCTCCCCCCGCCCTCCTGTTGACAGTTCACGAGCGTTCACACCACTAAAATGTTTATGTTGGTGTTCTGTGTTTTAATGCCTACAACAACTGAATTATAGGTTGGTAGTTTCAGCTTTCTACATAACACATACAGATGTAGCACCTCATTTCAGACTCCAGCTTGCAGCTTCCTGCCTACGACCTGCCTAAGACCAGTATCGAGGAATGTTAAGCCCTCCCACTATTTTCCAAGAGGGCGTTGCCAGATTTTCAATTTCAGGTTTTAACCAGGAGATGGCGCTTCATTCACAAATACAGAAAGACAAGTTTCATGGACTTGCACTTGAAGAGCATTTGAACACATCAATATTTTAGATCAACTAAAGTGTATCTAATCTTGTAATTTAATAATATATAGTCTTTATATATTAAATAATCATAATAATAATGTAAATGTTTACATTACACTTCTTTATTTGTTATGCTCATACTTTTACCTTTACACTCGTTTGCTTTAATATGCAGTATATTTTTTGTATATGTTTGTGTTTGCTTCCTCCTGCTCCCTTTCGGACACATACTGTATGATTTATTATTATTATTAATATGAAGATATTATTAAGATAAGATGTTACTTTATTGATTGAACATTTTAGTTTAGAATGTGCTGTCCCACGGTAATTCAGAAGGTCACATTCCGACCATTATTTAAAACAATAGATGCTTTCACACCGTCTACAGTTTGATTTGTATAGAGGGAGCTCTGTGGCTGAATGGCCAGCGATTAGGTGTGGCACATTTATCAGAGCCGTCAGATTTCATTTAAAAACAGGTCTGATTTTAAGACTATTTCTGCACTCATAAAGAATGACAAGAATAAGAATAATGCGTATTGAACTGGTTTAATTCATTAGTGAGTTTATTTAACACTAGAACCTAGAACTGTTTACCTCTCCACCATCTTTACCGACCCCTCCCATAACCCCAGGACCCTCTTCTCCACCGTCAACAAGCTCCTCAAACCCCATGCTGACACCCTCCCTTCCTCCACTTCCACTTTATGTAGTTCATTCCTCCAGTTTTTCTCTGACAAAATCACTGCCATTAATCTCTCCCTATCCGCTGCATCTGACACACTTACATCTCCCCCAGCATCCACGGCCACAATTTCTCCCCCCATCTCCCTGGACCTCCCGAGCCCTCCTCCCCACGGCCGCCTCTCCCAGTTCACTCTGGTTACCCCCCCCTGAAATACTCAAACTGATCAGCTCCTCCAAACCCACAACCTGCTCCCTTGACCCTCTACCCACCCCTCCACTGAAGTTCTGTCTCCCCGTCCTCTGCCCCTACCTTGTCAACCTTTTCAACTCCTCCCTGTCCCAAGGAACCGTCCCCTCTGCCTTCAAAACTGCTGCTGTCACTCCCATCCTCAAAAAACCCGGTCTGGATCCCTCCTCCCTCAGTAATTACCGTCCCATCTCCAACCTCCCCTTTCTCTCAAAAACAATAGAATGCATTATCTCCAAACAACTCCACCGCCATCTCCAAACCAACCAGCTTTTTAAACCCCTTCAGTCTGGTTTTCGTCCCCACCACAGCACAGAAACGGCCCTCATCAAAGTCCTCAATGACCTCCTCACCTCTGCTGACACCGGTTCCCTCAACATCCTCATCCTCCTCGACCTGAGTGCAGTCTTCGATACCGTGAGCCACACCATCCTGCTTACCCGACTCCAGGACATCGGTATCGAAGGTACTGCACTCAGTTGGCTCCAGTCCTACCTCTCCGACAGATCCCACTTCAACAACCACTCCTTTGCCACAGCTTCAGTCACCCAAGGTGTTCCCCAAGGTTCAGTACTCGGCCCCCTCCTCTTCATCATCTACATCCTCCCCCTTGGTCAGATTCTCCGCCAATACAACCTGGACTTTCACTGTTACGCCGATGACACCCAGATTTACCTCAGCACCAAATCCCCCAACAACCCCCCCCCACACCCACATCGAATCCTGTGTGACTGCAAGACAATCCTGGATGCAACACAACTTCTTCAAACTCAACAGCAATAAAACTGAACTCCTCCTCATCGGCTCCAAATCCACCCTCAGCAAAACCCCAAACCTGACAGTCACCATTGATGGCACCCCTGTTTACCCCTCCACCCAGGCACGCAACCTTGGCGTTATATTTGACCCCACCCTCTCCCTCGAGCCCCACATCTGTCAAGTTGTAAAAACCAAATTTTTCCACCTCCGCAATATTGCCAAACTCCGTCCCTCTCTCACCCGCCCTGCAGCTGAGCGACTCATTCACGCCTTCATCTCCTCCCGCCTTGACTATTGCAACTCCCTCCTCTATGGCATCAGCTCCACCTCCCTCAATAGACTCCAGCGTGTCCAGAACGCAGCCGCCAGACTCCTCACCGACACCAAACCATGGCATCATATCACCCCGGTCCTCAAAGAACTCCACTGGCTCCCCGTTTCACACCGCATCCACTACAAACTCCTGGTCCTCACTTTCAAAGCCCTCCACCATCTGCCCCCCCCCCCCCCTACCTCATCGACCTCCTCATCCTCTACCAACCACCCAGGTCCCTCAGATCCAACTCAGCCGGTTTGCTTTCCATCCCCAAGGCCAAACTCCGGAGCTTCGGACAGAGCCTTCTCTGTGGCAGCCCCGAAGCTCTGGAACTCCCTCCCCAAATACCTCCGTGAGTCTGAGTCCCTCACCCTGTTCCAGTCCCGCCTCAAAACCCACCTCTTCAACTCTGTATCCATAAGCCCCCTCCCCTCTCAATCAACTTCCTCCTGACTGCTTTTCTGTTTTGTTTCTTTTTGGCTTTGTCTTTGTTTTTGTTTTGTTTGTCTACCCTCCCTCCCAAATGTAAAGCGTCTTTGGGTTCAAGAAAAGCGCTATAGAAATAAAATATATTATTATTATTAGAACCGCCAATCGGGTGTGTGTGCAATGTAACTTTTTTCAATAAAATATTAAAGTCTCCCAGTCCGTGACTTTTCCTGAAAGTGTGCTGTGTAGCACCCTATGTTGTTAAAAATTGCATTCGAATAGCGGGATTTGACGGTGTTAGGTAGTCCCAGCGCCATATAGATAGAAGAGTTACGACAACGGAAGTCCAAAAACGGTTATCGTCACGTGGTTCATGTAGACGAGGATCGTTCCACGGAAGTTCATGGCGGGCAATGTGAATGCAATGATAACAGGAGATAGAACTACGATTTTTGGTAATTATTAGTGAATAAAGGTTTTGATTTGCAATATTTATACAACAAATCGATATGTGTATGTATTTACATCAATATGTTTTAAAAAATAAAATTTGCTAATATTAAGTGATAATATTAGGATTAGTGTGAACAACTAGTTTACATGTTAGGCTAACAGTGCCTTGGTTAAAGAGCCTGTTGCTCTTTATTTATAGCTTTGAATTATTTAAAACCAATATTATCTTCTTAAACTTGTATGGTAGTCAGGAGCATCACTTTCTAATGTGTATTGATATATTTAGCGGGAGGGGATCTAAAGTAATGCTTTAAAATTCAGATTAGATTAATTTCTACCATTTTCTTAAATTCATGGTAGTTTCAGTAATCCCATGGTAATTGAGGACACAAGTTATCTAAATGACTAATGTCATCTTTATGGCTTTCAGAAAGGACAGGAGACCGACAGGTGACTATCAAAGGACTAGCAGCAGCAGCATGATGACGATGATGTTAAATGTGTTGTTTTAGGAACATCCATGTAAATACATGGAATTCAATAAACATTGAATAGCATATCATGCAGTTTGTCTGTGCCTTTTCCTCCGTGTTGTCCTGGTTAGCTGTGCTGCCTCCTAGTCCCCACCATGGTTTGCTGTGCTGCCTGGGGATGCTCCAATCGCTCAGAGAAAGGAGTACAAATGTACGGCTTCCCCACTGACACAGAGCGGAGGAAGCAGGAGCAATTTCACGACCAACAGCAAAAAAATATGTGATTTATATACAAACACTGCATTTTCACAAAACGAAAACCACACCATTGGGAAAGCTTAATGTTTTGTTTAATACAAAAAAACAGGGAAAGGCTTGAAAAACACTGAGAATTGAGACTCAGGGTGCAGGGTGAGGGTCTCAGTGCAGGGTGAGGGTCTCAGTGCAGGTATTCAGGCTCCATTGAATCCCCCTCTGGTTCTTGTGCTGAAAGAGGGAGTAACAGACAGGGGAAAGGGTTATACACACACCTACATAGCACACCTATTGGATGGGAAATTTCCTTGGGGAGATAAGGTGTGGTCTTTGTTCCCAACTGAAGTTATGGAACTTTATTATTTGTGAGTTTAACAAAGTATGACAAATGGCATCAGTAACAGATGTGATATGCATTTCTATAAAGTTGTCTCACATTCTTGGTCATATTTTATATACAGTATGTAATGAGTATAACATGTCCAGTAAGTATAAAGTGTTTCCTAATACTGTGTATTCAACCACTATGGAATATGTATGTGGGCTGACAAAACTGAGTTGTTGTGTGTGTGAAGTAACCTCAAGTCACTCCGCAGGCACATTTTGATGCAGACCAGTTTGTCAAGACAAAAAAGGGCAAGACTAGGCTGAGTGCAGAGGCTATACCCACCATCTTCGTGCATCGCCCTGTTGTCACAAAGAGAAGGGCCCCTGCACCACGATTCACCCCGGGACCTAGGGGTCATTTTTATGTAAAAATCGGAGAGTAAAAGTTAGCTGCTAATGGTAGCCACCAGAGTTATCGCAGCTTCCGGTTTTGGCTATGCGTCAGTCTCACACACACACATTACCAAATAAGGAGTATGTGGGAGTTCCCCTCGATTCCATTGGCTCTGACGGTTAGAAAGAGATGTCAATCAGCAAAATCGAGCAAAGGGGGCCAGAGATAGGTCAAATCCACCCAAATGACCCCAGAAGTGGGTATTTTTGGCTAAATCTCTCTAAAAAGGTCAAATTTAACTTGTTTTGCATCAATCTTGATACAGGGTAATTATTATATGTTGTAGTTTGGATTCCTAAAGCTTTTAGTCTACCATCCCATCATCCAAGGGTGGTTTTCACTATAAGTAATCTTTTTTCTTTGGACCGACACAATAATTATTTTTTTACTGTGTTCAATCTGAATTTACTTTAAAATAAAAACATCTATATTGATTCTGACACTTCTACATCCAACTCACAGGTGTAACCTTGCTTTGAGAATTTAATTTATTAATTTAAACCTTTTAGAAGGGAAGATATGGTCATTTGTTCTGGGAATGTCATTTTCGAGTCTGAGACCTGAAAAACAGGCTCGGGGCTTAATTAACAACTTAAAATAATTGGTAAAGGAAAATTAAACAACTATTCGTAATATGACAAGCATTATGTGGCATTCTATGACGCATAACACTGTGACACATAACAACATGAATTAGCATTATGTAAATACATAAGTCGTTTAAACTTTAGAGGAATAGGAAACAAAATGTAATGGCCTCTTCTGAGACAAAATAAAGGCGGATATCCTTCCTTTGTTCACCTACAGAACCCAACCAGCTCACGGTCATGACCTGGCACCAAATGATTCCTATACTGGTTACTTATTTTAACAGGGGACGGATATGTGCAAAAATAAATAGACACAAACAGTACAGATGCAGGGGTAATTACATAATGTCCCACTATACTATACTACAGTTATATTAGCAGGACCTACAAATATTTTAAAGAAGACAAAAGAAAAAACCATACAGTAGCAAAAAGTATGTTCTCCACGACAGCTTTAAACATCTATAATTACCCAGTTCAACGTCATATACAGGTAGCTGAACTGCGTGAACCGATGGATTCCAGAGTTGAACAACAAATAGTGAAGCTCACCTTGGCTGGTGCCAGAAAGCTCAGTGAGATTAGACGTCACCTGTTACATTGTGTAAATGACGAGCTGTTCCGGGGGGAGCAGCCACCTCCACGAGGTGCAGGTAATACACTGTAGAATAGTATTAATATTATTCTAGCCATGCAAATTTGTGTGGGTGGTTAATGCACAACTTACAGAGTTTGTGACTTCACCAAGCATGGTTAGTTCTTTGTTTTACATGATACATTGTCCTCTGAATGCAGGTGTAAGTAAGCAAAGCAAAGTAGCAGTATTTGGTTTATATGCAGGGTATGACCATTTTTCAAAATGCAACTAAAACTACAAAACTGTTTTTTGCCCTGATATGACAACAAATGTTCCTAATGTTTGGGCCATGAGGCTACATGATGATAATGTCCAGTTACACTTTCATTCACAGCTTCTGACCCCCAGATGGTTAGTAAATCAAGTACGGGCCAAGCCAGCTACAGGAGGACGGAACTGTCACAAAGCTGCTGTTTTGTTACCAGACAGCCTGGCAGCGAAGACTTCTCCACCTATGGACAACAGATGTGCCTGCTTGATGCTACTTACCGGACATGTCGTTATTCTGTTCCCCTCTACTTCCTATGTGTACGTACACATGTCTGCTATGCAATGGTTGGCCTCTTTGTGACCCAGAGTGAGACAACAGCAGATGTCAAAGAAGCCCTCCAGTGGAACCCTGACTGTAGCCCTAGCCACTTCATGGTTGATTTCTCAGAGGTAGAGATCGGTGCCCTGGAGGAAGAGTTTCAAGGTGAAATTGCAGTAACTGTAGACATCTGTTAATTAACAGAATATGAAATGTTAATTTTAAAAAAAGGATACATTTTACATAGTATTCCACCAACTTCCAAAATATAATCATTTACATGCAAATGTATGCAACAATCTACTTCAAAATATAATAAAGTCATTACATGTTAGACACTTTTATCCAAAGCGACATCAATACTCAGTACTGTGGACAATCCCCACAGGAGCAACATGGGGTGAAGTGTCTTGCCCAGGGACACAACGACATGCTGACTGCAGTGGGGTTTGAACCTGTGACCCCCTGATCCAAACACCAATGCACTAGTTCACTGCGCCACAGCCTCCCTCACCTCAAGTCATCACCTCCACTGACAGACAGATGCAAGGGCAACACCATAATGTATATTATGTAATAGCAACGCGACAAAATAAAATGACAACATGGTGCAGGTTATATCTCTTATATTTGATCCAGGTTCGAAGGTGCTTCTCTGCGACTTCCATAGGGAGAAAGCTTGGGTTGAATGGTGCAGGAAGAAAGATCATGGAGTGAGCTACACACAAGACAGTCTCCTACCGCTTCTGAGAAGCTTTGCAGCTGCTTCCACTCCAGAGGAGTTCAGCTCACGCCTTTGCAACCTGCAGGAGGCCACAGTCTGGAAGGACAATGAAAAAGCGAGGGCGTGGTTTTCAAATAAGTGGCTCCCAGAAGCTAAGGTGTGTATAAAGTTGAAATATTATATTTACTTTTATATTATATTTATTATATAATATGTTGAATTTGAAGAGTCTTCCTTTGAATTTTGTTTGTCTTTCTTTGTCTTGTGGAGAGATGGGTGCACGTGTTTCGGGATGAAGATCTCAAGGTGGCCATCTATACCAACAATGGGGAGGAAAGACAAAATGAAACCCTAAAGCATTCTCATCTTGAAGGTTATAAGAACTGCAGCCTCAGTGAAATGCTCACTGTGTAAGCTGACTTCCTACCAAGGACATATCGGAAGTGAGCTAAAAAAGAATTAGGCTACTATGATTATACATATATATATTTATATATACATACATACAAACAAAGTATCAAAAATAGTGTTTTAATGTAATCAGGTAGCAACACACTGAATACATAAAGCAAGAAAACAAACACTCAATAAACTGTCTAACCTATACTATCAAAAAACTACAAAAACTGCTTACTGTTGGGGAAATATTTTCCAAAGCCCATAACTTTGACCCAGTGCATCAGTTCAAACTGTCCTGACTGAGCACACGCACCTGTAACCTTGGCTGCTGTGCTCTCAGTGTTCTGTCTCCCTGTTCCTGCCTGTTGGCGTCAGCTGATAGAGGTGTTATGGTTCTATGTTCCTGCCTGTTGGCGTCAGCTGATAGAGGTGTTATGGTTCTATCTTGTTATGCACAATGTTGATTATTCTCTCTGAACTAGCTAAATACATGGGTCTGGGGTAGAGTTCTTCAGAATTGACGTGGCAACTCTACCGTGAAATCAGAACCTCTGGCTCTTCGACTTGTGATGTGAATTCTCCGGCCGAAGCTCCAAATAAACCATCAGTGTTTGACATCAGAACTCCAGCTCTTCCCGTGTCTCCTTCATCGGTGACTCCCACTGCATTGCTACACAGAAGTTTATCCCACACATTGCAATTGGGGGGGTTGAAATATGGCGATCTGATGAAGAAGAGTTTGAGCCAATCAGCACCTCAGTGCTAATCTACAGTATCAGGATGCTTTTACACACCAGACACTCGGTGTCATAAAGGGAGGAGGAGAACGAGTCAGGAGGACATGTTCTTCCAGCTCTCATACAAAGATGAACTTTGAATTGAATGACCAGATGTTTACAGATGTACAATTAATGACTGTTTTTTGATATTTCCAATGAACAGACATGTGTTAAATAGTGGTGATAAATATATTTTGCCAGATCAGATTACACTTTCACACTAAACAAAATACATACATACAAACAAAGTATCAAAAATAGTGTTTTAATGTAATCAGGTAGCAACACACTGAATACATAAAGCAAGAAAACAAACACTCAATAAACTGTCTAACCTATACTATCAAAAAACTACAAAAACTGCTTACTGTTGGGGAAATATTTTCCAAAGCCCATAACTTTGACCCAGTGCATCAGTTCAAACTGTCCTGACTGAGCACACGCACCTGTAACCTTGGCTGCTGTGCTCTCAGTGTTCTGTCTCCCTGTTCCTGCCTGTTGGCGTCAGCTGATAGAGGTGTTATGATTCTATGTTCCTGCCTGTTGGCCTCAGCTGATAGAGGTGTTATGATTCTATGTTCCTGCCTGTTGGTGTCAGCTGATAGAGGTGTTCTGTCTCCCTGTTCCTGCCTGTTGGCGTCAGCTGATAGAGGTGTTATGGTTCTATGTTCCTGCCTGTTGGCGTCAGCTGATAGAGGTGTTATGGTTCTATGTTCCTGCCTGTTGGATCAGCTGATAGAGGTGTTATGATTCTATGTTCCTGCCTGTTGGCGTCAGCTGATAGAGGTGTTATGATTCTATGTTCCTGCCTGTTGGCGTCAGCTGATAGAGGTGTTATGATTCTATGTTCCTGCCTGTTGGCGTCAGCTGATAGAGGTGTTCTGTCTCCCTGTTCCTGCCTGTTGGCGTCAGCTGATAGAGGTGTTATGGTTCTATGTTCCCGCCTGTTGGCGTCAGCTGATAGAGGTGTTATGGTTCTATGTTCCTGCCTGTTGGCGTCAGCTGATAGAGGTGTTATGGTTCTATGTTCCTGCCTGTTGGCGTCAGCTGATAGAGGTGTTATGGTTCTATGTTCCTGCCTGTTGGCGTCAGCTGATAGAGGTGTTATGATTCTATGTTCCTGCCTGTTGGTGTCAGCTGATAGAGGTGTTATGATTCTATGTTCCTGCCTGTTGGTGTCAGCTGATAGAGGTGTTATGATTCTATGTTCCTGCCTGTTGGTGTCAGCTGATAGAGGTGTTATGTTCTATGTTCCTGCCTGTTGGTGTCAGCTGATAGAGGTGTTATGATTCTATGTTCCTGCCTGTTGGCGTCAGCTGATAGAGGTGTTATGATTCTATGTTCCTGCCTGTTGGTGTCAGCTGATAGAGGTGTTATGATTCTATGTTCCTGCCTGTTGGTGTGAGCTGATAGAGGTGTTATGATTCTATGTTCCTGCCTGTTGGCGTCAGCTGATAGAGGTGTTATGGTTCTATGTTCCTGCCTGTTGGTGTCAGCTGATAGAGGTGTTATGGTTCTATGTTCCTGCCTGTTGGTGTCAGCTGATAGAGGTGTTATGGTTCTATGTTCCTGCCTGTTGGATCAGCTGATAGAGGTGTTATGGTTCTATCTTGTTATGCACAATGTTGATTATTCTCTCTGAACTAGCTAAATACATGGGTCTGGGGTAGAGTTCTTCAGAATTGACGTGGCAACTCTACCGTGAAATCAGAACCTCTGGCTCTTCGACTTGTGATGTGAATTCTCCGGCCGAAGCTCCAAATAAACCATCAGTGTTTGACATCAGAACTCCAGCTCTTCCCGTGTCTCCTTCATCGGTGACTCCCACTGCATTGCTACACAGAAGTTTATCCCACACATTGCAATTGGGGGGGTTGAAATATGGCGATCTGATGAAGAAGAGTTTGAGCCAATCAGCACCTCAGTGCTAATCTACAGTATCAGGATGCTTTTACACACCAGACACTCGGTGTCATAAAGGGAGGAGGAGAACGAGTCAGGAGGACATGTTCTTCCAGCTCTCATACAAAGATGAACTTTGAATTGAATGACCAGATGTTTACAGATATACAATTAATGACTGTTTTTTGATATTTCCAATGAACAGACATGTGTTAAATAGTGGTGATAAATATATTTTGCCAGATCAGATTACACTTTCACACTAAACAAAATTAATTAATTAATATTTTCAGATTATAAGGTATTGAATAATAAGGTATTTCTAATATTATAACAGATAATGTTAATATCCTTAATTGTCCAGCAATCAGGCTTAACAACACTACTCTTTAATGTATTATCCATGCATAGACAGACCTACAATGATGTTTCAAGAACTGGATTCATTTCAGTTTTGGCCCAAAACAAATATTTATAATATTTCATATAACAATTATGTAGCATATTTGATCCTCAAATTAGAGAAGTATAATTTAAAGAAATTGATATTCTATATTCAACATTAGATAAACACAGAATAACCCTTTCCAAGTACCATAAGTAGATGTTCAGGTAAGTATGGCTAATAGGAATAATTGATAGACTTAATTTGGTACAGATTAGTGGTAGCATTTACAAATGTGATAATTCAAGTTTTAAGAATGTTTAATCCTTCCTTTCCAGGTTTTTACAAAAGTCTTTGAATATTTGCCTAACTTTTCCTTTTCAGATTTTGAACAATGTACTTGACTAAAATGAATGTATTGATTTTACTAAGACTAAAGTGCCTTACTCTTGACTAAAGTGTAATTAAGTAAACATAAAAGTAATGCTAAAAATTGAAGACACTGCAACTTTGCAGATTACAGGTTGATCAAATCACCACTGTGAATTTGTATGCCTTACCTGGATCTCTTATGATCCTGATTTTATACCTTACCTGGATCTCTTATGATCCTGATTTTATACCTTACCTGGATCTCTTATGATCCTGATTTTATACCTTACCTGGATCTCTTATGATCCTGATTTTATACCTTACCTGGATATCTTATGATCCTGATTTTATACCTTACCTGGATCTCTTATGATCCTGATTTTATACCTTACCTGGATCTCTTATGATGCTAAGTTTAAAACGCTTTTGACTCGTGATTGCCTTGAAGTAAATCTTTAAGCTGCAAGCTGGTTTTGATTTTATAGTTTGATAAATGAGATTAACTAATGGTTAAATGATAAAAGATACTGGTTTAAAACAAATATTTTGCTATCTGTGTTTTACGTGTGTTCATTATTGTGCTTTTGACAAACGATGATTATCAAAATTGATAAAAAGAGAGAATCTGTTGGGGAAATAAAGTCCATACATTTGACCCAGTTGATCAGTTCATACTCTCCTGACTGAGCACACGCACCTGTAACCTTGGCTGCTGTGCTCTCAGTGTTTTGTCTCCCTGTTCCTGTTGGCGTCAGCTGATGGAGGTGTTATGATTCTATCTTGTTATGCACAATGTTGATTATTCTCTCTGAACTAGGTCTGGGGTAGAGTTCTTCAGAATTGACGTGGCAACTCCACCGTGAAATCAGAACCTCTGGCTCTTGGACTTGTGATGTGAATTCTCCGGCCGAAGCTCCAAATAAACCATCAGTGTTTGACAGCTCTTCCCGTGTCTCCTTCATGAGTCGGTGACTCCCACTGCATCGCTACACAGAAGTTTCCCCCACACTCACTTAATCTAACTCTCTATGGACGATAACTCTATGGACAATGACAATTGATCTTAACGCTGGAATGCTTGGAACACACAAGACAATCTGTCAACGAGACAGGGGAAGACGAGAACTATATATACTAGACAGACAACACCAGGTGCAGACAATTAGACAATCACAACAGCAGGAAAACAGACAAGGCAGGAAATGTACTTTAGACACATGAGGGTAGACAAGACTATCAAAATAAAACAGGAACCTATCTAAACACAGAACATAAAACCTAAACTAGGGAATAGTCTTAGCAGAGCCGTCTACGCACAACAATATCTATATGTCAGAGAAAGCAAATTGTCACAGAGAGACTTCTAAGATATTGTTCTCTTCTCTTATTACACTGAACCCAACATCAAGTACTCCTCCTTCTACAGAAGGTACAATGAGAACATGCCAAAGTTCTTAAAAGACAGACCAAGAAGTGTAGCAGACCATGTGATGTCAAGGCTTACAGAAGCCCAGTTTTATGAGGCGAATGACGTTGTTGCAAAGGGCAAGTCATCCTTGCACACAGCACCACATCAACTTTGGTGAAAGTATCATCATGCCATCGTACACCTGCAAAGACTGGGCAAAGCACAAGTTGCCCTGCAAGCACTTCTGTGCTGTTTTTAATCCTGTGCATGAATGGGGTTGGGAGAAACTGGCATCTAATTACAGGGATGACCCGCTCTTCTCCCTGGATAATGCATGTCTGGGACAGACTTCCTGTGAGAGGGATGACAGCGGCAGCTCAGACATCACAGATCATACATATACACCGGTATCAGTGGAAATGCAGTCACCATGTAACGCTTTGCCCAAAAGAAAAACACCAAGAAAGGTTAAACAAAGAAGGGGTGGTTTTGGCGCAGTGGTTAGAGCATTGATCATCAGATCAAGGGGTGTTGGTGAAGTCCAGTTCGAAACCCGCCTTGACCATCACTGCGTCCTTGGGCAAGACACTTTTCCTGCATTTTCTCCTGTGGGTAATGTCCACAGTAATGACATTTACATGTCTAATGTGTAATATGTCATTGTAAAGTGCTGTACCTGTAAACCTGTAAAAGCACCCTAAATAAAAAAATGTAATCCATTAATGGAACTCTCTTACTATTTGGTATGTAATGCGACATCTAAAGTGATAGGCAAAAGTCATTATATGCAGAATGACCACACACAAATGCCTACTGTCATAAGCAGAGTTTCCATCCATCTTCCATAAGGTACAGTCTTCAATTGCTTGAAATTCCAAAAGCATTTACAAATATAATAAACACTTGCTGCCATTAGTCTTTCATCCATCCACGTCTTTCTTTTGCTTGCAAGAGAATTTGCTTTGATATTCTGATTGTTTGGAGTATTTTTGTCTTATGTTCGCTTTCTCTCTTCGTAATGGAGCTATACATTTGTACATCTTGGCTAAGAGGACTTTTCCACTAGCCCTCACAGTCATATTTCCCATGCATGGTCATACTTTTATATGTGCACCTTTCTGGGGCTAACAAAAGTGATTTATATATCAAGCCTACGTTTCTTTAGACGACCATGCTAAATGTTCCATTACAAACACATCTGCTGACTGAGGCTATGGAGGACAAGAAGAGAATAACTGATAGACATATGGAAGGGGCAAAGCTTGAGACTTTGGAGTTTCTCAGTTCTTTTGGCACATCTGTCCTTCTTCCATCTCTGCAAGGGCACACAAACACACACTCAGGAAAACACATTCAGCTGGCTCTGTTTAGCCACGCTGCATGCATGTGGATTACTGGATGTGCTGCAGCTTTGGGGCAATATGAAGTGTTTTCATGTGGCCAAGCTTTAGACATTCAAACAGGGCCCTTAACAGCAATCAATGAAATAATGTATCATCCACTGCTAATCATGGCAGAGCAATTTATCCATAATCATTTTAAAGGTTTAAAGTACAAATAGAAATGCAACTTAATGCCATGTTAATAGTTTTTTCTTCATTGTTTTTTGGTTTGGACAGTCTGATGATTAGGGAGTCATATTAAGTCTGTCACCAGGGTCACCACTACTGAACATAAATCCTCTTGCTCAGACCATTTGAGCTACAACTATCCATTTATCGGTATTAATGGAGTCATATGTAGTGATTGGAGCAACAAGTCCTCCAACTCATATGACCAAATAGGTCGATTGTTCAAGCGCTTATTACGACCTATAATCACGTTTTAAAGTTTTCGACCTCTAGTGCTCCCGTTGACTGCAAACGCTCCGGAGGGTCGAATATTCACAAATAACCGTCTCTGGAAAATCCTAAATTGTAGAATAGTTTGGCCATTCAAATGCTTTTTGATTACATTTCTAGCGAAAAGTGTATATTGTACTTTTAGAATTCACGTCCAGTGAATATGTAGGATTTATAGTTTGATAGATATTACGAAGATGATGAGGTCTCGCCAGGAGAACGTGTATATGCGGCAGCGTTCATGTAAAGTTACCGTCAACCCTCACGGGGTGAAAACATTATTTCCAGTTTCTAAGTTTTCATAATAAAACTGAATTCCGCTCACTGTCAAATGATTTTAAAGTGATATCTGCACTACTCATCCACTAAAAAACATCAGTTTATCCTTAATTAGATGACATTAATTGGTTTAAATTGTGTACACTGCTTTTGTGTTTTTCCATAGGTTTTTCCCTTTCAATTCTGAGAGACACATTTCTTTTTCAGAGGTTTTGATCGAACATAAAACATCGAACTACCCATAATCCTCAGCTATCGTTTGAAGCTCGGTGATTGGATGTTTTAGCCGCAATGCACGTTGGGATATTGTGTTTATGCGATGTGAAATCCGAAATAAAAAATAAATAAAATAAAAGAATACTTTATTCCGAGTTTGCTTCTTTGAAAGTCGTCACATAACGGCATTGTAATACACGGTTCGGCTGCATTAAATATTACAGATCTGGAAGAAATGCTGCCGAAACTGAATACGTGACGTGGATCATAAATATATAAATACCGCAGTGCGGTCCTCCACGGGTTTCCCTACAGGCGAGGGAGCGCAGCGCGACGCAAGGGCGAATCCCGCCTCCTCCCTGTTTAATGCACAGATCGCAACAAAGTATTTTTATTGCAATAAAAAGAAAGTTGATCTGTATCCAAGTCTAAGTGTCCTTTGTTTCAACAATGCTACACTTACACATAATGATGACTGTACAAATTTCCCACTCGCTGCCCCAGCCGTAGCTCCTGTAAGGGAGGTGGCTAGTGGGCATGCGCAGACGAGAGTGATAAACCGCAGGCAGTGCTATCATAGTGCTATGCGGGTGCAGGGACATTATGGCCGGCGTATTACTGTCAGAGAACACACTACGCCTAGAGCAAAGACTCCAATTAATGCAGTTTACCGTAGTGGTAAGGGCTGCATTATGGCGGAGCCCACACTCACACATAATCGGCCCTTTCTGTGTCGACCCTCCATGGTCAAATCTCCCCTTCACGCAGAGTTTTGCGGTGGAACGGGTCACCAGAGAGTATCACAGCTTCATAGCTGCGGCCCCACAGCTGAGGGCTTGTCCAATAACACAATGTGATGGGTAATGGAAACTCAGCTGTGTGCTAACAAAGTGGATGGACAGGACGCTGAAACGGGGCTATTCACTCCAGTTTTGCAACATCCCACCTCCCTTTATGGGCATGCGAGAGGTAAATCTGTCATCCCAGGAGGAGATGGGTTTCCTCTCAGCAGAGATTCAGGCTCTGGTGCAGAAACAGGCTGTGTCTGTTGTGCACCCTCAGCACAGAGAAAATGGTCTTTATTCCATGTACTTCCTGGTTCTCAAGAAGACAGGGGAATTCAGACCTATTCTAGATCTCCGCAGCCTGAATCGCCACATTTCCTGCAGGAAATTCCGCATGTTAACTATGAAACAGTTGCTGGCGATTGGTTCACCACCATCGACCTGAAGGATGCGTACTAAAATGTAGAAATTGCTCCAGAGCACAGAAAGTATCTGCGTTTTGCCTTCCAGGGGTTAGCCTACGAGTACAACAGGCTGCCGTTCGGCTATTCCCTATCCCCAAGCACATTCAGCAAATGTGTGGCCACAGCGCTCAAACCGCTGCGCGCCCACGGCATGAGAGTTTTCTTTTATCTAGACGACCTCATAGTCATGGCTGGGTCCAGGGAACAGACAATGCTTTGCACAGCACAATTGATCACACACCTAACCAAATTAGGCTTTGCGATCAATTGGAAAAAGAGCACCCCCATACCTCACTGTTATGACCGGCCCGTTGGCCACAACAGGAAAACAAAGAGAGATGTTCAAAGGTTCCAAAAACCACGGCACTTTATTGATTATCATTTCAGAGCAACGCCAAGAACAGGAGACGACGGACAAGGGGAAAGGATCAGAGCAAGAGTCAATTTTGAGTGTTAGTGAACCCTTTAGTTCATGACCAATGAGGGCACGAGATAAGTGTGTGCACAGATGGAAGGCTGACAGGCAGGTAGGCCATCCAGTTATTTTAGCCGGGCCGGCTCAGATGATTGGTCGTGCTTTTTACAGTACTACGGCTTCCACAGATGAATTTTTTTATGGATTTGTTGTCAAAGCACTTCAGATATTCATTGCTATCAGGATGTTAAGAGCATTCCATGGAATATAACAAAAAATGTATCTCGAGCCGGTTTCTCAAACTTACCTACCCCACCTTTAATATTGACAATAACAACCGACCGCGTTCGGGGAGCGTTCTCATGGCGTCTATTATCAATGCTATGGGAGGTCTATGAAGGTCTATGGGACGCCCTGCCCGTTGAAAACCCTAAGAAACATAATTAAGGGGACTCTTCACAGACACGCAGCAGCTGACTGTTGGCCTAACTGTTGGTCCAGGATATGTGTGTGTGTGTGTGTGTGTGTGTGTGTGTGTGTGTTTGTGTGTATGTTTGTTCAAATCCAGTGGGTTTTCAGTGCAAGTTTCAGTAATTTGTCAGACTTATGTCTGAAGCACATATCCATAGATCCATCATACCCTAAGGTTTGACCCACGCGCACACACACGCACGCGCGCGCACACACACACACACACGTTATCATTGCAGTGTTGTGTCTCAGTGAGGGAGTGTGTGTCTGTGGAAAGCTCTTTTCAACACAGTTCATGTATGGTGAAAGAGAGTCAGTGTGCCGCAGAAACACTGCTCATTTATTTGTGTCAGAGCAACCTAGCAGACACACACATGCAAACACACACGTACACACTGACTGCAGCCCGAAAACCCACCTCACACACCTCCAACCTGGACCAGCATGCACTGGGGTGACTCAAAATAGCTCAGCGGGTCCACTGTGGGCTTCCTTTGTGTGACGTTGTTTGGGACTTTATTAAAAAGAGGGGAGGTGTAATCAGCCCCCCAACACCCCACCCCCACACTATGACTGTCAATCATCCACACAACTACACCACCAGGTAAACTGACACATTTGTATTCACTTTTACAAACATTGCACATTTTAAACATATGTTGACCATTTGAAAGGTCTATTTTGCCTCTTTAGTGCATCATGCATCAATAACATGTATATTTTCCACTACACATAGAACCTTTGCTAGACAGCGGCCAGGATTATGGTAGATGCTGAAATAAAGTGTAGAAAGGTAATAAAGTCTGCCTCAGTAATGCCAGTTACAGTTTGTGCCAAAGAAGGTCTGGTAGTGGCACCTCTCCAGTTACAGGTCATGGGAATTGAATCAATGACCCCCCGGTTCCCAAGCCAAGTCCCAATGCAGCAGAAGCTAAATACTAAAATACTATATGTTGAACTGAGCAAGGGGAATGTGTTTAATTACCTATATGTATCTTTTCATCTGTACAACGAGATTGCAATACTCCTTCTAATAGTGACATTGTAAAAAGCAAACTTTACGTTTCTCTCTGCACAAACCTAGCTCTCTGTGTGCTCCCCTCTCCCCTCTCCCCTCTCTCCTCCTCTCCCTTCTCTTCTCTGAGCTGGAGCTGGAGGACTTGTTTTGGAGCGACACAACAGAGTCTCTGTGCAGCGCTGCAGGAGTGGAGGAGGTGAGAAGGGAACCAGACAGCAGGATCTCTCTGTGTCAAGTGGTGAGATTCACTGAGCCAGCCCTGAATCAAGCAGTTCCACTGTTTCTGCCAATACAGAAGGTACAGGACAGCGCAGTTATAATGAGCTTCAACCTTTAAACTAACTTTAGAAAGGGGGATATCTTTTTGAAACTGCAGCAAACAGTTATTGGTATTTTAGCTATGTCATGCATTGTAAATTATTGTTAAAGTTTTGCAAATAAATAGAAATTGTAATGCTAAAGTAAAATAAGTCTTTTAGCATTCAGAAAAACACTTCAGTCTTACAGGTAGAGTCTTGAGAAGCTAGAAGCAGACGAACACATGCACGTTTGACCTAGGCTGCACACTTTTGGCTAAGAAGCACAAACTGGATTAAAAGAAATGTGACAAGAAATATCAAGTCATTGTGAGCCATCTTATACACAGATGTTGACAGCTACTTACTCATCCACTGACTGTTTGTGGTCAATAAACATTAAGGTTAAGTCTGCACAGCCACTCCTGCACTCCATGCTGTACAACTGAAATGAAATGCATTGTGACTTTTCACTGCATCATTACACATCAGGGACTCCAGCAGAAATGATTCTTCATTAATACTAATAAGTGTTTTTAAATGTTTAATTCTGATGTCATCTCCTTTTAACTTAGCATCTAGAGCTTAGGTGAATTGTTATAAATGATACAACTCTTGTCTGATAATAAACAATGGCTACATTATATACTTGCATTTTTATTTCTCACCACTTCAACATATAGCCTTATCCAAGTGGCATGACCTTCTTGCAGGAAATGATGTCAGTAGGTGGTTATGCCACATGAGTAATTACAGACACTGTTAGTGCTTAATCATAATATTAAATGGCCAGTGTGAAATAACACTTTTGCGACACTTGCTTCCTGGGGTAGACTTTGTACAGTTGGAGTCAGTAAGTTACATCTCCGGTCGCTGTGTAACACTATCTATTGATCCTGGTCATATTTTAAAAGGTTTGCAAAACAGAAGTGGTGAAGATAACCAGGATGGAATATGGCAGGAGCATGGAAAGATGGCACTCATTCACACCTGTGAATCTGTCACTGTTTATTTCCAATCAGTCCCCATTAGCCCCACAGCCAGTGATTTGAAGGCTGACTCTTCTATTGGTAACATTCAATTGATACATGTAGTTACATTTTTGTTGGATTTTGATATAGTTTTGGTATTTTCCATTTCAATTTCAATTTACACTTTTTAAATTCCTCTAATCTTAGAAGCACTGTACAAGATCTTCCCCAGTAGAAGGAAGTACATCTCGTAACAACCGGCCATTACATACATTCACGCAGGTGTGTGTAAAATGCTCAATGGACTGTATTTATATAGCTTTTCTTGTCTTTACAACCACTTAAAGGTGGGGTAGGTAAGTTTGAGAAACCGGCTCGAGATACACCTTTAGTTATATTCCATGGAATGCTCTTAACATCCCGATAGCAATGAATATCTTAAGTGCTTTGACAATAAATACATACAAAAATGTCATCCGTAGTACTGTAAAAAGCATGACCAATCATTTTAGCCGGCCCGGCTAAAGTAACTGGATGGCCTACCTGCCTGTCAGCCTTCCATCTGTGCACAAACTTATCTCGTGCCCTCGTTGGTCATGTGCACGTTCGTGGAGGAGGGGCTCTGTAAGGAAGTGGTAGATTTTTTCCAGCTGTGTATTTTCAAATTCTAGCGCCCTCCAGCTGGTTTCTCCAAAATTACATACCCCACCTTTAATGTACTTTTACTCATCTATGTAACCTTACTGTAGTATATTTCTTTCTATCTATCTATCTATCTATCTATCAATCAATCAATGTTTATTTATAGCCCAATATCACAAATGTTACATTTGTCTCAGTGGACTTCACAGTTTGTACAGAATATCAGTATGACAATACGACACCCTCTGTCCTTAGACCCTCTGTCCTTAGACCCTCTGTCCTTAGACCCTCAAGGAAAAACTTCCAAAAAAGGAAAAACCCCACAGTTTAAGGGAAACATGGGAGAAACCTCAGGGAGAGCAACAGAGGAGGGATCCCTCTCCCAGGACGGACAGACGTGCAACAGATGCCGTGTGTAAATTGAAAAGATAATACATTTACAGCATAGGTAGTCCAAATGTTTGGAAATGCATGTGTGTATAATAAGAAGATGAATCCACGAGGATATCCATCCAGGACTTATGATCCAGGACCACAGCAACAGTGGTTGTACAGTGTACCAATCCAGCCCGTGGGAGATTTAATTTCGGCCCGCAGGATAATTTCTAATTCCTATTAGATCTGGCCCGCTGGTATATTGCACGCACACCTTCACGCCATCCTGAGGGTTTCCTCAGCTCAGAGCCTGAGCCCAGACATTGATGAACTTGCACCCAAGATGAGACGCCAAGTATCTGAACTAGCATCACAGAGCAGCACACTGACTTTACATGGATGTTGCCTTCTGCACTTTTTTTCTTGCGACAACACGGCATGTTTGGTTTTTTCTTTGAGGGAAATTGTTTTTTGTTAAGCTGTTGTTGGCCTGTGGAATAATGTAATCATAAGAAATGACTCCGGAAAAGCTGCAGATAAGAAATTAATGCATCTGATTATTTAATGTTTAAAGTTGTTTATAGGCAATAATTTAAGCTTTGTTAGTTCCAGATTTAATATGTGCAATAAGTTCATTTCAATACGTTTTGCAATAAACATTTAACCAGTCCGGCCCCCGACTTGTACCGATTGTTTACATTTTGGCCCACTGTGTATTTGAGTTTGACCCCCCTGATCTAGAGCACTGCTGTGAGACCAAGGCTGCGTTTCACTTCGGTTAAATGGATTCCTTGCGTCCCTCACTTGCGTTTCCCTGCGAGTCGACTAGTCCCTCCCACCAGGGAAGCATGGAGAGACGCAAGGAAACCACGAGAAGCAGGGAAATGAGTTTTAAGAGCAATGGGACGTCCTTTCCTGTTATGTTCACAAACACCCCCGCCAACACATTTACTGACACAAACATTTGTATCATCTGTTGTAGACCCAAATAAATCAAATCAAATAAGAACTCATTCTCAAAAAAGATAAACGCCATTCTTAAAATGTATAAACGAACAATAGTTTGATTAATATTGATTAGAGTGCACAATAGAAATAAAATAATTGAGAGAAGAAAAAGAGATATGTTCTCTATCAAAACCCAGTTAGATTAACATTCATTGGATTGCACACTTTGTTTGTGTGTTTGGATATGTAGCACATTCACATTTTAATAGCACTTAATGACTGACTGAATGGAAATGACAATAAATGAAAATGTAAAACGAAAAAAGCGATCATGAAAATGTTTCCAACAAATGAATAAAATGATTTTTGACCACTTTGTTGTTCAGATCACATATTTGTAACTAAATGAAACATTCATTGAAACAAAACACGGTATAAACTGAGGAGTGAGTCCCGTGAGGTTCATGTGTTTTCTTCACTCCATTGGGAAACTGCTCTCATGTCAAGAAGCATCAGATCAGTGAGCGATACACAGTAAGGGGGCGGGGCGAGTGTCTGAGCATTTCATGGAAGGATGGTCTGGTGGTTCTTCGATTATAGCTCCTCCATTATCGCTTTTCACTTCTCTTATTTTTCATTTCCTCGCTCCGAAATGAAAAATAAGAGAAGTGCAAAGCAGCCCATGAGAAGCTTTAAACTCCCTGACAGCTGGCGGACAGAAGGATAAAGAAACGCAGTGTGTATGTGTGTGTGTGGGTGACCGACATCAGAACAGAGAGGGAAAATAAAGATCTGTATGTAAAAAAAGAAAGAAGAAGAACATCTCGTCCACATCCGACATCAGAATGCTGTCAACAAGAGTGACAATTATGACAGCGCTGTTTGCAGCCATGCATTACACCAGAGCTGTACAGGTTAGCGACTTCTGGTCTGGCCACAGGAATTATAAACATGTATAGAGTGGTGACAGTGTTTACATACACCAATGGGCCCCAATTATAAACAAGGTTTGGGATGAGGGCCCCTATGGTCAAACAAACACTTCTCTCAAGCTGCCTTCACAGGATCAGTAGAGGAATGGTTCTGGGCTGACATGGTCGTTGTGCTTCTATATTGAACTTCAGTAAAAGTAGAAGTACCAGAGTGTAGGAATACTCTGTTACAAGTCCTGCACTTAAACTGTTACTCAAGTAAAAGTAGAAAAGTATTAGCATCAAAATATAGTTAAAGTACCAAAAGTAAAAGTAGTCATTGTGCAGTTTGGTCCATTTCAGAATAATATATATGATATGTTTTATAATGATTGATCATTAAAGTGTTCTCAAAGCTGGTGAAGGTGCAGCTAGTTTGAATGACTTTGTACAAGTACCTCAAAATTGTACTTAAGTACAGTACTTGAGTAAATGTTCTTAGTTACTTTCCACCACTGGACACAAAACTGAACCAGCTGTTTTCACTGAAAGGCTTTGCGCCCAATGTCACGGTGAGCATGCCATCATGTGAAGGCAGCTTTAAGCTGAGCAAAAATATCCCCACTGGTTGAATAAAACCTCAGAGGGAAAACCATCTGACTCCAGCTTGTAGAGAAGCCCATATTTGTTTGTTTTTTACTGATAATCAACACTTTACCTGCCCAACAGAAGAAAAAAAGCAACTTGAGAGCGACTGACCGCTTGAGTATGCTTTAAATCACCTAATTTCTACAAAGTGTCAACCAAACACATCTTAAGGCAAGTATTTTGACTGTTGTAAATACATTGCCAAATCATTAAAGTGTGATCAAAACGCTTTTGATGTAGTTGACAAACTCTTAATTTAGTATAGTTAGGTCTTAATGCTCTCACTGGAAGAAAGAGCAGCTCATTGTTGTCAAGGATGAGCTTACGGTGTGTGGAGAGGTCCACTGTGCAGAACTCTGCTGAAAGGTCCAGCAGGAGGACAATGAAGGAGAGGAAGGCTGCTGGAGTGGTCTGCCTCAAACAGACTGGTGGGGTGGGGGGGGGGGGGGGGGGGATTGTTGAGTGAATACAACATGAGCAAGTGCTTTAAAAGGTCTTTCATTCTTTATATTCAAACGGTTAAATCTGTGTTTATTTAGAGAAGGTTCCTCTGGCTTCTAGCATGTTACAACTAAAAACCTAGTTGCCTCTTAAAGTACAGGTACAGTCAAATTAAGAATCATAGCCACCATTTGGTTGGTTTGTGTAAAACCACAAAGAGCTGACAGCAAAGACTATCTGACCTTTCAAGATCTTGATTAGCTTGATGGCGTTTCCATGCAGCTGGTGCAAAACTGGAAGAAAACAAACATTCCAAGATGTTAAGAAGATGAATAAGAATCTGCATTTAGACAGAAAATACAAACAAAAAAGTCTAACTCGAAACGAAAACGTGTCTAACCTGGTAATGACCGAAGCAAGAATTGTCAGAAAATTCTCAAATCCCATTACACGCTTGTAACCATGCAACAATGAACTGTTAGCAGGCATAAGGACAGCTATTAAGCAACGTTTAGCAGAATCTATTTCAAACCTCTCGACCCACGTTGAGCTTCAGCGTGGAATGAACTCAGCGCCATGCTTCTGTTTTGTCCCTAGCCATTGATTCGCTTCATGTTTATGGTTCTTTAATGCCTGCAGGGAGACTTGAATCATACAAACCCATAAAGCTTTCAGATCTGCTGAAGAGGCCATCAAAATCTGGCTTTAAACCAAAGGAAAGAATGGACCTGATGCCAGAATCATCATTCAAGCCTCAAGAGGGAACATTTTACCTGAAATTGCAATTCATTGTATAATACCGTACAGACATCAACCATCCACTGAGGAACACTTCGGCCCCCGGCTGGGGAGCCTCTCAGATGGCTTTCCCGTGTGCTGGACCTGATTTGGTGAAAAGGGGCACACTAACTGAAAGTGTGCCAAACAAAAACAGGTCTTGTTGATCCAGTCATCCGAGCCAGCTGGATAACACATTAAGCAACGGCTATGCTAGCTGCGCTGCACTGGGACCAGCTGTGCACATGGCCAACAGAAACCACAGGAATAACAACCGAAGCCAACAACAATAGATATTACATCGCCTATATGGAAATGATTTACCTGACGGAGGCATATTCATTATCCAGTCATTTTGGATTAAATAATTAGCACTATGCTAGGTCAGTAGTTCAGGCTGGGGTTGAGTTGTGAATGCTTGGTTATAACTTGACACTATGACATAATATAGCCATGAAAAGTTGATTATATATGAATGTTAGCTCACCTGTGTTTTTCTTTGACACAAGAGGACTATTCTCTGTGACCAAGACGCGCTGTGAATGACATGTTGAATCGGCCATGCGTCAGCCATGAAAGGCCAAATAAGGCGTGTCACGGCCGACGGTGCGGGACACACCAAATTGAGTTTGGGCGACAGGGCACGCTTCGTTGTCCGACTAACGAAAACAGCCGATTTCGGCCTGGTGTGTCAGGGCCTTTAGTCTAAGTTATCTCAGTGGGTCTGAAATGTTTTGATCACAATTGATGTAAACACATATTTCCAAGGCACTCCTTTATAATTATTGGGATAAACAGGTTTGAAATCATTCCAATGTATACTATAGGACAGTAAACCAAAAATATCGTTTAAAACTGGAGAGATAAAAAAATATGCATAAATAAATAAATGTTAATAGGTCAAATAAGATATGAAAGAACAACAAAAGTAAAATAAGTTACATTTATTTGTTATTGGCTATGGTAGGTTGTTGGTTAAGTTCACACACTTATTTGATTATTAAAATGTAAACCGATCTTTTTCATATGGGTGTTTTAGAGTTGTACCCCCTAGATCTAGTGGTAATTCTGCTCAAAGTGCACCAGATTGAAGCATTTTACTTTAAAATGTTCCAAAAAGTCTTCACGGGGGGCATACCCCCAGACAACCCTAGAGGATGTGACGTCCATCCCCCATTCTATTGTGTTATATTGGATACTCTATTGACCTTGATCTTTTCTACTGTACAATTCTCTGCTGAAATCTCGCCTAGGGCAGCAAATTGTCTAGAGCCGGCCCTGATCATCTGAAACAATTAATAGCTGTGATTTCCTGCGAAACACACTCTCTGTAATGATTTGGTTCAGCGAACCATCTAGCTAGCGTATGGGGGCAAACTTCTCTTCCGGTGGGGGCACACTAACGTGTGCAATTTGAAACAACGCTAAATATTGGAAATTCACGCACTGCATACGTGTTGAGAGAGCACCACAGGGCAGTTTAATAAGGGGACGTATTCAAATTGAGACACTGTTTGACATGCTTGTTATTAAACTTAACGTCAACCAATGCTTGGATTTCCATGTTTCTAAAGTAGTGTTATGCTAAGGCTGGCGTCTGGGGGGGGTCAATATACTGAAAGATACCACAGCGCTGCAATGGTTTTGCAAAAGGCGCCTTTTTCTGCAGTCTTGTAATGGAAAGGGGTGAGCGGAGGGTTATTCAGTTGCTGCATTGTGCAACTGCAACACTACAAGCCACCAAATCACATTTACAGCTTTTACCTATAAATCTATAAAGGAGTTAAATAAACAAATGCCAAATTGTGATAGAGCATTCTGTGTTCCAGTCACACCGTTTTTCTTATTTCTCAAAGGTATAATCACGACTTAAACAACCAAAATAGGCCAAGGTATCATCTTTGAGGATGCTGAGGTTCTTCACCCCACATTTAAAGAAATGGAAAAAATGGTATAGACATATATACTTCTTTAAAACAATAAATCACAGATGAGAAACTGATCAATTATCTCCCAATATCTTGACTACTCTCCAGCAAAAGTAAACTAAACAAAAATGTCCTCCATTTCACCTGTAATCATTTCCACACAGTCCCTTACACGTCCACTGTGCTTCCTGAAAGCTGTTTAAACTGTATCTGAACATATTGAAGCTGTCCAACCCCTTACTCTGTGGTGACAGGTGAGAACAATCAGAGCCCAGCAGACAGTGATTCTATCTGCAGAGAATAGCGTGCTTGAACTCAGTCGAGCAGGAACAAACAGGGCCTATTCTCTGAGCCGGGACATGTCTGACATGCACACAAAGCATTCGGCAGTCAGTTAGGATTGTGGGCCAGTGATGGAGATGATAAATCGTATATCATGTTACATCCATCCACGCAAGCATCAGCCTCTGAAATGCTTATCAAGTTAACATATTCTATCGCAGAAATGCTCAGAAGAGTTCCTTCTGAACAATGCTTTGCTTTGTCTCACAGTTTGTAAGTTATTGTTGAGCTAAAATGACTGATAGACATGAAGTGTTTAAATATCAGGCCAATAAAACCGGGAGCTGGCTGCTGTTGTTTTTCCTAATCGCTCTTCATTGGGAGCGCCTGCTGCTCACTATTACTTTGGATCAGCTGACTCACTAGATTGGTCAAAGGGAAATAGGTTGTTTCCAGATGGTCGGCTTGAATGGATGTGTTTCTGGAGGAGATGGTGTTCAACATTCAAATAATCTTTTAAATATTTTTTTACCAAGATGTAGATTCTTCAAAATATACAAGTTATCATTCTGGTGTTTAGTATAGCAGGAGTTCTATTCCGCCTGAGAAACTCAAATAAACTGATACCAATAGTAGTGAGTAGGTGATTGTGTTTATCTGTTAACATGAGATTATTGCAGCAGGCTTGTTATCTTGCAAGCAAAGTGTGGCTATGATTAACTAGCCAGGAAGTTAAGCACAGCTCTGTAACATTTATTTTCTGAATCAAGTCGATGATTTTATATTAACATCGACAATGTGGACTTCATTTTAGTGTCAAACCAACAGACTGTGGGCTTTTTAGCATCTTTCAGCACATAGTTTGGGTTTTATGGCTCTCAGTTTCATATAGAACTCATCTTCTCCAGTAAACCAGGCAGCTGTTTGAAGTGCAACGTTTCAAAAGCTTAGTAACCTGCCAAATGATATGTGCTTAGACTTGGATATTATTTCATGGCGTGTTGGAGGTTGCAAATTACAGTCAATACAACGATGCAATTTGAGTGTGTTGCTTAGTGGTGGAAGCCTATCAGCATTCTCCTTGCAACACTGACCATCTGTGGTTACCTGTCATCAAGTCACACAGTGAAGATATCTATACCGGATATATGCCTAAATGTAGATGATGTTATATTGAAGGTTGATGGAGCATCTACAATTCTGGCTTCAATCCAAACTCCAAATGTTGTTTGTTTTTTGACTTGCGGACAGAAACACCTAAGACAAAATCATTTCTGATAGTTTACAAATCTGCATCATGATGAAGTTACTTCCTTTTATCTGTTTAGTGCAACTAAATCACAACAACATCTGTATATTTGAGGTTTAATCCTCTGTAGTAAACTAGATTACATCCACAAAAAGTAATGAAAATGTGCACGGTGTGAACACAACAGAAGAAGATTATTGTATTTAAACATTACATTTAATTTTTTTTTTTTTTTTTTTTTTAAACTTGTCGGGTTGTCAGAGACATAACCCCAAATTAATGCAAATGTTGCTGCATGCTTACAATGATGTGTAGCATTGACTAAAGTGCCAATTTATACAATTAAAACAATAAAACGTAGCTGAATAGATGCAGCACAGTGATTTAGCATGGGTTTGCTATAGCAACAACAGTTATTTGGGCAACAGTTTGGTCAATGTTGTGTAAATGAAATGGTTTTTTTTATGACACATGGTTAGTGAACCTTTAGTTATTCCGCCATGTACAGTAATGCTAGAAAACTCCATGATCCAAACGGTTTATTAGATTATAGATGGTTCCTTTCATTCTGAACATCATTAGATGGAAGGGCTTGATCAAATTGAAAAACAGAGGGGCAATGCTGAATCAGAAGACAAGTTCGACAAAGTCCATCCCAGGGAATCTATTATCTCTTGTAGCAGGGCTTCTTGTACTCCCAAAAAAACAAATTCCTGGAGAAATGAATGAGGAGCATTTAGTTTTTTGAACAACCTTTTTTTTATTGAGACTAATTCATCTCAACAATCAATTCTAGACAAAGCTGACATTCCCTTTCTATCCACGGATCAAAGTGTATCTTCACTGATGGGCGGGGGACTGCACAGCAGCTCAGTAGACTCCACCTGCCCTGTCACTGGCTCAGGAATGTCTGACACAATACCAGCGCCACAGATCATGAGGGTGATCTGTAATCTTCATGTCAACACTGCAGCACTGACTCTTTTACACTCTGGGCTCATTGGACCGTATTGCTAACTTTAGGAGTGCTTAGAAATGTTGACTTTCTCAATATGCAGCCAAAAGAGTTACAGCTTTTACACTGGCAGGAAGCTTTTATGAATGAGTGGAAATGTTTCGGCAGTTCATACTTGGCACATACTTCTCCTAAATGAGAAAGCAATGACAATTTGGTTAAACAAGTGAAAATATATATACTTTGGACATGAACAATGGTTTAAGCTTTAGGTTTCAGCATGTCATGGAAAAGTTTGCCTGACAACTTTGTGGTCTGCTACTGCCTGGCAACCATCACATTCTCCACATTTGTAGACTCTACAAATGTTAATACTTGTGTGAGCGGCCGTGCGTAAATGGCACTGGGCTCTGAGCTCTGGGCTGCAGATTTATCATCAGGCTGCTTCCTTCTGATGCTGCAGAGATTTACTGAGCATTCCACACTAAAGCAGCTGTGGGCAGCAGATACTGTAATATTGTTTCACACTCAAAAGCTTTGCTGATTTGGGCTGGAGAAGATCTACGTCAGGCTGTGCTCCGGTAGTTTCAAATGGCACAACAGCTCTGAACATGTTAGCTCTACATGTCTTAATCGTTTCTAGATATTCTAGTCTTAATATGAAATGTATTTGCGCAGCAAATATAAAATCAGACAATTGCAGCCTGGTAAAACGAGGGAGAAAAACAAATAATTTCATCTTTAGTCCCCTGTGTGGTCCATCCATCCATCCATCTTCTCCCGCTTATCCGTGGTCGGGTCGCGGAGGTAGCAGTTCCAGCAGAGAGCCCCAAACTTCCTTTTCCCTGGCGACATCAACCAGCTCTGACTGGGGGATCCCAAGGCGCTCCCAGGCCAGCGAAGAGATATAATCCCTCCACCTGGTCCTAGGTCTACCCCTTGGTCTCTTCCCAGCTGGACGTGCCTGGAACACCTCCCTAGGGAGGCGCCCAGGTGGCATCCTTACTAGGTGCCCAAACCACCTCAACTGGCTCCTTTCGACGCGAAGGAGGAGCGGTTCAACTCCGAGTCCCTCCCGGAAGACCGAACTTCTCACCTTATCCCTAAGGGAGACACCAGCCACCCTGCGGAGAAAACCCATCTCGGCCGCTTGTATCCGCGATCTCGTTCGGTCATGACCCATCCTTCATGACCATAGGTGAGGGTAGGAACGAAAATGGCCCGGTAGACAGTAGGGCTGTACCCGAATATTCGACTATTCGAATATTCGTTCGTTGGCCAACTATTCGGGTTTCAATTTCATTATTCGGATATTCGTTTTTTTATTTTTTTCCCAAAAAATATTTTTTTGCCCTAAATGTATGCTATCAATAAAGGCGAATTGCCATATTCTTATACTATATATTTATACTTTTGAATTGCACTGTTAAAATGCGGAAATATATACAATCTCAGCCTGTGCTCCTGACATCGCGTTCACTCACAGTCACGAACGCAAACGGCACGCTTCTCCTTGCTTCACCTCGCTTCACACACCTGAACACAAAATGCCGAAGACTCCAGCTGTGTGGGACCATTTTAAATTGGATGACGGTAAGAAGAAGGCAGTGTGCCAAATATGCGACAAGAAACTGGCCGGTGGCACAAAAACTCTGAAAAGTCACCGGATGCTGTAAGTAGTAGCCTAGCTTAGCTTAGCTGTTGTCAAGTTGCCATGATGAAGCTGCTTTATCCGCCGTTTAAACAGTAACGTTACACATGATAACATCGTCCTCTTACTTTGCCTGGAAAATAGTTGCAACCAAGCAACCGAATTGTTTTTTATATTAGTTTTTCAATTTTATCCGAATAGTGAAAATAATAGGAGCGATGTGGGAACATCTGGGGCTAAGGCAATTATTGGCATACAGTTCGTTCATTTATTTTTCGTTCTTCATTTATTTAAATACTGTTTACTGTATCGGTTCACTATATTTGGTCCCCGGCGCTGCACTGCGGCTGGGTTAAATGCAGAGGACACATTTAGTTTTAATGTATGCGAGTACTGAGACAATAAATAAATATAAATCGTAATAGTATGCTCTGTCTGCGCTTCTGCTTAACAGCGTGTTGTCAGGTGTCTCGGAGCGTGTTATGAAAAAAAATGTTATTTAAAAAAATAAATAAATCTCCGCACCGAATATTCGAATATTCGCTGCTGATTACTACCGAATATCCGGAGCCCGAAAAATGGTATTCGGGACAGCCCTAGTAGACAGAGAGCTTTGCCTTCTGGCTCAGCTCCCTTTTCGTCACAACGGTGCGGTAAAGCGACTGCAGTACCGCTCCCACTGCTCCGATTCTCCGGCCCATCTCACGCTCCATTGTTCCCTCACTCGAGAACAAGACCCCGAGATACTTGAACTCCTTCACTTGGGGTAAGGACTCATTCCCTACTTGGAGTGGACAGTCCATCGGTTTCCTGCTGAGAACCATGGCCTCAGATTTGGAGGTGCTGATCCTCATCCCAGCCGCTTCACACTTGGTTGCGAACCGATCCAGTGAGTGCTGAAGGTCACAGACCGATGAAGCCATCAGAACCACATCATCTGCAAAAAGCAGTGGTGCAATCCTTAGTCCACCGAACTGCAGACCCCCTCCCCTACGACTACGCCTCGAAATCCGATCCATTTATATTACAAACAGGATTGGTGACAAAGCGCAGCCCTGGCGGAGGCCAACCCTCACCGGAAATGGGTCCCACTTACTGCCGAGGACCCGGACACAGCTCTCGCCCCTGTGTGGTGAAGTATTTATTTGCAATGCTCATACAACATGGCAACAATAATATATTTAAAAAACGTTTGATGATTCAATAGGAGAAAGGCTGTGCAAACGTTTAGTTTAACATTTCTGAACATTTCTGATAATACTATCACATCTCTGCTGTTCTCTCTCAGTACCAGTCTCTACAGGAGAAGACGGCAGGGTTTGCTTTTAAAAATATCAATAAATTCGTCATAGTCCAGAGTTACTCCAAGATCTCTATCAAAGTTAAGAGACAGAGTGATCGCAGGCGAGTGGTGAGCATAGTGCTTCTACTGGCAGTTTTTATTCTGTTAACACTGGACAAATCACGCACAGCTGTAGATGTCAGATGTCTTGGGCAGAGTGACCAGGGGCCTCATTTATAAGCCTTGCATCGGATTGACGTGGGAAGGTTGCATACGTAGGACAAAGCAAATAAATACGCACAGACATTCTCCGATTCATAAAAGATTCCGTACCAGTGCAGGACTTGCGTACGGCCCTTCCTACGCCGGTTTCCCTTTATAAATCACAATCAACTCGAAATGCGGCGCAGCTTTTGCGGGCTTTACGTAACGCCCATATTTGCCTATAAATAGTCAAAGAAATGCCCATTCATTCATTCTGACTGACTGCATGAAGAAGATCGCAGGAAATGACGACAGAACAGCTAAAACAGACATCTCACATCGTGTCAGATTCTGGTTATTTTGGGGAGGTGGAGATAAATCATATTGTTTGGTGGATGCAGTTTGAACCAGAGTAGCAGCATGGAGGTCGGATCGTCACCAAAATAAATAAATAAGTGGTCCGAAAAAGGTTAATGACAAAATACACATATCCTTCCTCAGGCAGTGTGTTTGTACCGGGGACAGGAGACCCCCCCCCCCCCCCCTCGATGAGAAACTGTAAGAAGTGATCGGGGAATCCCTCCGGAGTGGAGTCATGACGACTGGATCTGAATTATTGTTTTGTATTTGGTGGTTTGTGTTCCAGCTTTCGATCAGCAACTATATATCCATAATCCGCCAGGAAATACAACTAATGTGTTGTGTTATATTAGCTGTACAATTTACCACATATGGTGTTCTTAGTTTCCATACCTCCTGTGTTTTACGAGCGACTTAGGCTATTGGCGAACGGCATAAAACATGATTAAACATGATTATATAAAACCCTGCTCGTGTCTATACAATCTATAGAAATGCAAAACGGCGTCAGTTTATAGTAATTTCTGTTTACCGCATCATTTATGAGAATACATTTCTTGACAAGAGATCAATAACATTTCCGTATTTATTTATTTCTCCAAGTTATGTTTTTGTGAGCACTGAGGAGTCTCAAACAGGCGTTTGTTAAATCATTTTAAGATTGACTTTAATCCATTTTTGAAAAATAATTCTTCATATATGATAAATGAGAAGTAACATTTTATTTATGGTATTATTTCCACGTATTTCTCTCCATTCTTCCTTCTGCCAACGGTGTCGCAGTTTCTCCTCTCTCCCGTTTTTGTGCTTAGTGCGTACGCATGGGTTAGAGTTTGCGTGGAGGACCGCATGTTTTCCCGTCAAGTTTGTTTTTTATAAATCGCAAACATTGTGTAGGAACTGGCGTACGCCATCTTTTGAGCATAAACACCGTCTATAAATGAGGCCCCAGAGCTAGCCATTAACTAGTGGGAAGACTTCCCCGCTGCATATGTCTAAAAGATCAAACGGGGTTTTAACCGTTTCCCCTCCTCCTTGCGGCGTGCTGGAGAAACACACAGAGCTCCGACTCTGTCGTGCTGCTACTGAGGCTTCCCTGGGTCATTCAGGTTTTGTGTCATATCGGTCAAGCTGCTGTCAGAGGAGGGGGCCAACAGAGTGGCTGTTGACTTCATCAGGCGGCTTCTGTCCAATCACAACAGGCCCTGTTGGTGTGAGAACTCATTGTGGGAGCGTTGCTCGCTGCAAAAGTTGAGCAATGTTCAACTTTTGAAGCTTCGATGGAAGCGTCAGCCAATCGAATCATATGCCAGTACAAGTTCTAGCCAATCAAACCGCATGCATGTGTGTCCGGGGCGGGAAATTCATGTTTTCTACACGGACCCTCACTATTGCGGTAAGCGTGTTGTCACTTCCGGGCTATCCTGTGTGCTTGTTCTGCTGCTGATAGCTTATATTATCTTAAATTAAATCAATCGTTTTTACATTTCTTGATCACGGCAGCTACCAGACATTATAATCACAAGTTACTACAGCTTAAGCACTCACAACTCTCTTTCTCTTAGTAACTGTAACTCCACAGTTGCTTACACTTCTTTCGGTTTTGCTAACGGTAGCTACTTTAGCTTGATAGCTAACCATGGCTACTTCCCCACCCTCTGGTGCTATTTCCTGCTCTATCTGTCTTATGTTTGGTTATATCCCTTCCTCCTTTACTGGTACCGATAGGCCTGCGTGTGTTAAATGTAGTACAGTTGCTAGGTTGGAAGCGAGAATTATAGCCATTGAAGCCCGGATCCGCATTTTAGAAAGTAACTCAGCTACAGTAAAACCCATGTTAGTCGGTACAGACCGGCAAGAGATAGCTCGTACTAGCCGTCCCCCGGCAACTCCCGAGCAGCCGGGAGACTGGGTGACTGTTCAGAAGGGGCATAAAGCGAACCCCGCAGGTCCCCACCAACCCGTTCACGTATCTAACAGATATTCCCCACTCAGCGAGACACCCGCTGAGAAGCCAACTCTGGTTATTGGTAGCTCTATTATGAGACACGTGAATTTAGAGACCAAAGCCTCCACAGTCACATGCATTCCGGGGGCCAGAGCGGGCGACGTTGAGGTGCATCTTAAACTGCTGGCTAAAAATAAACGTAAATACAGTAGGATTGTTATACACGTCGGTGGTAATGATGTTCGTTTACGCCAATCAGAATGCACCAAACTTAATGTGGCGTCGGTGTGTAGTTATGCTAAAACAATGTCGGACACCGTCATTTTCTCTGGTCCCCTCCCCAATCTGATCAATGACAACATGTCTAGCCGCATGTCATCATTTCAGCGCTGGTTGTCTTGGTGGTGCCCAGCAAACAATGTGGGCTTCGTAAATAATTGGACAGCCTTCTGGGGAAAACCTGGTCTGATTAAGAGAGACGGCATTCCTCCTACTTTGGAAGGTGCAGATCTCATTTCTGCAAACATTTCAGGGCTTTTTGGACTCAATCCATGACAAACTGGAGTTGAGACCAGGAGGCGGAGTCGCAGTTTTACACGCTTCTCTGCGCTCTCTCCAATAAAATACCCAATATTAGCGGTGTGTGTGTGTCTGCCCAAGGACAATTTAAGGTAAAACCTAGTAGAGGTGTCACACATAATAACTTAATAAAAGTCAATGTAACAACTACTACAGTGCAACAAAACAGGAAGATTAAATGTGGTCTCTTAAATATAAGATCTATAGCATCTAAAGCAATATTGTTAAATGATTTAACCCTTTCATGCATAGAGGTCACTACAGTGGACAGCTATTCAAAAGGTGTTTTCTTGTATATGCATTGTTTTTTGCATAGTTGCACCATCAGCCACTACATAGGACCCTATTGCATCATCCCATACACTGCCACTCAGTGCCAAGTCAGTGTAAGTGCATGATACATGTATCTAAACCAAGATGGACGACAGAAAGCCACATGGACCAAGTCACCCATCTATATCCTGCCAATCCTTTTATGGAAAGCGTCCCCTGCAGGTATAACAAAGGTGGTGACATCAAGTAACAACTAAGGAATCATAGAATTCATAAATTATCAAAGTATTGATGTTATGTTAGCAGCAAATCATGATTAACCACCTGTCCACTACAGTGGACGTCATGCATCACTGGCTATATTTCAACTACAATTCATACTGGTACTGCTGCTGTTGTTCCCAGGGCCGTCCCTCCCTACAGGCAGATCATGCAGACTGTGTGGGGCCTCACCTTGCGGAGGGGGGCCTCATCTGAGGCGCACCTATGCGCTTATGTGGCGCAATTAGGGTGGCGCGGCACGGTTTCGCCGCTGCGAGGCTCCACTAGCACTCATCAAATAACTGTGCGTGGGGCCTCAAATTGGCCCCTGGCCCTGGTTATTCTTGAAAATACTTAATCTGCAATATCTTTTTGGGCCGTAAATCAATATACTTATGTTATTATAATGTAATTTTAAGTTCGCACATCTTTATTTATCATTTTTTCAAAATGTACATCTCTCCAGTTCAAACCCTGAACGCATACTGTCCACCTGAGTGGACATATACAAATCTCTTTGAAAAAACTAGTTTAAAAAAAAAAATTCAAATCTTGTTTTTCATGCACCAAGAGCAATAATAACACTTGGTAAAAAAATCCTGACTGAGGCTTCCATAATTCATGCATGAAAGGGTTTTAATATCAGATTATAATATTGATATATGCTGTCTCACTGAAACTTGGTTGAGACATGAAGAATATGTCAGCATAAATGGGGCCACTCCACCCAGCCATATCAATACTCATATTGCCCGAGGCACAGGCCGAGGAGGTGGAGTTGCAGTAATCTTTGACTCAAGTTTACTTATCAATACTAAACCAAAATTAAATTATACATCCTTTGAAAGCCTTGTTTTTAGTCTTACGTATCCGACCTGGAAAACTTTGCAGCCAATCTTATTTGTTACAGTGTACCGTGCACCAGGTCTTTATTCAGAATTTGTATCAGAATTCTCTGAGTTTTTATCAACTTTGGTTCTTAAAACAGATAAAGTAATTATCGTAGGTGACTTTAATATTCATGTTGACGATGATAAAAATAGCCTTACTGTTGCATTTAACTCTATATTAGATTCTGTTGGTTTCTGTCAGAGTGTAAATAAACCAACCCACTGCTATAATCACACTCTCAACCTTGTTCTGACTTATGGTATTGAAATTGAGCAACTATTAGTCGAACCGCATAATCCTGCTTTATCCGACCATTTCTTAGTAACTTTTGAAGTACTGTTACTAGACTACAAAGCATTAGTCAAAAGCTCCTGTGGCAGAAACCTATCTGTTAGTGCTATAGCCAAATTTAAGGAAGAGACTCCATCAATACTTAACTCGATAGCATGTCTGCATGTAGGGGAGGAAACTTATACAAAATGTCCACCACCCCAAATTGATCATGTTGTTGATAGTGCTACAGAAGCGCTGCGAATACAATTGGACTCTGTTTCTCCTATGAAAAAGAAGAAAATAAAACAACATAGACCAGCTCCATGGCATAATGCCGAAACCCGCAAAATAAAGCAAAAGTCAAGAAACTTGAAAGGATATGGCGTTCCACTAAACTTGAAGAATCTCGTTTAATTTGGCATATTACTCTCAATGAATATAAGAAAGCACTGCATAAAGCGAGAGCAGCCTACTACTCTTCATTAATAGATGAGAATAAAAATAATGTAAAATTTATTTTCAGCACTGTGGCCAGGCTGACAGAGAGCCAAAGCTCGATTGAACCTTCTATTCCCATAGCACTCAGTAGTAATGATTTTATGTGCTTTTTTAATGATAAAATTGTTACTCTTAGAAACAAAATTAATGACCTCTTGCCTTTGACCAGTATAGTGTTATCAACAGCTCCCGGAAACGTAAGTTCTAATATTACACTAGATAGTAAACTAGAATGCTTTTCAGCCATAAACCTTGAACAATTAAATTCAATGATTCTCTCTTCTAAACCATCAACGTGTATGTTAGACCCAATTCCAACTAAGATGTTGAAGGAAGTTTTTCCATTAATTAGCACTTCTTTATTAAATATTATAAATATGTCTTTATTATCAGGCTATGTTCCACAATCATTTAAAGTAGCAGTAATAAAACCTCTTCTTAAAAAGCACAACCTCGATCCAGAGGTTTTAGCCAATTATAGACCTATTTCCAATCTCCCGTTCCTCTCAAAAATTCTTGAGAAAGCGATCGCAAAATAGCTGTGTGATTTCTTAAAAAACAATGATTTATTTGAAGATTTTCAGTCTGGCTTTAGAACACATCATAGCACAGAGACAGCTCTGGTTAAAGTCACAAATGACCTTCTAATAGCCTCAGACAAGGGACTTGTCTCTATTCTTGTCTTGCTCGATCTCAGTGCTGCATTTGATACCATCGACCATGACATCTTATTGCAAAGACTAGAACACTTAGTTGGCATACAGGGAACTGCTTTAGGCTGGTTTAGGCCCTATTTGTCTGAACGCTCTCAGTTTGTGTGTGTCAACGATGAATCTTCCATGCAAACCAAAGTGAGCCATGGAGTGCCACAAGGCTCAGTGCTTGGACCTATTTTGTTCACACTATATATGCTTCCGTTAGGCAATATTATAAGGAATCATTCTGTACATTTCCACTGTTATGCGGATGATACTCAACTATATTTATCCATCAAGCCTGATGAAACCAATCACCTAAATAAAATGCAATACTGCCTTAAGGACTTAAAAACGTGGATGACCTTAAACTTTTTGATGTTAAACACGGCTAAAACTGAAGTTATTGTACTCGGCCCAATGAATCTACGAAACAAACTATCTAAAGATATACTAACTATGGATGGCATTAATTTGGCCTCCAGTGAGACTGTAAGGAATCTTGGTGTTATATTTGATCAGGATTTATCTTTTAACGCCCACATAAAATCAATCTCAAGGACCGCCTTCTTTCATCTACGTAACATTGCAAAAATCAGGCATATCTTGCCTCAAAACGATGCAGAGAAACTAGTCCATGCATTTGTTACTTCAAGGCTGGATTATTGTAACTCTTTATTATCAGGGTGTACCAAGAAGTCAGTTAAGTCGCTTCAGCTGATTCAAAATGCTGCAGCACGTGTACTAACCAGAGTTAGGAAAAGGGATCACATTACTCCTGTTCTGGCTGCCTTACACTGGCTCCCTATAGAACACAGGATAGAATTTAAAATTCTTCTTCTCGCCTACAAAGCCCTTAATGGGAAGGCGCCATCTTACCTTAAAGAACTCATTATACCCTACTGTCCTACTAGGGCATTGCGTTCCAAGAATGCAGGGTTGTTGGTTCTTCCTAGAGTCTCTAAAAGTACAATGGGAGCCAGAGCCTTTTCTTATCAAGCTCCATATTTGTGGAATCAGCTTCCAGTTTGTGTTCGGGCGGCAGACAGCCTATCCGTTTTTAAGAGTACGCTTAAGACCTTCCTTTTTGATAAAGCTTATAGTGATCAAATTAAATAATCCAATAAGAGTGCATTGACGTAGACACGTTGTGCCTCTTCACCTATACATTTTAGTTCTTACTCTTTCACTTAAATCCTAAAATCTTAGATCTTATATTTAAAACTTTATCCAAAACCTTTCCCCTCTCTGACCTCTTGAGGTTCTATTAGAGGATAACAGATTGCAGAGAGGCCTATTCCGGCCGGGAGTGTGGAACGTAGTCACAGACCTATTCCTTACCTCTAACCAATTCAGGTTCCAGTGGGGACCTTTCTCCCTGCGTGTGCCTCTCCACCTCTGTTTCTTACTTCTTACTTGCTACCCTTTTCCCTCAATCCATCCTAAGGGAGTGCATGTACGTAGACACATTGTGTTGATTACTTCTTATTTGCTACCCCTTATCCCTCAACCTATCCTAAGGGAGTGCATGTATGTAGACACGTTAGTTTAGCTGCTATAGGCTTAGACGGGGGGGGGGGGGGGACCTTACTTCATCTTTCTGGCTGTTTGTACCTGTGTACTCATGTTCCGATTAACCCAGTTTCCCCCAAATCTCTTTTTTGTGTCCATATATACGCCGGGATCCTGAGTCGAGGCTAATCCTGTTGCTGTGGTCGTGTGTCCTGGATCCTCTATCCTGAGTACTGGATCTGAGTCCTGGACTTCGAGTCGTGGGTGAACCAGTCTCTGCGGTCCTGCCTGACTCTCACCATACTACTTCCCGTGGATTCATCTTCTTATTATAGACACATGCATTTTCAAACATTTGGTCTTTCCAAACATTTTGTTAACATTTCTACACTGTAAAATGTATTATCTCTTCAATTTACACACGGCATCTATTGCAGGTCTGTCCGTCCTGGGAGAGGGATCCCTCCTCTGTTGCTCTCCTTGAGGTTTCTCTCATGTTCCCTTTAAACTGTGGGTTTTCTCTGGAAGTTTTTCCTTGTACGATGTGAGGGTCTAAGGACAGAGGGTGTCATATTGTCATACTGATATTCTGTACACACTGTGAAGTCCACTGAGACAAATGTAACATTTGTGATATTGGGCTATATAAATAAACATTGATTGATTGATTGATTGATTGATTGATGTGATTGGTTGGTTGTTGGTCGAGTTTCAGAGACGCCCGCCAGCAAGCTTCAACGCACGCTGCCGTGTGGACGCTGATCACTGGACGACAGAGTTGTTCACCGTGTGCACAGACAGGGTTAACGTCGGTGAACAACAGAATTATGCCAAAACTCTGCCAACTGGCTGCAGTGGGAGACTCCCCTGTGCACATTCTGTGCCCCACACACACACTGGAGAACTGCGCAACATCAGCTGATCACAACGTTCACAATCTGTGGTCAAGCTGCTGCAGTTTTATTTACAACAAAAGTGGAGTGAAACACACAGTTGCAAACTTACTCAGGGTGTTAATGGAAGAGTTTGAAATCAGACGGAGGTGGAAGAAGTACTCAGATCTTGTGTAGGAATACTCTGTTACAGTAAAAGTCAAGTAAAATTAGAAAAGTATTATCAAAATATAGTTAAAGTACCAAAAGTAAAAGTTTTGCAGATTGGTCCATTTCAGAATAATATATATGATATGTTTTATCATATATATTATTTATATTTATGATGTCTGATTTAAGACTTGATTATATTTCACATCATTAATCAACATCTGCAAAGTAACTAAAGGTATTAAATACATGTAATGGAGTAAAAGTACACCATTTACCTCTGAACTATAGTGGAGTAGAAGTACAAAGTAGCATCAAAGTCAAGTAAAGTACAAATATCTCAAAATTGTACTTAAGTACATTACTTGAATAAGTGTACTTAGTAACTTCCCACATCTGAAATCAGATATGACTGCAAGTCATGTGATAATTTCTTACTATTTGATCCTCCAACTTGGCCTCAGGAAATGCAAGGACTTCACAGTTTTGGCAACAAGTTTTGGAGAAAGCAAATCGGAGGCTTACAAATAGACAGGCAGGTGCATCTTCATCATGTTCATCATCTAGCATACAAGAAGTGTGAATAGAGGACAGTGAAGGAGACACTGAGGAGGACCACGCTTCGTGTGGGGTGAGTACCAAACGCTGTCTCCTGGTACTCATCTGAGTAACTCACTAAAAAAGTTATGTGCACCCCTGACTATACTTAAGAAAGCGTTTTAGTTACTTGTGGGGTACTTGAATAATCACAGTTACTATCTTCTACTCCACCACATTTCAAAGAGAAATAGGCTATTGTTATTTTAACTCACACCACAGTAATCCATCATCAGCTTTACTCTTGAGATAAATATTTAACTCACAATTGATCATAACAGGCTTCAAAATACATATATTTTTAAAATATTAACAAGTGGTGTCATGTATAACTTACAAAAGTATCATGCTAAATTAAGCTATGTTGCTTGGATATCTCTAGATCCTGTTACATCAGCGGAATATACAGTGGGGCAAAAATGTATTTAGTCAGCCACCAATTGTGCAAGTTCTCCCACTTAAAAAGATGAGAGGCCTGTAATTTTCATCCTAGGTATACCTCAACTATGAGAGACAGAATGAGAAAGAAAAATCCAGAAAATCACATTTATTTGCAAATTATGGTGGAAAATAAGTATTTGGTCAATAACAAAAGTTCATCTCAATACTTTGTTATATACCCTTTGTTGGCAATGACAGAGGTCAAACGTTTTCTGTAAGTCTTCACAAGGTTTTCACACACTGTTGCTGGTATTTTTGGCCCATTCCTCCATGCAGATCTCCTCTAGAGCTTTGTTTTGGGGCTGTCGCTGGGCAACACGGACTTTCAACTCCCTCCAAAGATTTTCTATGGGGTGGAGATCTGGAGACTGGCTAGGCCACTCCAGGACCTTGAAATGCTTCTTACGAAGCCACTCCTCTCGTTGCCCGGGCGGTGTGTTTGGGATCATTGTCATGCTGAAAGACCCAGCCACGTTTCATCTTCAATGCCCTTGCTGATGGAAGGAGGTTGTCACTCAAAATCTCACGATACATGGCCCCATTCATTCTTTCCTTTACACGGATCAGTCGTCCTGGTCCCTTTGCAGAAAAACAGCCCCAAAGCATGATGTTTCCACCCCCATGTTTCACAGTAGGTATGGTGTTCTTTGGATGCAACTCAGCATTCTTTCTCCTCCAAACACGTCTAGTTGAGTTTTTACCAAAAAGTTCTATTTTGGTTTCATCTGACCATATGACATTCTTCCAATCCTCTTCTGGATCATCTAAATGCTCTCTAGCAAACTTGTAAAAATAAGGTACAATATATTTGTTTTTGCCATATGAAATTAAAGGGTATGCAATCAAAGAATTACTGAAACAAAATGGCTTATCCCTGCATGGTATTATGTCGTAATAGCAAACAGCTACGTTCAACTCCTTTAATGGTATATTGCAAGTGCAATAAGAAGCTACAGGGACGTTAATCTACGTTGGTAATATTAACTTTATTTAATACAACATTTACGGTACAATATTTATATCATACAGCCCATGTAGTATAAGATTAAAAAAATTATGAATTACAGCAAAAATGTGCAATTTGTCCATTATTGCAGCTCCGTGGGGCTGGCAGTAAGGCGACATGGGTCCGTTCTTATTGTGCATCCATGGGTAAAACTCATGGATGTATAATAAGAGGTAAAACTTACTTAGTACTGAATACGTCACATGAACGTGCCTGGTGACGCGGTCCCGTGGGTTAGATGTACGTTCATAATGCCGAGGAAAATAATAATAACTTTATGTGCACATTTTACAACTTGAGGACCTAACGTTTTTAATAAGGGCTATAATGTTCATACTGGGTAGTTTATTTGGTTAAAAAAAATTATCCAACGATTTACAGACCACTCTTTCCCCATGTTAGTCAATGGGAAAAAGTCTTTCTGGGCCCAGGGACATCACGGACTGATACGGAAGTTGCAGTACCACCGTTTGGACACTACGAATTGTGGGAACAGAGTCCGGAGCACTTCCTGGGGGCTTGGTTGTGAATGGACAGAACATCTCACACAGCAGAAGCCTGATTACGTTTACTATTGTTGGTTTTCATTGTATACATTCTTTTGCTCTTATTTCATTATTGAATTGTTAATTTTTATAATCAAAAATAAAAATGTGGTAAACTATATTTTCTCCCAGGCAATTTTAATGAATGAGTGGGTGGGCCTAGGCAAAAATAATTTAGCTTTTATTTTAGGGAGCCCATATGCCTTCAAAAATACATTATCACTATACCACTCTATTCCACCTGCAACAATTCCTTCAGAATCATACAGATTATAAATATAACGTGGCTGCTCAATGTCAGCCTCAGTGGATTATCTGCCTGTGGAGTAAACTAGTCTTTACAAAGTATTTATAGTGCATTGATTTATGCATAATTTTCCAAAAATCCTCTAAACTGCAGAACTGACAAAGTCTTTGCAGTCTTTGTCCTCTCACTGCAGTAACCTAAGACGGTGTAACTTAGCCTTAAAGGCATTCCTTCTAAACAATTATGTGTGGAATTTAATAAGACTCCCCCCACCACCATCCCTACCAAAAGCTTTCCAACAATAAGCACAACACTGCATAATAGGTATCAGGCATGTACCAAGAGGCCAGAAAGTTAACTCGGAAAAGTCTCCTGCCAGTATGTGTCAGGCGTGGGTGGAGGTGAGTGGGGGGAGGGGTGATTTGGCAGCAGTCTGTGTGGGCACTTTCCCGCTGTTTTATGCAACCATAAAAAAAAGAAAGAAGGATTTCTCGGAAACATCGGGCCTGGCATCGGTTTAGCCTAAACTAATTTTAATGGTTGATGGCAAACACACAGTCCCCGTCACTTCCTGTCCCGGTAATACAGCGGCTGGCCCGGTGAGCGGTGACTCGGATGAGTTCATGCTGCTCTTTAAGGATGTTAGAAAGCTTGAGGTCAATTTTGGAGTGAGCGGAATTGTTTCTGGAAGACATCCTCAACCCTGACATAGCATGACTAAGGGCTTTCATGTCTCCTTACAATGCCATTTAGTGAATTGGATTTGAATCTATTACTGTTACTTCAAAGTAGGTGGAACTGAACACATTTCCTTCCAACATTCTCTGCAATGATTCATAAATGTATGCTCATTCTGGTTACGTGCGTAGACATGCTGGAGGCTCTCTGCTTGCTGTTTGGAGCAATGTGGAGCGGCACCTCACCGCTTCATAAGGAGTTTGACCGTGATTTTCCTTCTGACATCAGCCCCATTGAACACAGCCTAGTCATGCCAGCCTATACAACACGATACAACATGAGGGGCAGAGTTTTACCGTGTGTGTGTTGCAACTTGCATATATATTTCTTGCACTTGTTAATGTTAAAACTGCACACACACGCATGGCGTAATGTCCACTGGGGACAGGGGGGACATGTCCCCCCCACTTTTCAAAATCCTGTTTGTGTCCCCCCCACTTTACAAATATATTTATTATTTATTTATTTTTAACGCAAGCCGTCACAGAGGAGCACCCATCCTCTGTGAGCGAGCGAGACAGAGAGAGCGACAGAGCTAGAGAGAGACCAGTTACGGGGATTTTTGTTGTTAGCATCTGGTACTAGCTCAGAGCTAACAGATATTAGAAGCTGTTTTTACAACAAGGAGAGGGAGAGCTCTCTCCTGTCAGACTGAGAGGCTGATAACTACAGCTCAGTGAGGTAAATGACTGAGTGTTTTGGATATAATAAGTTATCTCAGTGTTTCTCAAATTCTTTGGTCATCTCTGTAAACAAATATTTCCAATGCACACCTTCATCTATTTAATATAGTTGTAAAAAATTAAGTAAGAAATCATTCCAATGTGTACTTTATAGGACGGTACAACATTTTTAAATAAACTGTTTTAAAGGGGAGTGATTAGTCAAATATGCATAAATAAGAAGAAAGAATGCTATAGGTAACATAAGATAAGAATAAACAAGTTTAAATGATTTGTTATTGGTTGTGATCATATTCTAAAGATTTTTGGATTATTGAAAAGTATACAGCTCCCTTTCATGAGTGTTGAGAGCTGTATCCATAAATTGCACCAGATTGATGCTTTTAACTTCAACATTTAAAAAAAAAAAATCCTGGGGGTGTATGTCCCCGGTCCCCCCTAGAGGATGTGAGGTCCACCCCCAAATAAAGCAGGTTAAAATAATTTAATTGCATACATGTTCTTTTAGTAAACACTGAAAACGGGTGCCACAGACCCAAACAGCACACAAAGATTAAAGGTAAGCATATAATAATGTTAAAATGTGCTAAATATATAAACTGCAAAAAAAAAAAAAGAGGAGTAAAAGTAGCTCATGACTTATTTTATTTATTGAAAGTAGCTCTCATCCTAAAAATGGTTGGAGACCCTTGCTCTGGACGCTCCAATCTGTCAACTTTGTCAAACGGAGAATTTATTCAAGTGTCAATACCACTGGTTTTTACGGCTGTTTGTTCATGTGTGTTGTGCAAGCATGCATTTCCAGAAGCTTCATATTCCTAGCATGTGAGGAGTCTTTCAGAGGTACACTGTACAGGCCCCGAGGCCCCGAGGCCCCGGACACCTCCTGCCTGATTCAGTGGCTCACAGCAGGCCTCTTTATGGCAGCCCAGCAGCATCATGCTAATATTGGCAGTTATGGAGCAGCACCAAGGAGAGGCTGCTGCTAGATCAGCTTTAATCAACAACAACACCTTTATCCTGATCAACCTGTTCATGCTGAAAGGCTACATTTACTTTTTAACATTTTCAATATTTGTACACAAACTACACGCATACCTGCAAACATGTCACCTGTTTTGGGAAAGACTAATAACAGGTTACAACCTCTATGTTCCCCGATCATCCATCTTTTCTGCTTCTAATAGGTTCTGGAAGTGCTACTTATTACTTCCAGAACTTGGTGACAAATCTGAAGGAACAATAACCCTATTACTTAACCCTGTAAAACAAAGAACTGTGCCTTTTGTCAGATTATTAGAATTGGCAGGAGAGTAATAATCAAAAGCCTAACGGCAGGTTAACAATAGATGTCTTCAATAATATGTTAATCAATGTGATCACAATGTATGAGTAAACCCAAAAGTAACTACATTTGAGCTAATTCACCAACAATAATGACAACACAACTTTACTCATCATGAACCAAAAAACATGGCAACAACAAGTGTGCATCACTGCTCACAGTTCCCTGGGAACAGTTGTTATGTTGTGCTAATGTCACAGGAAGTAACTAAGTAGTCCTTTACTTGAGTATTTCCATTTTCCCTACTTTGTACCACTACAATTCAGAGGTAAATAGTGTACTTTTACTCCACTACATATATTTATTACCTTCACAGTAGGGGTGTAACGGTATCCGTATTCGTCCCGTACCGTCACGGTTCGGACGTCACGGTTCGGTGCATGCAGTCACACGGCGAATACGCCTTTTTTTACGAGTGGGAAAAAAGTCTGTTATTCAGGGCAGTATCCACTACACTATATATAATCCAGGGGGCGGTATTGCACCTAAAAGCTGTTTGCCAGCCGCCCTTAAACAACAAATGAAGAACAAGAAGAAACAACAACAATAAAACGAACAAAATACAAGAAGAAGAAAAGTTAGTATGGCGATTTCAGATAACACACAGGAGCTAGAACCCACCTGCTTCTTTTAAATCAGCTGTGTGGGAACATTTCGGGTTCCCTGTGGACTACAATAACGATTACGTGTGCGAGTGGTGGATCGGACGAGGACGGTGTGTCGGCGTTGTTCGATAGCGGTGCGGTATGCTAATGGTATAAACACATGCCAAACATGCTAAATCATATCAGAAGGCATCACCCAGATTTGCCGGAGCCCGGCAAAAGACAACAGCAGTTCAACAGCTGATCCCCGCTGTTTTTAAGAAGCCAATAGACATGAAAGCCGAGAGACCAAAATAAATAACGGAAGCTTTTGGCATATGTTTTTCAACGACTTTGCGCTCTTGAAACAATTTCTTATTATTTATTTTGTAATATTTTCAAGACATTCTTTTTAGTTTTACAGCTTGATGAAACCTTTTTGTTTGACATCAGCCATTATAGATAATCTGGCCATCTGAGTGTGTGTGGTTCTGTTTGTGGTTTGTTTTTAACTGTTAATACAGTTAATTATTTAAAATGTCAGAGTTCCTTATTTTTAAACTGAAACTTGCACTACTGTTCAAAAAGAAATAACAACAAACCTGGAATTATGCATTTGGGACTTTTTTTGCTTTTTCTTGTTGTACCGAACCGTACCGAACCGTGACCTCCAAATCGAGGTACGAACCGAACCGTGACTTCTGTGAACCGTTACACCCCTACTTCACAGATATGGATGAATGATGTGAAATATAATCAAGTGTTGAATCAGACTTTAGTTCCACCTGGAGTAAATCCACAAGCTACCCTGCAGTATACAAAGTACTTCAGACTAGCTGCACCTTTACCAGCTTTGAGAACACTTTCATGATCAATCATTATAAAATATATCATATATATTATTCTGAAATGGACCAATCTGCACAATGACTACATTTACTTTTGGTACTTAACTATATTTTGATGCTAATACTTTTCTACTTTTACTTGAGTAACTTTTGGAATGCAGGACTTGTAACAAAGTATTCCTACACTCTGGTACTTCTACTCAAGTACAACATCTGAGTACTTCTCCCACTTCTGGCTAATGTTGTGGTTAGTTTTTTGAATATGCAGCATGTTTCTGGGTCTTGTTGTTGCTTTGCACAGACATTGTATATGAGCACTGACTTGCACTTTATTACAATTTGGTCTTATCTTTTATTACTGAGTGTTTCAGGTCTGTGCTGCATGATCATGTGTTCATTGTGACAATTCAGGATTTCACTGCCTTGTAACTGCATCTTTTAAAATGTTTAACAAGATCTCCATCTCCGATCGCTTCATTCAGACATGTCCTATTGCTGCTCTGCATGTGCAAACAAATAAATATTGCTTGGCAGTTTTCTTGTTGGTTGTTGCTCGTTGGCTACATGTACTGTAAAGTGTACAATGTGAATGTAATACACAGCTGATCTGTTTCCTGCGTCTCTTTATGGCTTGTGTCTTGAGCATGCTTTTTACTTTCTGTGTGGTGTCATCGCTGGTTTAAAAAAAATCTCAACATAGGACTGCAGTTGAAATGAATACTAACACTGGTGCATTTACGACAGTGTTGATTAGTGTCTGTTGCCCTCATAATTAAGTAAATGAAATACAGTTTGCAGCCTTACCTCTACATGTCTCTCAGTGTACCTTCCTTTCACTAGGGAGGATGTGAAATATATCTCCCCTGCTCTGTTTTTATTTTATTTCTGTAACTATTTTATTAGTATTTTGTCTTATTATACTTTACGTAGTATATATATTTTCATATATATACCTCTTCATTTTTATGTTAAAATAGTTTTTAATTGTTTACAATTGTTTAGTTTATGATGTTTTTTCTTTCAATTTATCTTTTTTGACTGTTCATGTATGCGCCAAATACACCTAGGAAAATACCTTGTAGGCCTAGGTGTAAATTTACTTAGCAATACACCTGTTTCTAATTCTGATAAACAAATGTGATTTTTCATGGATGTACAGAAGAGAAAAGATATGCTGAATAACAAAAGATACATTAGAACATGAAATGTGCAGCGTTACCTCCCACTAAACCGTGGGTGTCGAGCTTTCCGAGCGGCTCGTGAACGCATCAAAGTGTAGGCTGCTGCAGGGCGTCCACATGGACCAGCCTCCTCCTGAAACACGACCAGGGTGAGCCTGAACTCCTCACAGGTTCTCCGCTCTCCGCCCAGCAGGGACAGGATGGGGGACACGATCTGCCGTGAACACCGCACAAGCCGCTTCAAGGTCTGCTCGTTCTTTGGAAGTTCTGCACGTCTTTTGACAACAACTTATTGAGTCGGAGGGGCGATATCCCATCCTCTGTACATACACTTTTGGAACTTGTTTGCACCATGCAGAGTGTTGGGCTCCCCGGGGGTTCACCCACAGAGCTGTAGCCTCTGCCCCCCCCCCCCCCACACACACACAGCTGAGCTGTCAGTGTGTTTGGAGCCTCATACAGTCTATGGTTTGGAGAGGAGGACTGAACACTGAACACGATGCAGACCCGATTACCAAGCGGTGCTGCCCCCCCCTGAAAATGTGCAACACGTTCCCACTCGGACACACCGTCCCACTGCCCGACAGTAACCGTGCCTGGAGGTGTGGACCCGGATCTGGATATATCTGAATCATGTTCCTGCTGTGGGTCCCCGTCACCCTGTTTCTCAGCTTCATCGTTTCTCAGACGTGGAGCGTTCAGATGTCGTGGGATAACTGGAACGCCGACCTGCGCAACCGGGAGAAAGAGTTTGAGAAACCGAGCTCCCCGCCGCACATCATCTTCATCCTGGTGGATGACCAGGGCTTCCGGGATGTGGGGTACCACGGCTCCGAGATCAAAACCCCGACTTTGGACCGGCTGGCAGCGCAGGGGGTCAAACTGGAGAACTACTACGTGCAGCCGCTCTGTAGCCCGTCCCGGAGCCAGCTCATGACCGGCAGGTACGGTAGCTCCCTAATAAGGTCCTGAAACGTGTTGAAGATTATAATTTGATAGTTTATCTAAGAAAAATGTAGAGCATGAAGTCTACCCTGCCTCTGTCAGAAGGTCAGACATGGATAAACCCAAAGTGAGTTTAAAGAGTTCTTCTGAGTTTGCTAAAGGTGTGAATTAAGTCTTATGAGAATCAGGAATAGGCAATGCATCCAAATATCTTGGAACAGTTTGTCTGTCATCAGTTATTTTGGGTTTGATATCAATTTCCCATTTGAGCAGGATTTACACTTGGGAATAAGTATCACAAATGATAAGCTATAGCTGTCTCCTCTTGCATTAACATCTCCAAAGTTAGAACAGGTTCTTTATCCTTAACAAATGTGAAGGATTCATCAACAGTCTGCTGAGCTATGTCACACACAGTCTGTCTCTTATCTTGTAATCCATTTCAAACTGCTCTTCACGGCCGGAAAGCTGCAATTCTGCTTATTGGAAAAGCAAACATAATTCAACATGCCACACAGAGAAGGGGTTTAAGGTAACTGGAGATCACCAACACAAAGTCATTGGTTCATTGGTTTATCATCTCCTGTCAGGAGGCAGGTATTTATGAAAAGGCCACACAAATAAATCCAAGTGACTTTCTGTGTATGTTTGCCTACCTGGCAAACGGTGAAGGGACTTATATTGCGGCTTTAGTCTGATTTTAGGATCAGGGGGGCACTGGTTCAAGAAACTCCACTCCAAATTGCTCCTGTGGTGATTGCCCACAGAATGTATGTAAGTCACTTTGGGTAAAGTGTCTAACAAGTGACATGTAATGTAATGTAATACACTACAAGCCCGCATGCCCTTAAACACTGCGTTAATGCCAAGGTACTGGAATGTACTGACCTTGTCAATAGAAGTCCGATGAGGCGAAGTAGTCAGACAGCTCAGGAACAGAACCCAGGTGAGGCAGAGTTATTGGGAAGAGAAAAACAAAGGCCACATTACAAAGGTTGTTAAAAGGTAATCATACTTATCCAGGTCGTATTTACACAGTTTTGCACACAAACATTAACAGTGCTTTACAGGTGTGCTCAGTTTCAGTTGAACCTCTTGATTGGTGTAAATAATCCTGTTTAACTGCTGCTTGTTAACAACCTGTCTAATTGCTCTGTCACATTCATCTTTAGTGATGTCACTGCATGCCAAGATTCCAGCGACTGAAAGGCTGGGCAAAAGCCACTAATGGCTCGTTACACTTCCTTTAAAGGGGAAAATGTTACAGAATGTACACAAATATAGGGGGAAAACGAGGCTCAATATGTAGCAAGTAGCATTACAGAATGAATCCATGGTGCTCTGTGCTTACAGCAGCTGTATACATTATTATAACTGTAGCTCCCAAACTCAGAGCGCGATTATAGGTTCAGTCTTGATCCTGTCAGTGGGGGCTCAAATGGAAATTCCCTCCTCTAGAAAAAAAAAGTTTGTAAGTGGGCCTTGAGGTAAGATTTTTTAAAGACAAATTAATTTGTAAGTGTTTCCAAATGGAGGAGTAGTGTTGTTGCCTTAGAAACCACTTAGGGATTTAGTGGAGGCAGCAGGAAGCTGGAAGGAGATATCAGAGGGCGGCATGGTTAACACATTGTCATGGAGGTCGAATTGTGGCCCCCCGCAACAGCTGTTTCACTCCTTGACAAAAAAGGAGAAGGCTTGCTTTTTTTGGCAGGTGTCCGAGAAAATAATGAGAAAATTTTAGCCACCTCCTGGTTCCACTGCTCTATACCCTGCTGCAGGACTGGGCTAATCTCCATGTGGACACACAAGATACAATAATGTGTACATGCCTGTATTCCTGCATGGATGGTGAACTAGACAAACTAGACCAGTGTTTCCCAACCGGGGGTACGCGTACCCCTAGTGGTACGCGAGGGAACTGTAGGGGGTACGTGGAATTCCAAGGTGACAAGTAAAAAAAAAAAAAATCCCTTCAAAAATGATAGTGCGCGATTTGTTTCCCTAGGGAGACAATAGTCTGTGGCACAACCGCGCCAAAATCCCACAATGAAAACAGCTGTTTACCTGCAGCCAGAAAAATACTGGTAGGTCTGCGCTCTGGATAAATGGCTGAAACGTCCGCTTGCTCTGGATTCAGGCCAGGGTTCAGAGGAGCCCGCCGAGAAACGTAAGAAAGAGGCCAAACTGAAACCAAGGCAGTGAAACATATATATTATTTGGATTCATTTATACTTCTGCGGACCCACCGCAGCCTCAGTGCTTCTTTTGCGGTGAAGTCCTGGCTAATAGTGCGATGAAGCCAGCGCATTTACAGAGACACCAGAGCACCAAACAATCGGGAAGTGTCGATAAAGGTGAAGAATTTTACAGACGAAAGCTGTCGGAATTTAAGTCGAGCCAGACAGTAATGATGAAAGCCACGACTGTGTGAATGAAAGCACTCGAGGCATCTCACGCCGTGTCCCTGCTTGTGGCTAAATAAATAAAAACTCACTCTATTGTTGAGGAGCTCATTCTCCCTGCAGCGACTGCGTTGGCCGAAATGATGATAGACAAGAAAGCAGCCGAAGCACTCAAGAAAGTTCCCCTGTCGAATAACACCGTATCCCGTCGGATCAATGATATGTCTGTTAATATAATTGGACAAGTGGTGAACAAAATAAAACTAGCCGGTCAGTTCGCTTTGCAGCTGGATGAAATGACAGATGTGAGTGGAGAAGCGCAGCTCCTGCCCTTCGTGCGTTACAAAGATGCGCGGACATAAACTATGGGGGTTATTCCCTATCTTTATTCAAGAGCGTGGTATTTACATTTGAGAGCATACTTTATGTATTTATTTCCCTCAAACCCTGTCCAGGCACTCAAATAGTGCCTGCTTGCACTTAGATTTGCTCTGCTTCTGCTCAAACTGTACGCTTGCACTCAGATATATTGCTGTTTACAGATGTGTTCTGCTCTCAGATTTATTCTGTGCGCGCTCGAAACTTTTGTGCAACAATCCTGTCAAAATCCCTCAACCAATAGGAGGCCAGGTGTCCTTGCGGGTGCGTTCGCTTTACTTATTACAGCGTCCCGTAAGGGCGGTTACTCTTTGGTTTATAAACTCCCGCCCTCCACGGCTTTATAACATAGCATGTACTGCACTTGTTTGATGTACAACTACCTTACATAATAGCTACGTTCAGTGGCGGACTGGGACTAAAAATCAGCCCGGTAATAAAATAAAATCGTCCCTCCGTTGCCTTCTGCACATAGTGCGAGGTGGTTGCTATGCAACAACAATAACAGATAGCGATGTCGTCGTTTAGGTGCTTTTTTTTTTTCTGGAGATAGGCACTTCTCAATCTACTCCTCCATAGTAAGCCCACCCCGGAGGTCGAAGTTAACCTTAAATGTTTCCATCTTAAGCTTAGTTAGTTAGTTAGTTAGTTAGTTAGTTAGTTCGTTAGTTTACTATATAAAGTTTAGTTTAGGATTTTATAACGGTTCTCAGACGCGGAGGGATACTGATTTGTGAAAAGTAACAACAACTATTCCCTGGATATACGCTCATTATATCACGGCTAAGAAACATCAGATTGCTTGATTTGACTTGTCCGTTTTATAAACATATACTAACTGTGCTTAACCCCTCCCAAAAAAAAGTTGTAAATGACTGGTGAAAAGAAACTGCTAGGCCTATACTGATTCTGGATATTATTTTGCTAAGTGTTTTGTTCCTGAATTAAAGTTTACATGCCTGTTTAAAGGGGACTTATTCAAAGGGGCTCCATGGTTTAAGCTTAAATGTTACAAGATATATATATAGCAAAGATAAGTTCATTATTTTGATTTCATATGTATTTATTTGATTATATTATTTATTTTCAAGGCAACATATTCATTTTTATTTATTTTTATTGAGTAATTTAAATTAAAATTAAGAAAATGCCTGAGAATTAGATGTTCAAATTAAGGAGATGAAATAAAGTTATTTTCATTCAATAATCAGTTACGTTTTACTTGTGAAGGATCATCAGCACGTATGAGTGAGGGGGTACTCATGGTATGACAAAAGGCTCAGGGGGTACACAAGACAAAAAAGGTTGGGAACCACTGAACTAGACGAACAAACATTAAAAACACTCTGGAGAGCTAGGGGCCGCTGCTGCTGTCTGCGCCGCCATCTTATTATTAATAAATAATAAATAAACTCGCTATTCACACTGTTTTTGTTAACTGTCAACCAAATGGACAGATTCATATCTTGCCATATAAATGACTGCATATGCTCAAGATTCAGCAGGGTCCAAACCAAATGGTAAGCCTTTCAGCTGTCCCACATCTCAACTAACGTTCCAACGGGAGAAGGCGGGACAACCTGTGTTCACTGTTGGGCTTTAGTTTTAGTGTGAACTCAACTAACTAGTGAACACATGGTACTATAATGGCTATGAATTGTTTGCAACAGGTTAAATATAAGCACTAGGTCACAAGTGGAGAGAAAGTTGACAGAAGTTTTGATGTTAACCACTATCTCCTGCTGCCTTCAACATGCACATTCCTCTGAAGTGTTGAACAGGAGCATTTATTGTTGACCACAAAAGTGACATTTACTCAAGTATTGTACCTTTTGACACATTTGTATTTTATTTATGTATGTTCATTTATTGCTACTTTAAACTTCTACTCTGCTACATTTCAGAGGCAAATGTTGAACTTTTTCCTCCACTACATTGTCCATATAAAATACCTGATATGCTGAAATGGCATAATACAGTATTGTACTAGTACTCTCCACAGTAGTTCACAGATCTACATTGTGTCTACATTGCTGAATTACAATACTAAATGAATATGTATAAACACAGGATCATATAATAAGCATAATAATATAATACTGTATAAAGGTCCATTCTGCATAACGAGTACTTTCGTTTTGATACTCAAAGTACATTTAGCTTATTATACTTGTGTACTTTATATTATTCTGAAATGGGCCAATGTGCAGAATGAGCAATTGTACTTTAAGTATATTTTGATGCTAACACCTTTGTACTTTTACTTAAGAAACATTTTGAACTTTGACAAAGTATTTGTACTTTTACTTAAAGGTGACCTATCATGCTATATTTAAATGATATAGTGTATGACCATACCTATATAAGGTATATTTATACATTTTATTTTCCAAAATACCAAACAGATCATTTTTTAGCCATGCCTCGTTTCGCTCATTTTCGCTTTATTCCAAACCTGCCTATGAAAATTCTGAGCAGCAGCTGACCACGCCCCCAGCAGAAGAGCCGGCGAGTCACGTTACCATGCTTGCTGTGTTTACGAGTGTGGAATACACATGTCATCTCAGAGCAATGCATGTGTTCAAGCATATTATCAATTTGATCCAGAAACTGAAGCAGCGGAGGTTTTGGTGGAGGTGCAAACATCTCAGTTGTCAGCAATGTGTGTTTCATGTGTTTTAAAAGCTCAGTTATTGACTTCTTTCTAAAGGGGTACATGTGCAACTTGCGCCACGATGCCTTCTGAACCGGAGCATGTGCTGCATGGAGATACCACACGTAACATTAGCTTCACTAAGTTGTCTGTTTAGAGAATACATTTTTCACATGTCATTCAATATATGTTTATCACACTAGGTGTAAAGACGGATGCAGGAACTTGAGGACTCTAACCTGTGTGGTGGATCATCCTGGATTGTGTGCCTAAATGTGTTTTCCCTGCAGAATGCATTGAATATTTACAGAGCTGAACACAGTTGGACTACAGTTGAGGCAAATAGAGCACTGAGTGGTTTGTTTTGACTGAAATTGTAAAACGAATGCTAATATTGTGAATGGAAATAAATACTGGTGTATATGGCTTTATGCAATCTTTCATTCTGTCATTGTACTATTATATACTACACAGCAATGGCATAACGCACCCATGTGTATGACAAAAAAAGTCCACACACAACCTTATGCTTTTGAAATCAGAATATTCTTTACCCATCCAAACATGAATAATCACGACACATTTGATATCAACTCGGAACTTTATTGTCAAAATCAACGGTGGTGGTGATTCCGGCCTGCGTTGTCCTCTGATCCGTGAAATGTCTATGTTAGGTTCAGACAGCAGCCAAATTGAACCGTGTAGCATACCCGGCGATGACCTCCTCCCTGTCAGGTTGCTCATAATGGTGCAGGGTCCACAAAGACTTGGTCGAAGATGAGGTCCATCAAGTTGGCCACGTAGCCTGTGCAATGTTAAAAAAAGCACAACAAAAAAAGTGGTTGAGATTAGTAAATGCATGTCGTCAACAACAACATACCAGGGCTTTAGCTCCGTTTTACTCGTGGTGTGTGTCCCCTCGCACACATACATACAGTGTTGTATCCTAACACACCCCCATTTATATTCATGTGCGCACACAAGTAAACATGCAAAAGCTTTTACATATAACGCTGCAATAAACGGCATGTCTCATTAGCTTAGCTTAGCGTAGCGTAGCGTGAGTTAGCGTAGGTTAGCTTAGCTTACAGATCGATGATATATGATGTTCTTACAGACTACAATCACAAAAGCTTTTACATAACGCTGGAAAAAACGGCACTTACCTCCAGAAGATTACGTTTGTTATTATAACTTACTCAATATGATTTTTTAGAGGATACAAAATACTAATACATAGGAGAATAAATACTTGTGTTATCGGCTAGGCCAGGCGTGGCTTTACAGCCTTCACACAGATCACCATTACGGCAGTCTGATGTTCGCAAATGCCTGATAATTAAAATAAAAGACAAAGCAAAGACTGCGGAGCGTACAAAATAAAATGTTACAAGAACATATAAACACCTAACCGATTACTAGTTGGGGTTGAGGCGACATTGATACGGCTAAGCTACATGCTACCAGCTAGAGATAGCTTTATCAGGAAAAACACTGCTAAATAAAAACTTACAGCTTCAGAATTGGATGTGTCCTCACTGGCCTGGTCCCGGATGGTTGGTATTGATCCCGGGTGTAGCATTAGTTTGGAGGCATATCCGTGTTGGACTTGAGAGAAGTTCATAAACATGTCCGTGGTTTAACTGGCTTAGACATCCTGGCAATAGCAGGCAGAAACACAGATGTGACTGCGGTAGCCAGCCGATATGCGGAATGAGAGGTTTGGCAATGCACGGCCGTGGCTCATTCCCCTGATAGGTGGAGAGTTGACCAATAAGCGGAGTACGTCTTTGTGACATAGAAAAGTGTCGGAATGTGGATCCATTTTTTTCAGATCCGTTGCAGCCCCTTTTTTAGAGATTTGGCGAAGGAGGAAAATAGAGAGGGTTGTGTTTTCTGACACTTGGCGAGTTCCCTGGAACACCGGGGACACATAATCATGTATACAAGACGTACAAAGGTGCATTTTGCATGATAGGTGCCCTTTAATTAAATGATCTGGGTACTTCTTAAAACACTGGTGTAGACACGCTATTACTGTATTTTTTACTTGTAACCAATCCGATAGCAATATACTATTAATATGTTTTATAAATATATCCTGGTTTCAGTCAAGTTGTTTTGACCTGCAAATGAAAGCTTAATAGAGGTAAACGCTGTGTAGTACTTACTTACTTCGGGAGTAAATGCAAGAGCACGTAAGATATAAACGTTATCAATGAATGAAATAGACATAGCAGATGAATTGAAGTAGTTGTGCACTGCTGCTGGTTAAACTGTAGAAAAGCACTGTAGCTTTAACCTTTGAGAAAAGATCTCCACACTGTCTGTCCCGTGGGAAACTCAAAGCATCAGAACCATTTCAACCTGTCTGCTTTCCTTTAAGCTGCAATGATGAGATTAGAGGCTCAGACCTCTCCCTGCTCTACAACCCCATCATACTTCCACTGATCTTTACTGGATTGCCAAAGGCAGGGCAAAGGGCGCTCCTCTTGGAAGCCCCTTAAATTGAGAAATGTTAAACATGTTTGAGGAATGTACATGAAATGGTTTTCCAATATTACTAAAACCATCCCACTTGTTTTGTTTCCTTTGTAATTAAGTACCCAATACACACCCCAGGAGTGTCAGAGATGAATGTTCCAGAGAATGACAGCCATGTCCCCGTACCTGTCCAGACAAATCCACACTCTGGCATGTTCCATACATCATACAGTAAACACAGCTTCAGCTCTACTATCAGTTGCTGAATCTCTTTTTCATTTTCATGTATTTTCTTTGTCGGTTACAGACCTGCAGGCAGTCCAGTAAATACACTCAGATGATAGCAAGTTTAAAGTTCCATTTTCATTGCAGACAAGAAAACCTGGACTGTACAGATTGTTTTAGTCTTGTCTTCATCGTCACCCCTGCTGCATGCATTTAAAAACGTCATACAAATGTAATTATCAGCCTCCTACATCACTGAGTAAGATACCGTCCGTCAACAAGCAGTAAAGGAGGCCTCAACCGAGGGCTGTGGCTTGGTTCCAAAAGCTCTTCTGTCTTGTACTTTAGCCCACTAAATGTAAATCTGGTCTAAACCACAAAGAGTAAGGGGGCGTTTATTTGCTCAAAGCAGTTATTTTCACTCAGCTCCTCACTGGCTACAATTCTGTGTCCTACGTATACCCACATCCCTCCACACTTATCTCAAACTCTTCTTAGCCGTCCATTCACCCTTTTCTTGTTGTGTCAGTGATCTGTCAGCATTTCCCTCCCCTGCCTCCCCACACACCAGTCTGTCCTAGAACTCTGGGTGGAGATGAACAGAGCAAAGGGAATGTTTTGGGTGAAGATTAAGCATGGCTTCTATAGAAGCTTCAATTTGGATTTGTTGAAAGTACGTCCTTAAAAGAAAGATCCCTCATATTTTTTGCAGGAGCAAAAGAGGAGATTTTCAGAGATAGCAGAAAATAAAATGAGACCTAAGCCAAGTAAGATGAACTACCCCAGGGCTGACTTTGATTAAATACAGAGTGCTGAGTTTGGGTGCTTATTTGAACTATATGTGAGCAGACGTGGCGCAAGAACAGAAGACAAGCCCCAGCCTGGGCAGCAGATCGCGATCCTCCTCAACCTCCGTGGCTGGAGGGGCGGCCAAGACACATGTCCTGTGGGACTTGAACGATTGCCAGCGTTTGGTGATTCAACTTTAATGACATGTGTGATTTGTTGGGCTTGTGGCTCAGCGTCTGTGTAAATAAACCAGAAAGATAGCGTGATTACAGCAGCATTCAAGAACATAACTCAGCTTTTTACTTGAGGAATGTACAGCACCCTTCGCAGTGATAAGACTTCCTGCCTGTATATGGCTTTAATCCATCCAAGGATTCAGATATGCTGTTGCCAGATATGGGATGTAACCAATTACATTTACTCAAGTACTGTACTTAAGTACAATTTGGAAAGACTTTGATTTACTTGAGTATTTCTATGTTATGCTATTTTGTACTCCACTACAATTCAGAGGTAATTTGTGTACTTCTACTCCACTAGATTTATTTAATACCTTTAGTTACTTTACAGATGTGGATTAATGATGAGGAAACCACGAGAAGAGAGGAAGTAAGGAAATTAGTTTTAAGAGCAATGGGACGTCCTTTCCTCGGAGCATCACGTTAAGGGACGTCCGTTTGTGATGACGCAGCCAGCTCTGTCCCCTTTAGTCACACACAAACACCGGCACACATAAGCTCCTTTAGATGGTGTCACAAAAATCAACTTCCAGTGAGAGCGGGGATCGAGGAGATGACAAATAAGAGACTTGGCATCCAGCTAAAATCATAAAACTAGCTGCACCTTTACCAGCTTTGATAACAATTTAATGATCAATCATTATAAAACACATCATATATTATTCTGAAATGGACCAATCTGCACAACGACTACTTTAACTTTTGGTACTTTAACTATATTTTGATGCTAATAGAGTGGTGCAGTCCTAAAACCCGGAAGTGAGTTAGCATTTTACCACTACGGGTTCCCTCGTATCAGAGTCAATGGGATTTCTCCATAGGATTTTGGAAAATGGCTGGAAATATGGTCTGTTGTTGACACAAGAGAGACGGATCTCGTTTTGTTCTACGACATTAAATACATCAGCAGGGTGATTTTTGAAGAGTTGACGTGTCTGAAAAACGATGGTTGTTACCAAGGCAAGGCAAGGCAAGTTTATTTATAGAGCACTTTTCAACACAAGGCAATTCAAAGTGCTTTACAACAAATGAAAGACATTAAGAACATGGCATTTAAAATCAGTCATTAAAAAGAAAAGCTAATAAAATAAACATTAAAAGAAGAAATACATGGATAAAAGTTACAGTGCAGTCTAAGATATGAATAATTCAATTAAAAGCAGCGACAAAAAGAAAAGTCTTCAGCCTGGATTTAAAAGTAGTCAGAGTTGCAGCGGACCTGCAGGTTTCTGGGAGTTTGTTCCAGATATTTGGAGCATAATAACTGAATGCTGCTTTACCATGTTTAGTTCTGACTCTGGGGACAGAAAGCTGACCAGTCCCTGAAGACCTGAGAGATCTGGATGGTTCATAATTTAGCAGTAGATCAGAAATGTATTTTGGGCCTAAACCATTCAAAGCTTTATAAACCAGCAGCAGTATTTTGAAATCTATTCTTTGACACACAGGAAGCCAGTGTAAAGACTTCAGAACAGGAGTGATGTGATCCACTTTCTTAGTGTTAGTGAGGACTCGAGCAGCAGCGTTCTGAATCAGCTGCAGCTTCCGAATAGATTTTTTAGTGAGACCTGTGAAGACATCATTGCAGTAGTCGAGTCTACTGAAGATAAAAGCATGGACAAGTTTTTCCAAATCCTGCTGTGACATTAGTCTTTTAATCCTAGATATGTTCTTTAGGTGATAGTAGGCTGATTTAGTAACTGTTTTAATGTGGCTGTTGACACTCAGGTCAGAGTCCATTACTACACCTAGATTTCTGGCTTTATCTGTTGTTTTGAACATTGCAGACTGAAGCTCAGCGCTAACTTTTATACGTTCTGCCTTGGCTCCAAAAACCATTACCTCAGTTTTATCTTTGTTTAATTGGAGAAAGTTCTGACCCATCCAGTCATTGATTTGTTCAATGCACTTACTCAGTGTTTGAATTGGGGCATAGTCTCCTGTTGAAACTGTTACGTAAATTTGTGTGTCATCTGCATAGCTATGGTAACTTATTTTGTTGTTTTTCATTATCTGAGCCAGTGGTAGCATGTAGATGTTAAAGAGAAGAGGCCCCAAGATGGAGCCTTGAGGAACCCCACATGTCATATTTGTCAACTCAGATGTGTATTTACCAATAGAAACAAAGTTGTTTCTGTCCTTTAAGTAGGATTCAAACCAATTTAGGACGGTTTCCGAAAGTCCCACCCAGTTTTCCAGTCGGTCTAGTAATATGCTGTGGTCAACAGTGTCAAATGCAGCACTGAGATCTAATAATACTAACACTGAAGTTCTGCCACTGTCTGTGTTTAAGTGGATGTCATTAAAGACCTTTACAAGAGCAGTCTCAGTACTGTGGTTTGGACGAAAGCCTGACTGGAACACATCGAAACAGTTATTTAAATGCAAAAAATTACTCAGCTGTTGAAAAACAACTTTTTCAATGATTTTACCTAGAAATGGCAGGTTTGATATGGGCCTGTAATTGTTCATTACTGAAGCATCTAGATTATTCTTTTTTAAGAGTGGTTTAATGACTGCAGTTTTCAGGGCCTGTGGAAAAATACCTGAGTGAAGAGATTTGTTTACTATATGAAGTAGATCTGAGGCCATGCAAGGCAAAACATCTTTAAAAAATCCCGTTGGAATAATATCAAGGCAGCAGGAGGAGGATTTCAGAAGTTGAATAATGTCCTCTAGGTTTTTATCATTAATCTGATGGAATTGTGTCATGGTGTTTGAATTGATGTTAAGTGGACACAGAGACAACACATTTGCTGTTCCTGATGCATTTTCTGAATTTTGTCTGTGAAGAAGGAGGCAAAATTATTGCACGCCCTGGTGGATAGAAATTCAGAGGCTACTGACACTGGGGGGTTAGTTAGTCTGTCGACGGTAGCAAACAAGGCACGTGCGTTGTTTTTGTTTTTGGTAATGATGTCAGAGAAGAACGATTGTCGTGCGTTTTTCAATTCCAAATTATAAAGGCCAAGTCTCTCTTTATAGATTTCAAAGTGAACCTGGAGATTTGTTTTTCGCCACCTGCGTTCAGCTTTTCGACACTCTCTTTTTTCTGCTCTCACGGTCATGGCCTTTCTCCATGGAGGTATTTTCTTCCCAGTCACTTCCTTTACCTTAGTTGGAGCAATGGCATCTATAATATTTTTAATTTTTGAATTAAAATGATCTACTAGCTCATTTACTGAGATGTGGCTGTACCAAGTGGCTGAATAGGAGCACAGAAGTTGTGGAGGACGTTGTACGTCATTACGCCGAACACGTAAACACTCCTGTTTGTTTGCCCCTGTTCTGCTTGAAAGCAAGTACCTGCGTTCTTGCAAACTGTTAAAACAAACGCTTCAACTTGTACAATTTTGAATCTGTATTTTTGAATATCGATCTTAAGTTGGCGTGACATTGAAGTTGTGCGACCCTGCTGTAGTTCGTTTATAGCATAACGTTAGCATTTGCTTCTGGTGATTCGATTTATGATTCAAAAATTATAAAAGTAGGGTAGAGTGGATATTATCCGGCTGAACAAAACGTGCATTTATCAAACAGGTTCGTTTTCCACAGACCTTATTTCCAGCTATTTTCCAAATCCTATGGAGAAATCCCATTGCTTTCTGTCGAGGGAACCCGAGCGCAGCTTACTTCCGGGTAAATACGTCATCCCTGCACCACTCTATACTTTTCTACTTTTACTGTAACAGAGTATTCCTACAGTCTGGTACTTCTACTTTTACTCAAGTACAAGATCTGAGTACTTCCACTTTTACTCAAGTACAAGACCTGAGTACTTCTCCCACCTCTGGCTGTGGCTGCCCATTCATAATCTGTTTTGTTTTCCAATGAAGCTATTAATCAGTTGCGTTGGACATGTGGAAGGACTGTGGGCAGGACGGAGCCCCCAGAAGGCAGCACTTACTGCTGTCATTATTTCAAGGCCTCATCAATAGTAAAGATCTAGAACTGTCCTTCAGGTGCCCCAAAGCCTGCAATGTCAAGACCCAGTTCCTTTGAGAATCCCCTTGTCTGTCAGAGAGAAACTACACAGGTACACTTTGAAAGTGTTTGTGCTTCACCTCAAACCGTTCTTTGTCAGACCTGGGGCTGCTTTGACTGATGCTGGAGGAATCACAGGCTGCACTTAGCATGACATTCTCATTACACGGCTGTAACCTTTCGGTATGTGAACACCACCAAACCTGCAGGAGCTGCAAGAGCAGGGGCTGGGGCACTTAAGGGGTCAGACTTTAACACACACACACACACACACACACACACACACACACACACACACACACACACACACACACACACACACACACACACACACACACACACACACACACACATCTTAATACATTTTCACATGTATGTTATGTCCATTATATTCACTTCAGATTTTACAAGGCCGTTCTTTCTCAGTTCCATTTCTCATTTGGCATTGATGTAAAAGCTATTTTAAAAATAAATGAAGCAGAATTGGAAAAATACTTCTACATGGAATGGATACAAAAGGGAATTGAAGATAATGCAGTATGTTATATCCAAAAGTGGTTTTCTAAACATTTATGGGCAAGTAGCAAGATTAGGTTTACAATGTCCTATGCTTATGGAAAGTCTGTAAAGATTCCGAAGAAAAATATTTGAAAAGTACTCTTTTCATCTAGTTTTTGTTTCCAACCAAACATTGTTGTGAACAAGCTTTTTTTACATCTATTCTCTTGGACAGAACACTTTCCCATGCCATGCTTGATTGACTCCTTGTTGTTTACATTAATATCTTACCCACAAACACATGTTGCATTCATTTCTTCCATTCATTCCCATCCCTTTCTTATTGCCTTGCATTAAAATCTCCTCCCCTAATGACACATCAACAAAGCCTCCCTATCCCCAGCGTACATGTCTGTAGTTGGGTTTCAAAACCTAGACCACCAAGTGACAAGACATTCTTCTCATCGCCATATGTAACCATACTCCCTCTTGGCTCCCACTAGGTTCAGTGTGGTCTCATATGAATCCATCGACCTGACCTCAAAAGCTTACAATGAATAGAGGGATCACATTCTGAATTGGGCTATATTATTATGCTGAGGAGTTACATATTTTCTTGGGAACCAGCTTTGAAATCTGCTGGAATTATTGTTACCAAATTGTAAACATAATAGTTTCCTAACTTGATCTAAAAAATGTTTGGAGGTACAGTACCTAACCCAGATGGCATTTTGTTTTAGCAAAGCATTGAGCAAAACAGTCTAGGACTGTAACAACTTATCTATTCAAAGGAAATATGAACAACATTTCACCATTGATTTGTCTGGTCTGTTTAAGGATGCATGACACACGCTGTGGTTATGTTGGTAGGAGCAGTAAGACAACCAATTATTAGAGAAAATTACATTTATTGTTTTTGTCTCTTCAATTGAAAAGTGGTAGAGGAAATTAAAGCAATACAGTACAGATCAAGTCCTATGCAATTACTAGTGATGGCAGTTTGACACTGAAGCTTCGAACGGAGCTTCAACCCTGGACTTCCTATTCCATAGAAGCAGTGCTTCAAATCACGTGACATGTGACGTCCGAAGCAGCAACTGCTTCAAATCACGTGACATGTGACGTCCGAAGCAGCAACTGCTTCAAATCACGTGACATGTGACGTCCGAAGCAGCAACTGCTTCAAATCACGTGACATGTGACGTCCGAAGCAGCAACTGCTTCATTTCCTGAATGAATCACTTGACTGGTTTGCGCGCGGTCCATTCACACGATTCAATGCACTGCCTCGTCTCGATTCTGACAGGTGACAGGTTGAAACAGTTTCAAATTTGAGCGCTTCAACACTTTATGACCGCTCTAAACAATGCGCAATGTGTGGGTTGTTGTCGTAGTTTGCGTTGTTGCTGTTGAGTTGTTGTTGGTATTGCATTTGATATCATTATAGAGCAAGCCAGGAAGAAAGATGGGTCGTTCTGGCTCGGGAAACACTTCGAAATGTGGAGAAGTTGTGAACAAAAAGACAACTATCAGTAATATAAAAACAGTTAAATATTTTAAGGAATAGATAGCCCAGTGGGTAGAGCCGGCGGCCCGAATGTGGCGATGTCCTCTGCGCAGCTGGTTCAAAGCCCGGAATGGATGTATTTTAATCATTGCTTTACAACTTTAATAACTGATAAAAGCCCTCTCCTCCCAAAAAAATTTCCAGCACTCTCTAGTCTCTTCTCAATAACCCAATACACACAATTATCAATCTTTAATTGCAAATAGAACATGATATTCAGTCTTAGTGTGTGTGTGCATCGAATATTTTTCAAGGCAAAGATACGTTAAACCCACTGCAGCCTTGCACTTCGCCAGGAGAGGTCGCTGTAACTGAAGCTTCGAGAAATCAACCTATTTCCGACACAATTGTCCAAGTGGTTCGATGCTTCATTCAAAGCTTCATTTTGCCATCACACGATAACAGTTTATGAAAGCACTTAATGGACCAAAATACCTTTCCATTAGGGCTGCATGATATTGGAAAAAACAGACATTCACCACCCTCCTCTGACTGAAGACTGGCTCTTTTTATAGAGGTTCTTCAGAGGATTTAATTGGGAGAAACCATTCACAGGTACACTTAATAAATACATGTGTCATTATTATTATTATTATAAAGAAGATCCACAAACATTTACATAGCATTATTAGTTATGCATAGCCATCTGTTAATTGAACGCAAGAACAACATTATAACTGTCTACAATAAATATAACTACATTCCCAACTAAGACAGAAACCCCTATGCCTATCTCGCCACTTGGTTCGTCCCGGAACCTTCTTTGTCAGTGTTTGTTTCCCCCGAGGACCTTTTGGCCAAACACACTGGAGCAGACACAGGACGAAACAACATGGGTGAGTGATAGATGTAAACTTTACAGTGTCCACTTATACAAACAAAAGCAACTTTAACGTCATGTTATATACACGCTAATACATATTATTTGCACACAATGATTAATCTCAACCGCTGTCAATCTTACACAATCATAAAGACTTTCGGCGCTCTCGCTAACTCCCCTCTCTTTTCAGGTAGAGCCGAGGACCCGCTTGTGAGATTGTGAGACGAGTAAGGAGCAAGCAAGGAGGCAGAGAGTTCACATATATCCCGGTGTGGGCATTTATTTAATCATAGACACATGGCATAGCCTCAATCTGACTGTCCATGTGAACACCATCACCAACCACAAGGATCTCACACACACTGACAGGAAAACAGAGCCTAAATAGACCCAGACCAATCAAAGCAACAAGACACAGGTGAGGTGGGAGGAGACAACACAGGGCAGCAGGTGCACACAATCAGCAGCAACAGACATGGGGGCGTGATATGTCAACTTTACACAGTGGTAACAATTAATGCAACTTAATGTCATAATTTATACACCCTCAACATATTATTTGCACCCTGATTATTCTCAACCGCTGTCATTCTTACACCAGCATAAATACTTTCGGCGCTTTTGCGATATGAAAACATACAGGAGTTTTCTGCAAACCATCCTTTCTTGAACTTTAATGCTCTACAATTGGTATTTTATTAACTATATTTAACCGGATGAAGGATTTTAGTCATGGACGTCTGGATCTTAAGTTACCAGAGCAACAAGCTGAGCTAGCTCAGTTAGCAGCGCCAAACTGCCCTGGAGAAACACATGAAACTACTTCAGTGTTTAATCACCGGCTCTGGTTGCTTTGGAGATTTGATTGTGATTGGTGGTTTGCTGTGCATGCAGAGCCTGCATGTCACTCACTCAAGTACCCCTGACATGAAAGCCGTGCAAGTTTTCCTCTTGTAGCAAGCAGCAAAATAATTGTAACGTGACGTATTTGAGTTAATTTGCCTACTTAATATCATCTTTTTTTTAAATCGCACGTCCACGCGACGTGAATATCGCGATTATCGTCACGACACGATATATCGTGCAGCCCTACTTTCCGTCTTTTCTTTCAGTTTGTGATGGATCAATTTAGTCAGACCCCTAATAAAGATATTTTGAATTCATAACATAATGCCATGGATTGTTTTGGAATATTTCATATCATTGGTCAGAGACAGTCTAATTTCAATCAAGCAGAAACTTATTAACAATATCAGTCCAAATAAAGTAGATGCTCAATTATAATAGGCCATCAAGTTTACTGTCATGTGCATTTAAATACAACGGAATGTCATACAATACAAAAATAATAAATACAAGTACGTTTGTGGACGTATGCGCAACCTTGTTGAAAGAAGCCACTGACTAAGCGGTTGGTGTGTGATTTAGAATGGAAGGAGCAAAAACAAAGCTTAAACAGAACCAGAGATCATTAAGAATAATAAAAACAAGATCATTAGTAAACCATTTATATATATTCGTAACATTTCGTTCTTATTCCCGTTGCAAGTCATACTCAATGTATTTCATTTAAAAAACAATTAAAGTTATGTTTACAGTGGGAAAAGCTTTTGATCAGATATACTACCTGCTTAATCAAACAAAAGATCAACAATTGATCTTATCAGAATAGTTGTCATTGCAGAAGAGAACAGACACTCTTCTTTATACAGCTGGTCTATCAGGTTCCTGCAGAAAGTCTGGAACCCAGTGGTGATGAGGTGGGTCAGCGGTCAGGGTTTCCCAAAAGAAACTAGTTTGTGGTGGTACAGTAAGAGAGTTGTGACATAATTGCATACACAGACTCACAACCAGTGCAAAGCTACCAAGCTATAGTGAACATATTTTCAGTTGACTGTTTGTGCATATTGACGTACTGTGCCGGCCTGGCATCATAATCTGTTACTAAATATGGTTGTCCCACAGTCGATTCATCACACATGTGCATAACCAATCCTCCGGACAGATTAGTCCTGTCTAAACGGCTTAAGGTAAATGACTGTACGGCCAAACATATTAACAAAATCATTTCCCAATTTGGGATTAATAAAGTATACAGTGGAGGAAATAAGTCATAATAATAATAATACATTTAATTTCAAAGCGCTTTTTCAGGTAGTCAAAGACGCTTTACAGTGGTGATAACATGAGATAAAATAGAATCAAAAATTATTAAAACAGCAACACATATTATAATAAAAATATGAAATAACAACATAATTCACAAATGAAAAGCCAGTCTGAAGAGGTGTGTTTTGGTCAGTGTTTTGAAAGTGGGGGGGGGGGTCGGTGCAGTCTCTGATGTGTTGTGGAAGGGAGTTCCAGAGGGTGAGTGTGGAGTGAGTTGTGGCAGTGATGGTTTCTGTGGAGATGTAGAGTCGGATGTCATCCGCGTAGCAGTGATACTGAAGGTTATGGCGGCGGGTGATTTTTCCAAGGAGGAGCATACAGTATACAGTAGATCAGGGGTATTCAACTCAAATTCAACGAGGTCCAGTCAGAGAAAATGTCCCCATGCAAAGGTCCGGAACATCAAATGTCTAACTTTATGAATTAATGTGATATATATTGAAGTAGCTGTAGCTTTATCAACGTCTGCATGTAATCAACAACTGACTGCCAATCAAATAAAGTACAACTCAAAAACAACAACATTGAACTCTACAGATATACAGTAAATACTGTGGATATGTGTAATGTTCCTCTCGGGCTGCATTTAAAAAGTAAAATAGAGAAAATAAATAAAATAGCTTTTGAAAATATGTGCATCTTAAAAGTGCTTAATTTTAGATAAATAAAATAAAGTGTAGCAGCAGCTTGAGTTTCCCCTTTTCTTTGTTAACCGTTTCACATCATGACTTAACAGTTTCAGCCGACTATAGAACAATATCAGTCTTTACACATCATAACAATTGAACAGTTTTAAAGTTTCTCTTTCTTTCCCTCTTGTATTGCAGTCCCTCACACACTTTTTATTCAGTGTGAGAATTGAGCTGCAGCTTGTCCTGCCAGGAGTTTAAATCTGGGCTGAAATGGTGTCAGGGCCATTCTCATACACACATGCAGGTGCTCATTGGTTAGCCTCGGTTAGCTCATTGGTTAGCCTCGGTTAGCTCATTGGTTAGCCTCGGTTAGCTCATTGGTTAGCCTCGGTTAGCCTGCCCTGGAACGATATTTAGTTTTAATTTTGATCCTGATGGACTGATCATATTGGGCTCTGAGACTGCTTATTTTCTGTGACCTCAGTTCTGACTTGAGAGGGAATGTTTGGTCAAACACTCTGTGTTTTGTCTCATCGTGGCGTTTTGTCACTTTTTAATGAGCGCCACGGTCTCTGAACAAATGAGACACACTGGTTCTGTGCTCCCAGTGGGCAGGATGAACATGAATGAGTCCACTCAGGGTTAAAAGTTATGTTCTCACCGTCCACTTTCCTCTTCTTGGAGAGCGCCATGTGTCATTATTTGTCTCTCCCTGTCTGTCGCTAACACGCCTGTTCACTCTCCTCTCCGCTTCTCTCCCTGTATCGCTAATTATTCTCTTCACTCTTTCCTCTCATCGCTTCTTCTGTGTTTCTTTCCCTGTATCGCTCACTCGTCTCTTTCGCCCCCTGTCGGCGGCGGTTAAAATAGAATCGCCCGTCAACATTTAAATCCCCTATTAATGTATTGATTATAGGTCTGGGTCCGTATAGGTCTGGGTCCGGATCCGGTCCGCCTGTTGCCGACCCCTGATATAGAGGATGAAGAGGAGGGGACCAAGCACCGAACCCTTGGGGACGTCTTGGGACAGAGGTGCAGTGGCGGAAGTGCAGTTATTGATGTGGATGAACTGGTGTCTGTTGGTGAGGTATGATTTCAGCCAGGAGAGTGCAGTGTCCGTGATGTTAAGTGATGATTCCAGGCGGGACAGCAGGATGGTGTGGTTGATGGTGTCGAACGCTGCGAGGAAGACAAGACTTTCGAGTAGTTTTGATAGGAAGGAGAGATTCGAAATGGGCCGGAAGTTGGACATGATGTCAGGTGTGAGTCCAGGTCTTTTCAGTATGGGTGTAACAGCAGCCAGTTTGAGTGAGGACGGGACCGATCGAGAGCAGAGGGAGGCATTCCCTGACAAATGTAGTTGGTATGGGGTCCAGAGTGCAGGTGGAGTTCATTCCAGCCATGAGGGTGGACAGTTGCATTGGGGTCACAGGGGAGAACCGGGATAGGGGCTGTGAGGTGAAGGGGGGGGGGGAAGCCAGGAGGGGAGGTGGGGAGGGCTGCTGAGGAGGTCAGGTTTCTATAAATGCTGCCGATTTTGGATTGAAAGAATGAGAGGAAAGAATTGCACTGTGCGGTTGTGAAGGATGGGGTGGCGTTGTCACAGGGTTTAAGGAGTGTGCTGATGGTGGAGAACAGAGCCTTGGGGTTGCTGGAGCCGGGGTGTATCAGTTGTGAGTAGTAGTTGGACCGGGCTGCTTTGAGTGTGTTATTGTACTGTTGTAGGTACAAAAAAAACTGTCGTTTTTGTGATTTCATTTGGCGGAGTTCGGGGGTGCACCAGGGAGCTGAATGTGTGAAAGAGACAGTTTTGTTTTTTGGGGGGGCCAGTTCATTAAGACAGGAGGAGAGGGTGGTTTTGTAGTAGTCCACTAGTTGACATGGATTGTCAGGCGAGGGGGGAGGGAAGGCGGACATCTTGCAGGTGATGCAGGCTGAGAGTGCTGAGGGAGACAGGGGTTTAAGGTTTCTGAAGGTTATTGTGCGCTTGTGTTTTTGGATGGGAATGGGGATATTAATGTCCATGGTGATGGCCAGGTGATCGGAGATGTGAAGGTCGAGGCTGGATAGGTGGTGGATGGTGAGACCAGTGGAGCAGACTAGGTCCAGGATGCAGAGGTGTGGACTCGAGTCACCAATTTGATGACTTAGGACTCGACTTGACAAAATCACAAATTACTTGCGACTCGACTTGGACTTGAACACCAATGACTCAGGACTTGACTTGGACTTGAGCCTTCTGACTTGAGGTGACTTGATCATTTAATTCAGAGGTCTCGAACACTCCGATCGCGAGATGCCGTTAGAAGAGCAGCCTCCCGTCGGGGAGAGCAGAATCTTCAGCCGCCCCAACTCTTGCTGAGAATCCTTGCAGGCAGGGGCGGGCCTTTATTTTGCTGAGCCACCATACGGCCAATCATATGCGAGGACACACTAGGATCATACCATTATGTGAAAGAAGGGTGGGGGCCAGACGCTCGTGGTACAGGCCAGCTACACAGAGCGACGGGGAGACGGGCAGCCGGATTTAAATGCAAGGGCGTTCGAAAAAGTCAAGAAATTAGCGAAAACCGAAAAAGTAATAATACATTATTATAAAAAATAAAATTGTGAATCACAAACAAAAAGGGTTAACAGGCTTTGCTATAACAAATAGGTAGATTGTCTCTGCAGTTACACTTTCTTACACACACATAAATTCAGCACACAGTGTCTCACCCCGACCTATTTTCTGCAAATGTGCAAACACTTTGAAGTAGCGGAATCAATAAATTGGCATAGTTTAAATAAGTTAAAATAAGTAGGGTTAATCGTTAGTTTGTTTAGTATTTGGCCGTGTAATAAGCCGGATAATGTGCAGTGAGCCGGTCATTATTGAAAGAAAACAACACCGACAGTATGATCACAGAGACCGACGCGAAGCAAATGTTTACATTTGAGATGTTCCCGCATCACTGTGGTGCTCCTATTTCATGCAAGTTCGATTTTACACAGTTTGCAGGTAACACACTTTTTACTGTTGTTTAAAGTGAAGTGCTCTCACGCTGTTGAAGATGTTAGTCGGACTGTGCTTCTCTACGCCTCCACCATTTTTTTTTTTTTTCTCCAGTGACTTCGCCAGCGTCGCTAACAGAGAGTAACGACATAGACCTGACGAATCAACGACTGAATTAGTTGGCAACTAATTTGGTCATCGAATTGAATCGATTACGTCGATTAGTTGTTGCACCCCTACTTGAGATAATTAACAAGTTCCTCCCGTGTAGTTCTTTGCTGATCCCTCTCCTTTCTCATGATCATCGATACCCCAGTTATAGACTGTTCATTTCTTTGTAAGTGGGTGAACTTACAATATAGGCAAGGGATCAAATAGTTACAGTATTTCCTCCACTGTATCTGTCTACCTATTAAAAGTCACCTATTATGCAAAATGCACTTTTTACGTCTTTTACACATAAATATGTATCCCCGGTGTGTAAGGAGACTCAGAAAGCGTCAGAAAATACAACCATGTCTCTTTTCCTCCTTACCCACATCTCTAAAAACGGGGTACAACAGAGCTGATCCAGATTTGCTGCGGTCATGACGACATTACTAAAATGTGGGCTGGCTTCACGCCCATGGCCCTATCAGAAACGTTGCTGTATCAGAAACAATGCACAACGTGTTTTGGAAATAATACAACCCAGTCTCACGGCATTTTGTGTTATCGTCACGACATTTAATCTATTGATTCGTGTTCACCAACACGATTTTTCCCTTTTTTTTTCGTGTCACACAGAACGATTTTAAAAGCAATGTATTTCTATTGGGAGTGTGTTTCGTGCCTGCAACACGTCTTTTTGTCCGGTCGGGTCTTGGAAGACCGGAAGCTGTGGGGTTCATAAAAACATGTTCTTTATATATACAGTCTATGGTTCTTACTCAATATCAAACCACGATTATTGTATTTAATTTTAAATTGTATAATGTCGGACCTTTTTTTGCCGTCAGTGAGGAAAAGAAATGGGGCTCAGAGCCTCAGAATACTGAAATCTGTATTTTTTTGTAATCTTTTTTTCCTTCTAATTTGTTATTCTTTTCTAAATAACACACTGTTATTTACTCAACAATAACACACTATTGTCCTTGTTTTTATTTATTGGTTTAATTCCATTATCTCTGGCTTTTTTGGCGTCCGTCAGGAACTGAATTTCAAAATAAAATAACCGGAAACAGATACACACCTACTGAACTGATTACCCAAGATCCTCAGCTATGTTTTAAGCTTGCTGATTGGATGGTTTAGCCGCAATGCACGTCGGGATATGGTGTTTATGCAATATGAAATCCGAAAAACATTTTAAAAAAAATAAAATAATACTTTATTCCTAGTGTTCTTGCTTTTCTCTGTGAAAGTCATCACATAACGGCATTGTAATACACGGTTCGGCTGCATTAAATATTACACATCTGCCGTAGTTCTTTATTTATAGAGCACTGATGAGAAGACTTCTAGACAAACTGGAAGAAATGCGTGTCCTTGCAGTATCAACACTAATTCGGCTGACTTTTATATTTGATCCAATTCGTAGATTATATTTACACCATAACGGTGCACAGCTGATAGAAAAGGACTTGGTAGTTTTTAAAGATATTACTGATTTTCTTTGAATATAAGAATGTAAATACTGAGTTGAAAGAATAGTCAGGGGTTTTGGGTGATGGGAGACACATCTATGGAATCTCAATTTCAATAGCTTACCATTAAATGACGGATATACCTTTCTGTCTGTTTTACAAATCAGATATTAATGTGTAGAACTACAATATGTGAAATAATATAGCAATATGCTGTAAAATTATGTGAAAACATGAATAAAACTACACATCTTCAGATGTTATACATACATAAGTGTCCTACACTAATAATAACAAGTTATTATGGCTGTGTGTACCGCCTAGTGGTTAAAGCACGTTATTGAATTATTGTTTTAATGTGTTGTATTCAATGAAAAAAATATTAAGAGTATATACTTTTCATTTCATTTCAATTCCAATCTTTATTTCGAACAGATTGAAAAAAAATAACAAATACAAAAATAACAAATGTGAAAAACAAAATACCTTATTGTTAAAATACAGTATTTATCCACATTCATGATAATATTTATATATTCAAGAAAAAAAAAGTCTTCATATTAATAATAATAATAAATCATATGTGTCCAAAAGGGAGCAGGAGGAAGCAAATGCTTATTAATTCCCACCCCTTACTTAATCAATGATTGTCCTTTAAATCATTATGCAAGTTATTCATACTTACATTTATATGTATACATCGTATACATACATATACAATAATTTTTCATCTTCAATCACCTTTCTTCATTCTCATAGTTTTCCAAAAAAGTGTTTCTGTACATCCTGTTAAACTAAATTATGCTTGTGCTTTGTTTTAACTCCTGCTCCAAACCATTCCATACAATCACCCCACATATTGTTATACTCATACTTCTCAGAGTTGTTCTGACCTTGAGTTGTTTAAAATGTAGATTTCCTCTCAAATTATACCCACCCTCTCTGTCTACGAACAATGTTTTTAATTTCCTCGGAAGTAGATTATGTCTGGCTCTGTACATGATTTGTGCCGTTTTAAATGTAACCAGATCAATGAACTTCAATACGTGTGACTTCAAAAATAATACATTAGTGTGTTCAAGATATCCAACATTATTGATAACTCTTATAGCCCTTTTTTGTAAAATGCCGGATCATAAATCTAATTGATAGATTTATGATTAGAAAATTATAAAAGTAGGGTAGAAATGTGGATATTATCCGGCTGAACAAAACGTGATCCGTCTCTTAAATGTGTGTCAACCACAGACCTTATTTCCAGCTATTTTCCAAAATCCTATGGAGAAATTGCATTGCGTTTTTATCGAAGGACGCGTCACTGTGGCACTCTATAGGTGGACGTTTTTAGAATGCAATATCAAGACAGAGACATTGGAGATGCACTAGTCAACCTGACATCCACTGCTGACCTTGAAGATTTGACAACTATCAAGGTCATCCCAATACCTGATGATGGTGTCCAAGAATACATCTTTACCGTCTGTGAAGAAGCAGCGTCTGCTCAATCAGACGATACTGACATCTTTTCCACACCCTCCAGCTCAGTCTCTACAAGAACTCGTATCTGGTTGAAATGATTGAACTGACACAAAAGGCCAACCTTGTTCAAAGATTGCAATGCTAGTGATTGAACTGCATGTTTCGTTGCATAATTGTTTTGGCCTCTGTAAGTTTCATTTGAAGTTAAAAAAGAATGTGACATCACAGATTCTGGTAATGCTACTTAAACCCTTCTTAATGGCTAATACATGTTTACCTGAAGTTGTAATTAAGAGCTGCAGAAAATATTATGCCGCCCGCTTGCAGCAAACCACACTTGAAAGTGTGCGGGGGAGACGCCTGGACACGTCTACGAGCAGCAAACTTTCAACAAAGATCGCTAAATGGCAGCTTGGAGGCCAATTAACATTGTGGAGGACGAGGGGCTGCGTGATATAATTCGGGTCGCATCCAACGGCTGCACTTATGAATTGCCTTCCAGAGCCACCACTATGTCGAAAATACACAACTTGTATGAAGTCCAAAAAGCGAAAGTAGAGGAGGATTTAAGAAAGACTTCCACAGTTGCGCTCACCGGAGACTATTGGACTTCACTCAGTAATGACAGTTACCTCGGGGTCACAGCGCATTATTTTGACCCACAGTGGGAACTTCAGTCATGCTTTGACAGTTATGAAAACAGAGGAGCGGCATTTTGCCAACACACACATACACACACACACACACACACACACACCTACTCACACACTTTGTATTGTATTATTGTATGAGAGGTTCCAGGTTGAATTGAGGTGGATATTTGTAATGTTCAGAGGTTGTTGTGTTTAATATTCATGAGAATATTTGTCATTGTTCAAATGATAATAAACAAACATTAGCATAAAGCATATTTGTCCACTCATATGTTAAGAGTATTCAAAACTTGAAAAATATTCCTCTACGGTACATTTAGAACAGATCAAAAATGATTAATCGCGATTAAATATTTTAATCGACTGACAGCCCTAGTTCATATGAATATTTTTTATGTATATAAGGCTACAGGAGAGGTTTGCAAATTGGTTGCATAATTTACTCAATTAATTTTATTCATTTATTGATGTATTTATATTTTATAAAACAGAATAGGTTATGCATATTTTAAAGACATCCCAATAAATGTTAAGGTCTTTTGAAGAGAATATTCCTGTCTTTATGTGAACTGAGCTATACAAAGTTTTATAAGTTTAAGTCAAAATGTAATTTGTTTACAGTAAACAAAACACAGTATTGTATTGATGTACATTCAAGTGTTTGCTTTGTAATAAAATAACATATTTTAAGCTATAATAAAAAATATTGCCTGCAACAAAATGAAGTATTTTTTTTTTTTTTTTCACAAACTTAAAAACTCTACTTAGATCTAATATAAATGAGGTTATAACAAAGTAATAAAATGTTGTGCGGTCTTCAGAATGAATCATCTTATTAATTTGTGTCAATGTAAATATCTTAGACGGAAGCAATATTTTTTACTTGACCCAAATAAAATTTTTGAGGTCAAAAGATCAATTTGGAATAAACAAAAAAAATGTGCTGTAACAAATTAGCGCAATTTTTTCAAGTTGATCCAAAGTATCAATTATTTCAGTATATATGATATGTCAATAAACCTTAGAAAATCTTGAAAGGGATGTGCAAAATAGCAATTATATACAGTCTTTAATGAACTATTAGAGAATAACGAGTAATGAATATACTTATACTAGAGATCTGCAGATAAATGTTTAGTCTTCTCAAGCACCAACTATCAAATAACTCGCCTGATTGTTGGCACTTGACAATCACCTTCCCTGAATTTTACTCAGGTGTAAGTAAAGTCTGCTTTAAGGGTTGTTTATATTTCACATAATTAATCAGAATCTGCTGGTCCCATTCAAATCCAGTTTTGGATAGTCTGCCGTGGTTTCGTTCTATTTCAAAGAGCTGTTTGGCGCTTGGCGTAACCTTGGCGCACTGCCACTCCAACATCCAATCCCAGAGTTTGAAGATTAATCACGAGGACTGTAGTCCCAAACGATAGCTGGGGATTATGGGTAGTGTAGTGCCTTCGGCCATCCTAAACTCCAAAATGTTTCTCGGATTTCATATCGCATTAACACCATATCCCAACGTGCATTGCGGCTAAAACATCCAATCACCGAGCTTAAACCATAGCTGGGGATCTTGGGTAATCAGTTCAGTGGCTGTGTATCGCAATGATGCTCGAAATGTCCCATATAGGCCTACGTATGTTTCCGGTTATTTTTATTTTGAAATTCAGTTCCTGACGGATGCCAAAAAAGCCCGAGATTATGGAATCAGACAAATAAATAAAAACATGGATAATTGTGTGTTATTGGTGAGTAAATAACAGTGTGTTATTTAGAAAAGAATATCAAATTAGAAGGAAAAAAAGATTTAAAAAATACAGATAATCGGCTCTGAGCCCTATTTCCTTTCCCCCAGACGGCAAAAAAAGTCAGACATTATACGATTTAAAACAATAATCGTGGCTTGATATTGAGTAAGAACATGTTTTTATGAACCCCACAGCTTCCGGTCTTCCAAGACCCGACCGGACAAAAAGACGTGTTGCAGGCACAAAACATACTCCCAATAGAAATACATTGCTTTTAAAATCGTTCTGTGTGACACGAAAAAAAGGTTTAAATCGTGCTGGTGAACACGAATCAATAGATTACATGTTGTGACTATAACACGAAATGCCGTGAAACTGGGTTGAATAATATGGTCTGTGTTTACATTAGCATCATCGCTAACACTCAGAGCTCACGCTGTACTGGAGAGAATATGTGTAAAGAAGCAGGATATAAAAGGTACTCACCTTGTGGTAAACCTGCGAGAGAGAAAGCGTTTGAGCAGGGGCGCAGCCAGGGATATGAAAAGATATCACAGTGGGCCCCACCACCAGGCCCAGGCCACGCCAACCAAGCACAATTGCTGTAACCACACTTCCAGAACCCAACCGACTCATTTATGCTTTAAATAACTACCTGTACAGGCTTGCATCTATCTTGTAGTCCAATACTAACTGCACAATATTTACTGACACTGAGCGGTGAACATATAATACTGTGCAGACGTGCAACATGCTACTGCAGTAGAATTCACTATTTGATATAACACTAACATTCCTGACAATAGTCATCTTTTATGGTGTTCATGCCTTTTTAATAACATTTTTAAATGGAACATTATATTATATGTATTATATACATTAAATATAAATGACCTCTTACATTAAAATAAAGTGAACATTAACACCAATATTATAATTTATAAAATGCTATAACAAAAAAAATAACACAAGCAGCAGATTTTTTTTAATGAAATATACCAACTACAAAATAAGTGGGTATTAAAGTGTAAACGGACAACAAAATGGAAATGGAAGTGAAAAGGCCTGATGGTGGCGCTAAATCAGAGCCTATCACCTGTTCTCAGTCTTTTTCTCATCATGCATCTTCTGTGTAGTGATCCAATACCGTTACCATAGCCTTGCCCTTTAACAGTTATTACGAGCCCTGGCTCAGCCTTACTCACCAAGAGCCCAGCGCCTAGCCTTCTTACAGGCAAAGTCACTGATCAAGTCTTTGAAGTCCAGCTTTCTAGCCAACTGGCTTTCAATGGACAGCATGGCAAGACTGCAAAGCCTTATGGGGGGGACAGGGCTGCGGAGCCTAGAGATGGATCTGTTGGTCCTGGCACCAGGGGGAGGGACAACTGATTTAGTATGAATAGCTGCTAAACATGTACCTGCATTTAGTAAATGTCAGCTAAAAGAGTGAAATGAAAAACCTCAGCATTTTCTGTGAAGATATTAACTGTACTTAATGTCAGCAAAACATTACAATTATTAATTACAATGGACTAAGCTTAGCTAACAGACTAATTTCCACCACTCATGGACCACACCCACCTTTTCTTTTGAAAAACTGGGTGACATACGGTCGCCCTTTAGTCCCTCTCTCTTGTCTTTCTCTCTTTTCTTTTATTTTTGAAAGCCTGACTTTGTTAGTCGTTGAGACGTGGCACACACGTAAGTACTAGCATCCCTCCTCACATGCTCTCACTCTCTGTTGCTAGAAAGTGCGGTGCTGCACAGCGTTTGGAGGCAGGACCAAACCATTACATGTAAATAGAGGGGGGTGTTCGATGCTTTGGATAATTAACTTTTGGAAGAAAACAAGTTAAATTAATCGTAAGTTCAGTATAAATATTTGGGGCCCCTGTCAGTCACGGGCCCTTATAATCGTCCTAACTTTCCCCCTGCGTTTGAGCTTCATACTGTTTCAGAAATAATGTTTGATGTGGTTTGGAACATAATATGGCGTTTAATCACGGCAGCGTTTAATAATAATAATAAGAAATGTATTTTGTTAGCGCTTTTACAGGTGCTCAAAGACGCTTTACAGATATAGTGAAAAGAACAACAAATAATTAAAACTGCGGTCACAGAAGTGCGCGCAGTGATGAGCGGGCCCTCGCGTCCGTGCGCCTGTCGGGGAGGGCAGCCAGTCGTCCCGGCGTCAAGCAGACGTGCGAGTCCTCCGAAATGAGCCGTTTGTCATTTCTATAATGTTCGCGTCCCAGACTCCCAGGTCCTCCGGCAGTAGGGGTGCCACAACTACTCGATTAAAATTGATTACCAAATTATTTGCCAACTAATTCAGTCGTCGATTCGTTGGTGACGTCATCACGTGTGTTTTACGCGCCGTTAAGCTAGAAAATTATTGGTCTTTTTATCGGTACTGGAGACATTTAAAAAATATATGTCATGTATTATTGCTACATAAGCATTATATCGCAGTTTTAGTGTCGCCAACTCGTTTCTAATATGCAAAAAGACAAAAAAATGCATCTATGATATATTTTCGATCTTTCCAATCCAGAAGAAAGATCTTTCTCTCTCCCGTCTGTGTGCGAGGGGGCGGGGCAGTTGACACACACACAGCTGCTACATGCAGCAACGCACACACACACACACACGGAGGAGATGGCGGAGAGAACGCGCTCCGAGGTGGTTAAACTTTTCCCGTCTCGATGTGGACAATGCTCGTTGCCAAAAGTGTAATAAGAGTTTAGCATGTAAGGGCGGCAACACGACCAATTTGTCTAAACATTTAGCAAAAGTGCTCAACATTCAGACGGAGGAATGCACCGGGTTTGACTGTCTTTCTAGTAGCTCTGTAGCCCCATCCACGAGTAACGTTTCCACGTCAGGTGTTATGTATGCTAGCAGCAACACACGGAGTTAACTCAATTATACAAACATGGGTTAATGATTAGAGGAAACAGAGTTACTCTTTATTTTGTTAAAGTTTCAGCTATTCTGTTTAAGGTTCTGTCATCAGATTATTTAAACGATTTGTTAAAACACTGTTGTTTCTTTTGATGTGAAATATTATGTAGCCTATTTAATTTAAATAAAAAGCTATGTTAATTTTGTTCAAAATGTGTTTAGTTAATTTAATAATATATGCATTTTTGAATCAAGTGTTCATCTTTATTGTCTTCATTGTTAGTTTCCACATGCCTAAAACAACCTCGAGCTACATCTAAAAGTTGATGGCTAAATAAGAGCGTTTGAGAAATTGTGCAAGGCATAATAGTCCGAATAGTCGATTAATCGTTTCATTAATCGATAGATTAATTGATTATCTAATTAGTTGTTTGTTGCAGCCCTATCCGGCAGCGACCCGGAAACGGATGTCGGCGCGCCGTCTCGAAGGAAAACAAATTTCTCGAAAAGCTCGTCAAGGATCAATTATCTAGGAAGATGTCTGGAGGAGCCGTAACCGAGGATACACTGATTTAGAGGAGAAAGGAGAGAGGAGTCTCTCTGGAGGAGCTATAACCGAGGGTACAAAGATGTAGAGGAGAGAGGAGAGAGGAGTCTCTCTGGAGGAGCTATAACCAAGGATACACTGATGTATTCTCCGGAGTCTATTTCAGCCAACAGTGATGTTTAAAAGAGGTGTGACACATGGCTGGACTTATGTCAACGAAGCACAGCTCTGCAAACTGTTTGTGTTTGTTGCACAATCTGTAGGTGTGTTTTGTAGAGTGTGTGTGTGTGTGTGTGTGTGTGTGTGTGTGTGTGTGTGTGTGTGTGTGTGTGTGTGTGTGTGTGTGTGTGTGTGTGTGTGTGTGTTGTGTGTGTGTGTGTGTGTGTGTGGTGTGTGTGTGTGTGTTGTGTGTTGTGTGTGTGTGTTGTGTGTTGTGTGTGTGTGTGTGTGTGTGTGTGTGTGGTGTGTGGTGTGTGTGTGTGTGTGTGTGTGGTGTGTGTGTGTGTGGTGTGTGTGTGTGTGTGGGTGTGTGTGTGTGTGTGTGTGTGTGTGTGTGGTGTGTGTGTGTGTGTGTGTGTGTGTGTGTGTGTGTGTGTGTGTGATGTGGTGTGCCGGGCCGCCGCGGGTCTCCGTAGCTTAAGGTAGTATCTGACATATAATGGTCAAAAAAGGTACATTCTCGGTTAGCCTACGAGCTCCACGTTCAAGCGATGGACTATTCCTTCGCAATGTAGCATCACTTTGGATATGCGCTTAAATTGTCTTGGATTGGAATTTTTCAGATCATTCCCCAAGGAGAAATTGGCAAAAATGTGCTTAAAATGCATGAAAAACGCACATTTTTAAAGATGGCCGACTTCTGGGGGGGCGGGGCTAATGGAAGGCAATTTGAAATATGTGTGCAATCATAATAGCAATGTGTATACAGCGTTTCGTGAATATCGGAAAAACTATATGCGAGTAGTTTGGAGTAATTTGCAACATGTAAATTGTCAACAATTGTGTATTCGCTGTTAGCTTACGACCTCCACGATTGATTTATCAAAAATGTGCTCGGCAATTTAGCATCATATTGGATAGGGGCTGAACTTGTCCTGCATTGGAATTTTTCCGATCATTCCCCTAGGAGGAGTTCGTAAAAATGTGCTTAAAATGCATGAAAAACGCACATTTTTGAAAATGGGCGACTTCCTTGGGGGCGGGGCTAATGAAAGGCAATTTGAAGTTTGTCCGCAATTCCATGTGGAATGTCTGTGCCAAAATTCGTGAAGTTCTGAGAAACGATATGTGATTACCACACAATAGTGAGCAGCTTTTTTGAAAAATTACTTGTTTTTTTTTACATTCTCGAAAAGTTTTGCGTCCGAAGCTCATTTTATGCTATCGCAATTAAAAAATATATATATAGGCCACGCCCACATTCTGCATTTGTTGCGACACTTTACATCTCAATTCGTATTCACCCCCAGAGTATGTGTAAACAAAAATATATATATATATATTCGTTCATCCGTTCTTGAGTTATAAATTGGTGGTGTTTTTGGCGCCCCCTATAGTCCAAAATGAAAATGCTTTGGTGTCCCCAAGACAGACTGAATTTATACACCAACATCTGTGGTGAATGGATACATTGTTGATTCGTTATGAGCATTTCTTTCTAAGCCCCGCCTTTTTGCGAGTACGTTTTGATCCATGGCGGCAATATTTATCGTCTGAACATGCTCATTTTCTACGGTAATGTGTCCGACCCTCCACCGATGCTGTATACGAAGTTTGGTGTTGAAAAACTGAAAATTGACATTTAAGTTAACATTTCACTGTTTTTGAAAATTATGCTAATTAAAAAGAAATGTAAGCAGAGCTTAGGGTTCCAAGAGGATTATTTGTAGAGCAGGTCCACCTGGATATGTGTGCAAAATGTCAAGTCATTCGGAGTTACGGTGCGACTTTGTAAATGTATTCCGAAATGGGATTTTGATAGGTGGCGCTAGCGAGCACGTTGGAATATTTTAACTCATTGACTCCAGAATGTTGCAATTTGTACCGGTCCTGGCGTCCGTGCAAAATTATACAACTTTTCAAGCATCCTAAAGGCCTCAAACACAGGAAAGATGGCGACTAATAATAAGAAGAAGAATTCCTCCAATAACAATAGGTTCCTTCGCACTTCGTGCTAGGACGCCATTGGGTCCTAGCGCTCCGTGCTCCGACTTTAAATATATATAGTTAAAGTCAAATTAAAATCAAGCAATACAGTTTTTTGAAGGTACTGAGGTCAGTGTAGTCTCTGATGGGTTGTGGGAGTGAGTTCCAGAGTTTAGCTGAGTTTCTGCCGGTAGACAGCCTTCTCTTCACAGAGCTCACTACTTGCATGCAGATGCTCCAAAGGGGCGTGGCCAGCAGCAGCTCGGTTACATTTAAAGGGCCAGACCCAGAATCAGGTATGAGGCATACTACAATGGGTGGTCTGTTTGGTATTTTGAGCAAAACACTAAAGAGACATTTTTTGTATACACATGGCCCTGCAATATAGGGGAGAAGGGGGAGATAGGAGAGGCTGATTCAGAAGCACAGACGCACTCATAAATGAACCAAAAATAAATTAATAAACAAGTTTCAGTGTTTTTTTCATATTGGAAATGGTATGTTATTGGTTATGGCCATGATTTTATGATTATTGAAATGTATACAGTTCTGTTTAATATAGGTGTTTCCATAGATCTAGTCTCTTTATTTTCCCCTCAAAATGCACCAGATTGATGCATTTAACTCCAAAATAAAAAATCTTACCGGGGGGACATGCCCCTGGACCACCCTAGAGGATTTGAGGTCGACCCCCACTAAAAATCACATGGATAGGTTCCTAAATACATTTATAAATACATTTATTTTTTTAAATAGTAACCCATTTCCATATGTTCATGTGTGGTTAGATTTAAACTATAGGGCTATCATTATGGGCCCTGCCTGTACCTGTTCGCTCTGCCATCGCGTGAAGGGTCCACTAACAAGCGACCAACAGAAAGGTTAATGTTAATGTTGTTGCACGTCACCTCAACCCCCCCCCCCCGCTACCAGATCTGTGGGAAACACTGATATTGCTATACTATTTCTGATGTTTTACTTCTACACATTAATATCTGATTTGTAAAACATCACAGACAGAAAGGTATATCCGTCATTTAATGGTAAGCTATTGAAATTGTGATTCCATAGATGTGTCTCCCATCACCCAAATCCCCTGACTATTCTCTCAACTCAGCATTTACATTCTTATATTCAAAGAAAATCAGTAATATCTTTAAAAACTACAAGTCCTTTTCTATCAGCTGTGCACCATTAAATATAGTGTAAATATAACCTATCTACCAATTGGATCAAATATAAAAGTCAGCCGAATTACTATTGATACTGCAAGGAGACGTATTTTGTGAAAAGAAATGCAAGGTGTTGTTTAATTGTTGATATATTTATGATCCACGTCACATATTCAGTTTTGGCGGCAGTTCTTCAAGTTTGTCCAGAAGTCTTCTCATCAGGGCTCTATAAATAAAGAACTCTGGCAGTAGTGTAATATGTAATGCAGCCGAACCGTGTATTACAATGCCGTTATGTGATGACTTCCAAAGAGAAAAGCAAGAACACTCGGAATAAAGTATTTTATTTTTTAAAAATGATTTCGGATAACATATCACATTAACATCATATCCCAACATGCATTGCGGCTAAAACATCCAATCAACGAGCTTCAAGCTGAGGATCTTGGGTAATCTGTTCAATGGGTTTGTGGTGTGTATCGTTCGAAATGTCCCTTATAGGCCTACGTCTGTTTCCGGTGACTTTATTTACGACTAAAAAGCATGCTAAGAAGCCCAAGATTATAGAATTAAACGAATAAATAAAAACAAGGATAGTTGTGTGTTATTGTTGAGTAAATAACAGTGTCACAGTTCTGTCTAAGTTTGGGTGTTTTCACTGTTCTCTGTCATGTTTTCCTCCTGTCGTTAGTGTCCCTGTGTGTTCTCCTCCCTCCTCACCTGTGTCTCGTTAGCGAATTGTGTTCACCTGTGGCTCTTGTGTTTTTCTCCTCCCTCCTCACCTGTGTCTCGTTTACCGATTGTGTTCACCTGTGTCTGGTAATTAGCCCTCCCTGTATTTAAGTCTTGTCTCGTGCTGTGTTCAGTGTCGGTACTTCTTTTGTTGGTGACGGACTCCACCGGTGAGTGTTCTGTGTTTTTCTGTATTCGTTCCATTTTAGCCTTGAAATAAAGGTTTATCAAAGTTATCTGCGCTTGGGTCCTGCTTCCTTCACTCAACCGTGACAGAAGGTCGGTACTTTCTGTCACGGTTGAGTGAAGGAAGCAGGACCCAAGCGCAGATAACTTTGATAAACCTTTATTTCAAGGCTAAAATGGAACGAATACAGAAAAACACAGAACACTCACCGGTGGAGTCCGTCACCAACAAAAGAAGTACCGACACTGAACACAGCACGAGACAAGACTTAAATACAGGGAGGGCTAATTACCAGACACAGGTGAACACAATCGGTAAACGAGACACAGGTGAGGAGGGAGGAGAAAAACACAAGAGCCACAGGTGAACACAATTCGCTAACGAGACACAGGTGAGGAGGGAGGAGAACACACAGGGACACTAACGACAGGAGGAAAACATGACAGAGAACAGTGAAAACACCCAAACTTAGACAGAACTGTGACAAACAGTGTGTTATCTAGAAAAGAATAACAAATTTAGAAGGAAAAAAAGATTTTCAAAAATACAGATTTCAGTATTTTGAGGCTCTAAGCCCCATTTATCTTCCTCACAGATGGGAAAAAAAGTCCGACATTATACGATTTAAAATAAAAACAAAGAAATAAAAAGATAAAACACTGGCATGTAATTTACGTTATAAATAGAATGGTTTTGAATAATAGATGAGAGTAAAATCTACGGCACTTTACAGCCCCGCCCACTTTTGGGGAAACCAACGCTGTCATTTGAACGGCGATCAAGCCTGAAGCCACAGAGATCTTCTGTTACTGTCCTTTCTTCTTAGAGTAAGTACAGAAACACGTAACTCTGGATTTGTTTTAATGTTTGAGGTGCAATAAACAAAAAGCGAGTCCTCCAGGAGCTCGCTCGGCCAAGAAATCCTCCACTCCTTCGGCTCACTCCAGCGCCGCTCAGCAGCCCAGCGCCGCTCAGCCCGGGAGCTCCGGCACTCAGCCCCTCTTCGATGGCAGCCTAGCCAACACACTGCAATCTCTGGCAAGTTCTATGCTGCTAATCGACACTCGCCTCCAGTCCATGGAGAGAGGCCAGGCATCTTGCATTTGGCACGGTAGTTCCTTCTCACACTCTGGCTTCCGCCCTCCCGGCTCCTCCCTCAGGTAGGCCTACATTCCCCAAGCCGCTAACATCTCCTCACGGCTCAGAGCAAAAATCCTCGACGGGAAAGACATTCATTTGTTTAGCCTTATTCTGCCTTCCCCGGAGTGCGACAAAGCCATCGCCACGGGAGGAAGCATTACTGCGGTATTTAAATCCGCAGACCCCTGGCTCCTCAAAGACCTTTCTATAGGGCAATTCCTGGTAGCTTTTAGCATCTTCCGCAATGTCCTCTGCACAGTTTACCCTGGAAGGAGAGTGGAGTTAGATGCCTATCTGGCTATGATTGGCGAACTTCACATCAAATACGGGAATTCTGTGTTCTATCAATACCATAAAAGCTTCTCCAGCAAAGCAGCGCTACACTTAGCTCATTGTAACATTCGCCTGGACTGGTCCGTGCTGGATACCGAGCTGCTCGTAATGGCTACAGGCAGGCAACAAGTCGTCTCGTGCATTAGCTGCGGAGCGCAGGGCCACACCTCTCCGCTCTGCCCCTCAATGCCCCTCTCCAGGTCTAGCGTTTTCCCCACGTAGTATTCCGGGAACAATAAACCAAAACTTCAGGCGATCAAGCAAAGGGATAATAAGATTTGCGCTTCTTTTAATGAGAACGTGTGTTCTTACCCTTACTGTACTTTTCTTCACATTTGCAGTACCTGCAGGGATGCTCACCCGAGTTCAGTTTGCCCTAGGCGCCGGCCCCCTTGCCCGCGCCAGAATCAACGTGGCGGAAAAACCTTTTAAAACATCACCCCTCGACTCCCATTAACACGACACACTTAGCAGCTGCGCTTTCGACTCACCCAAATCCCGCGTTCGTTGATTATCTTTGTCAGGGCTCTCTCAAGGGTTCAGGGTAGAGGTCCTTTCTCCCCACTCAGTGACTTTAGTGGCAAAAAACCTGCAGTCAGTCGCCAAAGAACCCACCATAGTCTCTCAGCTCATTTAAAAATAAAAAAGCTCTACAACGGATATTTAATCAGTCCTTTCCATTCCTCTCCGTTCCCAGTGTTCCGGACAAGCCCAATAGGGGTCGCTACACGCAATACTCCGAGAAGAAAAGGCGTCACCTTCTCCTCCGACTCCATGAGATTCTTCACGGACGCTGCCCCATCCGTGGGTTTTGGCGGGGTTTCTTTCAGGGAGAGTGGTTCGCAGGCTCGTGGCCTCCGTCATTCCCCAGCCATGCTCTTCCTCCGCTCTGCATGAGATCTTTCCGATCGCTGTTGCTGCCACGTGTGGGGTCACCTCTGGCCCCGGAAGCGGATCCCAGTACTCTGTGACAACCAATCAGTGGTCGGGATTAATAAAGCGCGCTCCCCGTGCCGCGACATCATGCCGTTCACGAGAAGCATCACGTGGTCTCCCATCACCCACAACTTCCGCATCTCCGCTCGTCACGTTCCCGGCCACCTTAACTCAGTGGCTGATTCCCTCTCTCGCCTCCACTTCCAGACATTCCGGAACCTCTGCCCAGGAGCCAGCGCTCAACCCGTCAGGATTCCTCCCCTGCATCTCCTTAGCCGCGTCCACCCTCAAAACATACGATTTCGCTTGGAGAACGTTCGCGTTATTTTGCATTTCCGTAGGCATCACACTTAAACCTGTTCTCATCTCCACCGTGTGCGCCTTCATGTGCTACTGCGCCACTGATCGCCACCTCAAACCCCAATACATCCGGGGCCTCTTAGCAGGAGTTCAGTTTAATGTTTGCTGTTTCGATCCCGGCTTTCCCAGCCTGTTCGCAAACCAGTGAGTCAAACTCATTCTCAAAGGTCTTATTAAAACGTTTCCCCCCGTCCTAGACCGGAGACGTCCTATTACCCTCTCCACTTTACGCCTTATGCTCTCCAAACTTAGAAGTGGGTTGTTCTCCCCTTATATCGATGCGCTACTTGATGCTCTATTTCTCCTAGCTTTGTATGCTTTCCTCAGACTAGGTGAATTTGCCACAGCTTCTCTACGTTCGATTCCAATCGAGACGTCAGCTTTTCTGACATATCCTTTCACGCAGCCATTTTAGCTTATATCTTAAGCACTCCAAATGCGGCGGCGCCTGCTCCATCATCGCCGCCCGCAACGACTCCCAGTCCTGCCCTTATAAATCCATGATCAAATTCCTATAGCTTAGACCTACCTCTAATCCTCTCTCACCATTATTTCCTATCTCAGGGAATTTTCCCTTAACTCAACGACAGTTCAATCACTATTTAAAGCAAGTTCTCATTAAATCCGGGTTATCACCCCTTCTATACACGGGCATTCATTTAGAATAGGTGCAGCTACTTCCGCTGCTAACCAAGGCGGTCTCATCCCATCCCTGCAACAACTCGGACGGTGGTCCTCCTCCGCTTTCTCATCCTACATTCGCCCGGACCTCAGTGCCGTGCTGGCCTATCCAAAGGTCTCTCCAACCTGTTTGCAGCAGACGTCATTCTTGGCGGGGGCTTTAAGGCCCCCCCTCTGCCTCCGCGCGTCCTTTTGTGAATGGGTCAGATTAACAGAGAAGAATTCACAGAAACCATTGGTAAGGTTATAACAAATATGCTGATTTAATGGCAAAAGGCACAATAACACAACATCACGAAGTAATCCGGATTACCCCGGCCCTGGTTCCTCCCGCTGGGAAATCTTACTTACTTTGTCTTGGCAGCAGGAGGAAGAGAGGACGAACTAAATACAAACCAAGCTTATATACCAAAAAACACGGGGGGGGGGGGGCTGTGTGGATGCTACCCCCATACAGGTCATCTATTGGCCCATATATAAACGATGGGCTTTCGTAGCGTATCAGCGCGCGCCAGCCGAGATGATCCGTCTTTTAGTTTGAAGCAAAACAAACACATCTGGTATTTCTGCAGCTTTCACACACACACATTCTTCAGACTTCCCTCTTGGCTCCCCTCCCCCATCCAGTCTCCTGTCCTGCAAACCTCCTCCTTATTTCCCACAGGAATGTATAAAACCACACCTATATTAGTGAGGTATCACCCCCCCCCCCCCCCCCTTGTGTTCAATTAGTCCATTAATATGAATCAATAATTCAATTAGTCCATTAATATGAATCAATAATTCAATTAGTCCATTAATATGAATCAATAATTCAATTAGTCCATTAATATGAATCAATAATCCGCTTGGTAATCATCAAAGCACATTATAACTTGAATATCAGTCACCGGTTTATAAGAGTTCATTCATAATGAAATGAGAAGCAGTTGAACACAGGAGCGGGTTGCAGCTATCATCATACCTGCCTCTATTCAGCAGACTTGTTGGCGGTGGTCTGGACGCCTTCCAGAGTTAGTTTGATTTGTGTTTGGTTAAAGTCCATTACCTCTTCTGCCTTGGCAAAGGCGTGTGTAACCTTCTCAAACGCTATCAGGAATTTAGCTGGGTAGACCAGTCCATACTTCATATTAGCAGAGCGCAGGAGACTTCTTACGGCGTTGAATTCAGCCCGTTGCTCCCGTAGTTTGGCACTCAGGTCCAGGTATATGTTAATCCTCTGGTCACGGTACTGGAGTTTCCCTCTCCTCTCACTGACGAGGCGTTGAATAGTCCTCTTCGTTTCGAAACTGTTAAGCCGTGCGGTGATACACCGGTTGCCTTTAACCGGCCCGTTACGTTACCGCATAGCTCACTGTGGGCAGCGGCCCAAGAATGTTTTGGCCAAACAAATCTGCGAGGAGCTCGGTTACATATGCAGTGGGTGATCCTTGTTCCAGTCCATCTTTCAGTCCGTAAATTCTTATATTGAATTTTCGGTTTTGATCCTCGAAAACCTCAATTTTCTGCATCAATTTTTCGTTTGAAATTTGTAACAGTTTGTGGTCGTTCTCTAATTGAGTCAGGCGACTGTCTGTTTCGTTAGCGGATGCCTCCAGATCTTGGACTTTGCAGACGCTGTTCGCCGCTGTCACTTGGAGCTTGGATAGGGAGTCCTGTATTGGTTTTAATTTATCCTCCAATGCAGAAGAGATCTCCTCTAGAACAATATCTCTTATGAGTTTTCCAAGCGATTCAGGATCCATCAGGGTGCTGCGCGTGGTCGGCATCCGCGAGGCTGAACAAACAATTGGCCTGGTGTGATCAGACTAGACGTGTGGTAAAAACAAATTACACGCCGAAATGTTTCTTTATTTAAAGCTGTTAGATCCTTCTGAAAAAGTCACTTAATGCATATTTTTGAGGGGTGCGAGCTAGACGCCTTCACTGCATGTCACCGGAAGTCACCTCACTCCTATAAATATATATTATTTTTGATATATGGGCCAATTTTCTTAAAGTGTAAAGAAAGATTTAAGCATGTATGTTCAATAACCAATACTACACACTATTGAGTAAGCAGTGTCATATTGTGCAGCAGTGGCTTTGGTCAGGCATATCAAGGGGGCTTTAAGTCACTAAGAACGTTTTTCTGAAGCAGCCGCTGAGTTACTGATGATGTGGTGCTGTGGGAATGGGAGAGTCTTGAAATTCCAATTGGTGGAGAGGGTTTGTTCTGAGACGGAATTAACCAACAATTCTGTTTTACATTTTGTGTCTTAATAAAAGTCAATAAACCCCAAATGTTGGACTGACATTTGTGCCAACACTTGAGAGTTAACATTTGCAGTGAAATTAGTCACAAAGTACTTGTTTTCAACAGTTCTCAATACATGGGGTCTGTACCTCAGTTATCAATAGTGCTGTGTAAGCTTGCTGCCAACATGGCTGCCTCATTATCTCCAGGTCACAAATGGGGCGAAGCCTGCGAGCTAGTTCAGGCAGTCAACTCGAGCACCAATGATACATTAACACGTGACGCACCTCGTCCCTCTTACAACCAACCAAACACATTCTCCTAAACATGCCGCTCTATTTAAGCTGCCAGGTCTTTCTGCCTCTCTATGCTGCTGCTGCCACTGCTGTGTTCACTTGCTATTGCTGCGTTCATGTTCATGTTCCTGCTGCTGTTTCTGTTGCTGCTGCTCTGCTTGCCTGCCTCCTCCACCCCAGCTTCCACCCCAGCTCCACCTGTAGGCTCGGGGGATAGTTATCTAATCATCACTCAATGTTCTTTGTAAATCTGTGGAGTGATGAGGCCCGAGCCTAGACGCCAAACTCAAACTATATGCTGCTTATAATAAACATATTAAGAAACACGTGAGTTGTCTGACTGAACTCTGTATCCAGTCTGGTCTTGAGTGACAGGCCTTCTCTTTTAGTTTTGTTATGACAAATATGATAGCAGATACTATCCTTTTATTTTAGTCTTGTGTAGCATGTCAAACAAGGGAGAATGTTGTCCTACTAGAGGTCAAGCTTTTATGAAAGTTGCATTTTGCTTCCAAAGTGTTGTTGATGGCAGATATCTGTTTTTGTTTTGTAGGTATCAGATCCACACAGGCCTTCAGCACTCCATCATCCGAGCTACCCAGCCCAACTGCCTGCCCCTGGAAAATGTCACCTTGCCCCAGAAGCTAAAGCAAGCAGGCTACTCCACCCACATGGTGGGGAAGTGGCACCTGGGCTTCTACAAGCGTGACTGTCTCCCCACACAGCGTGGCTTCGATACTTTCTTCGGTTCCCTTCTTGGAAGTGGGGACTACTACAGTCACTATAAATGTGAAGGACCTGGAATGTGTGGCTATGATTTGTATGAAGGCGAGGAGGCAGCTTGGGAACAGGACCGTGGATTGTATTCAACTGTGATGTTTACCCGAAAGGCTATCAACATCTTAGCCAATCACGATCCTCGCAGACAACCCTTGTTCCTCTATTTAGCTTATCAGGCGGTTCATTCGCCGCTGCAGGTTCCGGCCCGCTACCTCGAGCGCTACAAGGGGATTCCAAACATGCATCGTCGTAAATATGCCGCCATGGTGTCGTGCCTGGACGAATCTATCCACAACCTCACTTTAGCGCTAAAGCGTTATGGTTATTATGACAACACGGTTATAGTGTACTCCTCAGATAATGGAGGCCAGCCTTTAGCAGGTGGAAGCAATTGGCCCTTGAGGGGAAGTAAAGCCACCTACTGGGAAGGGGGGATCCGGGCAGTGGGTTTCGTTCATAGTCCACTGTTGGTAAACAAAGGGACAAAATGTCGATCTTTGGTCCACATCACTGACTGGTTCCCTACACTGGTGACTCTGGGTGAAGGGACTTTAGACGAAGATCTAAATCTGGACGGGTACGATGTTTGGGAGGCCATCAGTGAAGGCCATCCATCTCCTCGCCATGACATCCTTCACAACATTGACCCAATCTACACAAAAGCTAAAAATGGTTCCTGGAAGGCCGGGTATGGTTTATGGAACACAGCCATCCGAGCTGCGCTGCGAGTGGGCCACTGGAAGCTCCTGACGGGGTCCCTGGTTACAGCGACTGGGTGCCCCCGCAGACCTTCTCCAACCAGCGGCTAACAAACCGGTGGCATAATGAGCGTGTCCGTTGGGACCGGGGTAAGTCCATCTGGCTGTTCAACATCACAGCTGACCCCTACGAGAGAGTAGACCTGTCCCAGCGATACCCCCACTTAGTGAAAAAGATGCTGCTACGGCTAGCGCAGTACAACAGGACTGCAGTGCCGGTACGCTACCCGGCCAAAGACCTGCGCTCTAATCCTCAGTACAATGGGGGTGTGTGGGGCCCCTGGTACAAAGAGGAGAGGGAGGAACCAGAGGAAGATGAGAGATACAATAACTTGCTCACCAACCACCTTGGGAAAAGGAGGTGGAAAAATCAATCAAACAACAGAAAGCTGAAAAGGAAGGTAGAAGAGTAGCCTACCACATTTGTGAAAAAAACTTCAGTTGCCTTTCTCAGGGATTGACACTTCCTGTCTCAGGATTGTCCTCTTCGGATGATCTTACTCTAGCTAGTTTGAACTTGATTCCACTACATACTGTATGAAAAACAATGCAAAGGAACCTATTGAAATGTGTCAAGAGAATAAGAAAAATATCCTCTCATTCAAATACTGGCGTCATGCCCAGACACAACTAAGACCTCATGTTAATGTTAAGAGCATTTAAAGAATGTTCCTTTCTTCTATTTGTTTTGCATGTTTGAACACCTTTGACTGTTCTGTAGATTTATGTCCCAATAAATGTTCCTAGACAGTTGCCATACATTTTGGTGACAGAAAAATAGAGTAAGACATAGTTCTATTATGTTGTTGATAGCTACGATACAGTATGGTGGAAACAGATTGATGTGATGTTATGTGTGTTTGAATTTAGGTATGTTGGTTTTATAAGCACAGTCTTTCTACAACTTTAGAATAATAGATGTAGTTCCCTTCTAGATGGTGTCTGGTCTGTCATATGGCCAACCTGAATGTAAGACAAGCTAACAAAATAAAAGCCCCGGACACAAAGCTCTTTGTTTCCAGCAATCTTTTAGGCTGTCTGGTTTGTATTTCATGACAGAAAGATTTACTTTATTCTGATGACAATTACTATTAGTGTAACTGGAGACTATCATTATAAGAAGCTCACACGTCCACTAAGTATTTATTCTAGCCGGCTCCCGTCGTTCACTTAAAAGAGCCGACTCTTTGAGCAACCGACACATCACTCATTTATTCATAGAAATGCAGTAAATTGGCATATGACAGGAGATAAAAACCTAAATGCTTTATTGCAGTCCCCAGAAATGGCTGCCTGTTATGGTGTGCTGTAGAAGAAATGGAACTATTCACGTGGGGTGAAATAACAATCTGTATACATATATTTCTCATAGAAATCTGTTGATAGGCACCCGTGTAAAATTCACAAAGCTCAAAATGTTGATGTCTGTCTTGAGCTGTTCATGAGTTGCGCAAGGCTTTGGTATACTTTACAGGCCAATTAGCTATTTTAATGACACTAAATTACTTCTAAATGTACAGTACCATAAAAGATTTATAGTTCCCTAAAGATGGAACATGTTCTGTGCTGTTGTTATTAGCTCCTATTTGTCTTTTTAATAAGCAGCTTTCAAAAACAATACAAGGCTTTGGCTCTGTTACAATCTGAGATCTTGAAATTATTTTGAACACATGAGTCAACAGGATCTCCAGAGAGAGGGACTTTCCTAAGGCTGCCCCCCCCACACACTCACTGCAGCCTCTGCCTCGCACTGTACTCAAAGCCAAGTGATGACCTCAGCCCATTCAGGCACCGACTTCACTTTCCAACAGCCTTTGTGATAACAATTGATGGTGATCCAAAGCAGGCAACATTATACCGTTAGGAATAAGAATGAACCTGGCTACGCTTGTCTTCACTCCCGACCGTAAAACACTAGGGATGCTCTCCATATTATGACTCACAGCTGAATTATAGAAGATCAGATGGTTGTTTTATTGTGCTGAGCTTCCTTTCCCATGGACCTTTGGATCAGTTAAACCCTGGATTTTCTGAAAAGTCACAGTTGCTTTCAGTTAAGGGCATTACCATCCTTCTTCTTGCTGGAAGAAACAAGGCATTTTTTCCTTTAACCAAGGTGTAAGGCAATACATCAACACCCCCCCCCCCCCCCCGCATCCTGCCCCCTCACATTAAGAATGCCCATTTGTGCTCATGTGGAAGGACATGAGAAAATACGCCTGATTGCAAGTGCTCCCTGTGAAACATAGTTTTAAGTCCTTGCGTGATCAGGGTGGAAATAAGCCGAATTATGTGTAGCCAACTGGAAAGAGAGGACCGCCTCGCTGCCAAGAGCTACATGTGAAACACCATGACTCAGCTAGGCTGTGGCTCTAAAGCGTCTTTCCCAAAGTGATGAAAAACAAGACAAATCCCAAGCAGCTGTTGCCCAAAAGAATCAGAATGAATTCAGAATCCATGAACCATCCTGAAACCCCCCCGAAAGGCCAAAACAAATTGAACGCCTGCAGAGCCTACAGTCAGAGCGTGACACATGGCGGCTTTGCTTTCCAGCTACTTGGCAAAAGTGGGACATTCCGATCATCAGACGTAGTTGAGTTTTTTCATCTGGTTGTACAAGCACTAGATGATGCTCTTATGTTTGACTGACATCATAGGAAATCCTGCCTTGGAAGTGAAAAAGTCTGCAAGAAGCATGTTGGAGTTCACATGTACATAGTGTACCTGCTGGCAAAACGATTTAGCATACTGTACTATTATAATTATAGAACAAGGTACATACGTTTGAGCCACATTTATTATTAAAGTGAGTTAGTGTATTGATGGAAAGTCTCCTGGCTGCTGTCTCTCTGCAGACATGGGGATTTCCTGGAACAATTTCACCAATTACAAACTGGTCGTGTTCTTTGCCTTTAACAAAGGTCCAGCCCTCCAACTTTATACCTTATGTCCCAGTTTTGCGCTTCCTCCCATAATATCTTCACTTCTTTTTACTTTTGTATCAGCCATTCTGACGGTTTCCTTTTTCTTTTCTCTGTCATTAATCTTGTGATCTTTTCATGTCCTCTCATCCGCCGTCTTTCTTCCCTTGCTCCCTGCTTAGCTCAGCGGAAGTCTTCCAAAGGTTCAGATCATGTTCAGGCCTGATTGATGTTGGATCTTAAACACAATTCCTCCCTCTCTCAGCAGTAGTGAGCCCCAGGCCAGCTCTAACACACTTCCTCCTGATTTCTCTGCAAAGACGAGACAAAGGAATCAGTTAATCAGCTACAGACGTATACATGTACAAATTAAGATCGGATAAACTAGTGTTCTTTTTCATCCAGCAGATTCCAAGCTGATTGAATCAGATTTACAGATTGTCATACTGGGCAGCTATCTTTGAAAGAATACACTCTAGAACAGTGGTTCCCAAACTGGGGGTCGCGGGGGGGGGGGGGGGGGGGCCAAAGATCGCAGGGAGGGCGCCAGGCTCAGATGATTTGAGGCCAAATCACATTTAGACTTTTTTTTTTTTTTACATATAATTAGGCAATACGTGATTGTCACTAAAAGCCTTGTCTCTACATTACAATAAAATATAAAAAATAATTGATTAATTAATTTTAATAAAAATTCAAGTTAGTATTAAAGGCATAAAAAGACAGAAATGTATAATTCTTTCTTTAATAGAAATGTTTCTTCTGCCGTAAAGTGTCCAAACCGGGCTTGTCTGGATAAGCGCATTTTTAAAACAGTCATTGTCCATGCCGGTTTCACTTGGATTATTTGTCAGTTGCTCCGATCAGATCGGTCTCCTCCATTTTGTAGATTATTTAGGACTTTTGAATCCACATAAACACATCGGCAAAATCCGGCTTACTTTGAGCACGTGTTTTAAACAGTTTAATCCCTTTGTGAATTGTTTCCACTTCCGCGCCGTCCTTGTTTCTTCATACAGCGGGAATCCAAATGAATGAATCCTGAGTCCAATAGCCATCAAAGTCACTCCATAGTGTCCTTGATTACGCTTTCATCCTCCTTTAACAACTTACTTCATTCATCCAGTTTGTGACAGTAGTTGTAGCATCTTGAGACTTTTAAACTTTAATTACTGCTGTTGTGCGCCCCCCCCCCCCTAGTCTGTGTGTGGTGTGGGGGGGGGGGGGGGGGCGCAACTTCCAACAGGAGTCATTTGGGGGGGCTCTTGCGAAAAAAGGTTGGGAACCACTGCTCTAGAAGACTATTCTTGTGTATTATAACTTGGTCAGTGGTGGAAAGTAACAAAGTACATTTACTCAAGTACTGTCCTCAACACATCTGGGGTACTTGTACTATAACTTCTACTCCACTATAAAGTTTGAAAGCACAATACTTAGGATACACTTTTAAAATATGATTATCTGGTATAGTTTAAGCCATCCAACATTATATTTAAGTAACTGAAACCATGAGGCTTTGCAAGGCACTTATAAACTCAGATTTGAGATAAACACTGTATAAATAACCCTGATTATAGCTGCCATTGAAATGAATGTCTGAGTGTACTGTATATTGTTCTTTTCCTGAACACGTCTCCTATGTGAGGGCTTCAGTTTATATCTACAGTTCACGCATCCATCAATCTCGCTCCGGTGACCTGACCCTGGGTGGAAAGCAGCTGGAGAAGAGGTGAAGGTCCAGCTGTGGAACTTCAACTCCAACTGGATCTGACATGCAGGCCTCAACCCCCCCTTCCCCCTGGGCAAACTGAGGAGAGGGGGCTGGGGGGGGGGCAGGTTAGTGTCTTATTAAATTAAATAAGGTTCAATTACATTTTTGTCAATGATAATTTGAGTTATGACTTGGTCCTTTATAGTTTTATTATTAAAAATATGTCAGATGGGGCAAGAAACACAATCCTTAAGGTGAGCCACACTTATTGGGGGAAGAAAAATATGGCCAAACATTCCTCACAGCTTGAAGGAAGAGCCTTTTCCCCCAGAGTAAGACCAAAAGTTCAGAGTGATATAGAGCCAGGACACAGTCAGCCAAGCTTAGCATAAATACTAGGAACAGGTGGAAGAAGCTAAAACAACACCTGGAAAGCATACTGAGAACCATGTTCTCTGTGCACAAAACTGAAGTGTAAGATTATGTATATATTCGAGGAAAATGCTAGGACGTCTTCTCAAAATATAATAGATTAATCCGCCCAGTATTTCTGTTTAGTGCCTCAAGCCATAATGCAAGTGAACACATGTTGGTCTGTGGCAGGCATGATGCTATCAAAGCTGGCATATGTGACTGCCCGGCTGTACAACATGTTCATCTGTCTGATTTCTGCCTCTTGCCCCATCTGTTATACAAATGAATTATTATGACTTACTATCTCATTATATTTAATCCAAATAATGAGATAGTAAGTCATTATAATGTGATAGTAATTCATGATAACGAGATTGTAAATCATAATGATGTAGTAAACCCTAATATTCATGAGATAAATAAGTCATAATCATGATTTACAGAATAAACATGTGGTGGAAATGGGCTTCCATAACATGCCAAATGATTAATGAAAGCAAACAAACTAACACATATGAGAAGACAGAGGCAAACGCTCACTTATAAAGGAAATTCAAGATTGTTTTTTTTTATTTTTGTCAAAATATGATGATTAATTATGGTTAATCTTAAGGAAGACAAGGTGTAAGCCAAAACATTAATCTGCTTTACACACAAATGACAGTAAGTAGGTCTAAAGTCCTAATAGGTTAAAAACTTTTAACCTTTTAAACATAAAATAACAGTAATCCTTTGGATTATTTGTAAATGTTTTTCTTTTAAACAAAGCAATAACACAGGTTTAAAAAACAGTTCTAATTAAATGTTGGCTTTAAAGCTGCACTTAAAACATTTTATTGATTGAAAAACGATTAAATGACTACGTGTAATATTAGAGGCCGTTCATTTTGAAGAGCCCAAATTAAAAAAATTGAAATTTTGAAATAAACTGATTGTTTAGATTTTAATTATAAAGTATAATTTGCAGCAAAGAAAATCTCTGAATAACTCAGAGGACGCTGCCCAGCACCAAACGGCAGACAGACACAATCAGGCTTAGCTACTTCTATAACATGACGATAGCCTGGCAGAACTTCCTCTTTTGCTTTTACACAATAAATGATCCGGACTTTGTTTTAATTAGATTGACCAAGACAACCTCTTGACGTTGAACCAAGGTCTGGCTGTTTCAGAACTGTAATGTTGGGAAGGATCAAACAATACAATTATTTTGTTTAAAGGTCTACTATTATACTACTTTGAGGCATATATTATAGGTCTCCGATATATAAAAAACATGTCTATGAAGTGTTTTGCTCAAAATACTAAACAGGTCACCCATTCTAGCCTCATACCCCTCTATTTAAAAAAAAAAATCAGCTAAATGCTGCCGTGATTAAACGCCATATTATGTTCCAAACCACATCAAGGATTTATTTCCTGCTTCTTTACACATACTCTCTGCCGTACAGGTTAGCTCTGAGTGTTAGCGATGCTTGGTAATGTAAAAAAAGACCATATTACTTCCAAAACACGTCGGGCACTGTTTCTGATAGCGACTTTTCTGATAGGGCCGTGGGCGTAAGCCAGCCCACATTTTAGTAATGTCGTCATGACGCAGCAAATCTGGATCAGCTCCGTTGAACCCCCGTTTTTAGAGATGTGGGTAAGGAGGAAAATAGAGAGGGTTTTATTTTTTGGACACTTTGTGAATCTCCTTACATATCGGGGACACATATTTATGTATAAAAGACATCAAAAAGTGCATTTTGCATAATAGGTGACCTTTAAAATCTAAATATTTATATCAGATTTATACTGAGGAGAGGATAAGGTGGTTAATACAAAAAAGGCAGATGAAGATGTGATGACCCTTCTACACCACTAGGGGTTCTGTTCTGGCTCCGTGCTTCCCGTTGCAGGTTCCAGTGGGATGGGGCCGGCATTGGCTGATGAGCTGCACCTGGCTATTGAGCCTCTCTCTCTTTTTCCTACTTCTTCATTTTGGGTTTTTGTTGAATCTTTCCTTGTCTTTGTTGCTGCCCGGCTCTTCGGCTGCAACAACAACCTGGGAGTTGAGACGAAATGTATGAATATATAACAACAATTAATTTACAAAAGCATAAATAAACAGACAGCCGCACGGCTGGGAGGTGGGCAGGATCAGGGATCGCCTCCTGATTCCTCCCACATGGCGTCACAGCATCATTCAGCTGTTCCTGACCTGGCAGACACCCAGGACTCCACAAATCCCCCCCTTTTTCTCCACTGCCAGTAATGGAGAAAAAACTACTGGATATATTTCAGCTGCATACTTTAAACATCTCCACCTGTCACATGCCAGGCTGTGTGAAGGAAATAAGGAGGCAATGGAAGGTTGAAGAATACTGTACTGCAGTTTAACGACGACTGTAGCCTCAGGATCACCTTTCCATTGATTTCCTCCTGTAGGAATGTGGAAAGTGTGTGTTAAAGTAAGTGTGTGTACTACCCAGACTCGGCGTCATGGGCGGGCCCCATCCAGGATGTGGGCCCGCTGTTTTAATCAGGGCTGAATACAACATTTTAATTGTTTTATTATTATGTTCAGTGGCGGTGCCAGGGTATACTGGGGTAGGCTACAGCCATACCAAGAAATGGCTTAGCTCCACCCTTATCCACAATGTAAAGTCATTCACAGCCTCTTCCCTCTCCTCTCTGTGAGGAGCAGCAGGCTCAGCTTTCAGAACAAAGTAACAAAAAACTAAAATGGCATTCATTTTTTTAAATATGTCGTGTAGTAATAGATTTATTTATTTTTCTTCTCAAGAGAGTACCAGAATGTGTATTTTATGTTAGTATTTCAAAGAATCACCCCAGACCCCCCTGCAGGGGTTGGGTTTTCAGCATGTCAACTCTTTCACCTATGGAGAAATTGCAGGATTGGCTCCAGGTCGCCCTTTTTATTTACTACAAGAAAAATGTGCCTTTTTATTTCATACAGTTCAATTTGGATTGAGACAGGGAAATAATCTAAACCTCCCGTGGCGTTTCACTGTCAAGGGGAGCATGTATGTGATTACATTGCAAATACTGACTTGAGCCCCACCATAGAGTAGCCAACACAAATACTCCGGAGCCGCCACTGATTATGTTTATTGTTATTGTTTGTAGGGCTTTGTCCTAATATTTATTTTTGTTTTGAACTATGTTGAAAGATTAGTTTAATAGCATTTTTTTTATTTTGCTATGAAATTCTGAATGAAATTCTGAATGAAAGGCTGCGCGCGAGACTGGTTTCTCGCTGGGTTGAGTCGTGGGGGTTCTTGAGTGAGATGCGGCACAGCAGCCTGTCAGTTTACTCTTGCTAGGTTAGTTTGGCTATTATCATTTGTATTTATCTGCAACAATGGATATCAGGAAGTGGTTCACACTTAATACACTTGAAAGGAATATGGCAACTCAGCGCCAGATGCAGGCACATTAGAAGACATCAGTTACGTTACCAACGAGCCAGCAAGCCAGCCAGGGACAAGGGAGGCTGGCAATCAATTATATTTTGAAGAGAAATTGACTCTCAGGCCAGCTCTCTCACAAACTCCTGCTCTGTGCGCAAGCAGACCGCTGCACATGCTCTCTGCCTCGCTCAATCTCTCTCTCTCTCTCTCCATCGCTCAACCTTACTCCACCTCTCCACCCTGTGTGCGCTCAAGTTTGCCTGCGTGCTTGCCCAAGTTGGCACAGCGTTACAAATGTGCCACAAAACCAACCAATGGATGTAGCCTATAATAAGACCGTCAACAGCCTTATGGCAACCTAACCCCCCCCTTGACAAAGCTCGAGATCTCCCGGGAAATGTAAGTTTCGGGGTGGGGTGGGCCCGCCCTGGTAAATCAAATGCCCGCCCAGAGACGTGTGTCTGCCGCCGGGTCTGGTACTACCAGCATGCACTGTTCACCTTTAATCTGATGCATTAGGCAGCTGTGATTGAGGATGTGATTGCTGTTATTCTTATAACTGCTGTGTACGAAACTTAACCTGTTAAGCCCAGAGCCTGTTTTTCAGGTCTTAGGCTCGAAAATGACATTCCCAGAACAAATGACCATATCTTCTAAAAGTGTTAAATTAATAATCTTTTTTCTCAAAGTAATGATAAACCTGTGAGTTGGATGTAGAAAAGTCAGATTCAATATAGATGTTTTTTATTTTAAAGAAAATTCAGATTGAACATAGTAAAAAACTGTAAATTATAGTGTCCGTCCAAAATATACTTTGTACTTATAGTGAAAACTAACCTTGGATGATGGGTTAGTAGACTAAAAGCTTTAGGAATCCAAAGTACAACATATAATAAGTACCCTGTATCAAGATTGATGCAAAACAAGTGCAACTCCCACATAGTCCTTATTTGGTAATGTGTGTGTGTTAGACTGCCGCATAGCCAAGACCGGAAGCAGCAGCCACTCTGGTGGCTACCATTAGCAGCTAACTTTTGCTCTCCGATTTTTACATAAAAATGGAATTATGGATTATAAATGAAATCATTTTTTTATAGGCCTACAGAGACGTTAAAAACCTATGAATTAACTGATTCAGCCGCGTTTTTTCTCGTTTTAATGCCATTGAACACGTCTTTTGATCAGATTGACAGCTACGGTGAGATGATCTCCCTAGAAGCTCCGTAAAGGTACGTGTTGTGATGTCTGTGTTTGCTTCCCCTGTCGCGAGTTCGGATGACTCAGTGATGATACTATATACCTAAATAATCTGTGGAACCTCAGCTTTAATCGGATATCTGTATGTGCAGCTACGATAAGTAATAAGGGTACTTTATCTTGAGTTATGTGCCAATGTCCATTAGCATTTTTCGCTAAGGGGTCATTTAGATGCTTCTTATGAGACTTGTGTTTTGTTTTGGTAAAAATTGTTTGTATCGTCAGTTAGCTGAGATTATTCCCGTTAATCTGGTATAACACATTAATAGGTTCTTAAATATTAAGATCCCCTGAGACACAGTGTCTTGAAAAAAAACTGTTTTTTTGCTAATCACTTTCTTCTTGTTAAAGGAGGAGTAGGTAAGTTTCAGAAACCGGCTCGAGTGCACTAAAATTTGAAAGTACACAGCCGAAAAGAATCCGCCCCTTCCTTCAGATTTCCTTACAGAGCACCTCCTCCAACACACATGAACGCGCACATGACGTCAGCAGACTGGTGAAAGTGGCCGCCTGTTGCTGGCGAGTCATTGAAGTACTGCTGCAATGCACGCCCAATGAGGGCACGCCCAATGACGGCACGAGATACATTTGTGCGTGCACGAGATGGAAGGCTGACAGACAGCGCGGCAATCCAATCCGTTTAGGGATTGGTTGTACTTTTTACAGTATTACGGCTTCCACAGATATTCCATGGAATGCTCTGAACATCTTGATAGCAATGAATATCTTAAGTGCCTTGACAAAAAATCCATAACAAAATGTCATCTGTGGAAGCCGTAGTTCTGTAAAAAGCACGACCAATCATTTTAGCCGACCCGGCTAAAATAACTGGATGGCCTACCTGCCTGTCAGCCTTCCATCTGTGCACAAACTTATCTCGTGCCCTCATTGGTCATGTGCACGTTCGTGTGTGTTAGAGGAGGGGCTCTGGAAGGAAGTGGCAGATTTGTTCCGACTGTGTATTTTCAAATGCTAGCGCACTCGAGCTGGTTTCTCCAAAATTACCTACCCCCCTTTAATGTAATCTTTTGACGTTTTATACAGTCCTTGTTTGTTCAGAAGTAACATACAATTTACTGACTACATACACACACTTCTGTCTAAGGTCAAAGTAAACTTTATTATCCCAAAAACTTTGGGGGGTCAAGATGCAGCCCCACCCTTCTTCCACCCCCCTAACACGCAAGCATAGCAACTGCTGAAGAAGAAAAAACATTCCTTTGCATGAAACACGTTGTGTTGAGGGTAAGCCACATGGGGGGGGGGGGGGGGGGGGGGGGCTCACCATTCCTCAGAATGAGATCTTACCACTGTCACTGATATCTGGTACGTTGGAGTACTGCAGGGGGTACGTGAGATTTATTTTATGTTAATGAAAAAAACAACATAAGTAATGCATTTAAACAAACTACTAATAGTAGATTAACTACTTTATTCAAAGGTTTACAGAAACTCTGGATAATAAAATGGGGAAAATAAACGGGGATGTAAAACTTAATAAGTTGTGGTAACTTAGAAGTATGCAAACTCATTGCCTCACAATAAGTAAGTTAACTTAATTTGGAATGGTGAGTATGAACAACTTGTGTATTCTAAGTGTGCTTCAATTAATTTTGAGAAGTACAGCTGACACAAACCTTTTAAGTTATGTAAACTTATGTAAACTAAGTTATGTAAACTTAAAAGGCATGCTTTGCTTTAACCTATTTTTTTTTTATTTGTGTGAACTCAATGAAGAAATTAAACCCGACTTAAATATACAAATCACCAGAACTTAACCCTTTTAAATTCTAATAACTCGTAATTTCTAAGGTTTACTATTAAATTAAACAAACTAATTCCTGCTAACTAAGATAATTGTACTACAACAAATCTTTAAACACGTTGTGTAAACTCCAACAATCTCCAAAAATAATGCATTAAAAACTGAAATTGATTCAATTGCAATATAACATTTATTTTCAAGTGCCAACAAACAGTGCTTTTTAAGTACTCAAAACCCTTATCTTAATAAAAACAGCAGTGCACAACACACCAATTGTAAAAATAAAAAATATATAATGACCACTATGAAGAAGAGTGCATTGTACTTTGCTCTCAACAATTGACAGAGTTATAACGGTTCCCCAGAGTAACACACTTTTGTCATAACATTTAACGGTGCAACTTTTTTAAGTGCCAAGTTCTATCTGATAGCTGATGACTATCTTGACTAAGGGCGTTTCTCAAAGTGAATAGTTTAGGTGAGAGAGCTTTGGTTCCCAGTCCAAGCATCACTGTTTGAACGAACCTCAGAGTATTTGCCATGCATTTTGGGTGATCTAAATGCAAAGCATATATCAGGCCAAATAACAGGCCTGTGGAAAGTTGTTGATCTTTTCCATGACAATACCTCCCTCAAGCACAATGTCAGTGGAGATGGGCTCGAGTTGCATTGAGCTCGGACCCTCCTGAGGACTGTCTTCGCTGAGAACAGTCAGCACACCAACAGTGACGGATGATAGGGCCTCATCTCTCGTTGTATCCTGCAAAGAAAAACACGTTATTTAGACTATCATCGCTACCTATTCGAGTAGGTCTTCCTATGAAAACATTCATGTTGCATTTGCATTAAAGTCTTTGCTAAAAAATGTAGCTGAAGTACACACTCAAACTGCGTTGTAACATTATATCCAAAAAGGTTCTGTAAATGTGGTGTGAGGAAACTAATGCTATGGATGCAAATACAGCTAGGAACGTACATTTTTTACACCTCATTTCTAATCTAGACTCCTGGTCATGGAATTTAGTGTACAGTATTTTGAACACACCAAATTAAATCTTTTGTTGCAAGTTTGTGTAAATAGGGGATATGACTTTTCAATAAATGCAAACCAAACAGTTTTTTTTGTGTTCAAGTACTTACAAAGCATGTCTTGAAGAAATCCTTGGAGTCGTTGCCAAGAACAATCGGAATGCCTTTGAGGACAACAGAGCGCTGTTCAGTCACGTCCGGTGTCTAATGATAGAGATAAAGAAGATAAAGGTTAAATGACAAACTCACAAGATGAAACATTTTGGCCTTTTCCATCTTTTGGAGGGGTTGTTTTAATTATTTTAGAAGGCCTTTGAAGTAGTACCATATCCTCATCAATGTATGTGACAAAAAGTTGCTAAGTTATATTACTTACCGGCCAGTTGAGGCTCTGCAGTTTCTGTCCCACCGATCCTTTTTTTGACTTGAACAGTTGGATGAAACGTGGGGTGTGCTGGTCCAGAGCCTCAAAGAAGTCTGCCTCGAGGTTCCGACTGGTAATCCGATTAAATTCGGCAAATACCTGAAAAAGTACATAGGGGGTGGGGTAGGAGATGGAAAACCAGCACATTAGGAAGACATTAGTTTAAATCATAACAATTGTGCAAGCAGGCAACCACTATGGTTTAGATAGAAATGCAGGTTACACGTATAGCCCACAACAATATAATATTGTATGCTCAGATTTCAGGCCTCTATAATTAATATAATATTGTTTTGATTTATTGCTGCAACGTTTTGTTTACTAATTGATTAGTCGATCAAAAAATTAGAACAATAATATTTGCCAAATGTTATGATAATGAAAAATGAGCAGAACTTACAGGTCCACTGCATCGAAGGTTTTCGATCTGCTTGGCAAATCTGAAAATCAAGAACGACAAACAATCAAACATCACGTATACAGCAATTTAGAAACTACAGTGTTGTATTTATCTGATTTAGAATGCAAAACGTGTATTATGAAATATGTGAAAGTGAGAAGAGGACTAAATTGCATCCATGCTATTGTTGTGATCAAATTCTAGTGATGTTAAAGGTCCCATGTCATGGCCATTTCCACAGATCATAATTCCATTGTTGAGGTCTACTAGAATAGTTTATATGTGCAATGTTCCAAAATCACATTGGTTTCTCATACAGCATCTCTGTATACTACGTGTATTCACTGAATTTCACTCTGTCCTAAACGCCTTGTTGGAGCTCCCCCCCCCTCCCTGTGAGCCCAGTGTGCTCTGATTGGTCGGGACGTTGAGAAGCTCCCAGCTGCAGTCTGAGCTGCAGTGTGCGCTCCGTGGCGGTGTGGTTTTCTGATTGGCGATACACACCTGAACACAGCCAAACTCATCCTGAGCACACAAACACTCACAGCCGAAGTAAAAACAATAAGTGTGGCTTGATATTGAGTAAGAAAAAGGTTGATAAACGCTGTGAGATCCCAACTCGTCTGTCAGCGCTCACGGAGCTCTATGCACGTCAAGGCTCTGGGTGGGGCAACTGGGTGTTCACACGTCATAACGGCCAGGAAGAAAAAATTGGAAAATTAGAAATCTCCAACGAGGCGTTTTGGGGAGATATTTTCGGTGTTAGAGTTTTACTCGCTACAGGGTGTACTTTAAGGGCTTGTGACTCTGCAGACCGTTTACATGCAGAAAACCTTCATCACACAAGGGGACGGGTAAGAACCGGAAAAGCATGACATGGGCCCTTTAACATAAAGCTCTTATGCCGCTGCTCATAGAAAAAATACAAACGATCAGAGAGGAATTGTGTAGTGTGTAAAAATACCTTTTACTGCTGTGATCATGGAATGTGTGGAGTTGCCACCATCTGTTAAAGCCTGAATGGGGAGGAATAAAACATTTGAAAGCAGATATTTCTAACAAAAACATAGACATTTAATCGATTATAGCAAAGATTGCAAACATGACAAATCATCACCACATTTTTTTAATATGGCATAGCCTTTAAATCACAAAGACCTGGATATTACAACCATCAAATACATATTATTCAACTGAGTATGCCAGCCAACATCTTCACTATTATAACAGATTATGGTTTCATTGAATGTAAACACTATACTCTTTTTAAATGTAGACTAATATCAGTTCGCTTTTAAACTATGCTAATTTAAATCAAGTTTCACCAAATTACTAACAAAGAACTATTAACAGAGCACTTATACTAATAAAGGACTGGCTTATCTATAGCCAGCTGAGTAGCACTTGAAATGTTTGGCTATATGAAACCTGATGTACTTATATGATTCTGTTTTCTTCAAGGTTGTGTCTTCCTGGTCGTATGTACTTACTATTATAAAAGAACCCCATCACCACAGCAACAAACTGTTCTGTCTGCTGCCGTCTGGCAGGAGGTACCGCAGCATCAGGACTAGGGATGGGTATCGAGAACCGGTACTAAGTCAGTACCGGTAGCCGATTGGACAGTATCGGTATACCGTTAAGCTGCTGGACAAACGGTGCTGCTATCGGTATATGAATTACGCTACTTCCTAGGGCTGTGCGATTATGGCAAAAATCATAATCACGATTATTTGGGTCAATAATTGATATCACGATTATTTTGACGATTATTCATTGACCATTTATTGAACTTTAAAACAAATAATATTTGACCAATAAACAAGATCAACAAATATGTTGGAGCGCACTTCCAAAACCATACTAAACATATATTATTAATATGATAAATAAAAATAAATTAGACCAAAATAAATGAAATCAAATATGATGCTGTCACAACCTACTGAAAACTCCTTAACATATAGCCAACATGTTGGTAAAACATATTCAACATATTCCACTCAGTTAAACGTTGAAGTCTGGCCCACCGTCATGGTCCAGAAGTAACAGGAAATAAATGTTGAACTACAATTTAAGACCAAATAAAAAAATGTTGGCCACCATGTCAACGCTGGTCGGGCTGCTCATGTCATCTCTTAAAGATTATTTGCAAGAAACACCAGCCTGTTTACATGGTCTGGTTTCAGAGATGAGCGCAGGCAGGTGACAATATTGCCACCTGTACTGAAGACCCTCAGCCACGCCCCGACACATGGGGTGACGCCGGCCAATCACAAAGCTTTGATGCGTTCAAGTGCATTATTCTGGCACAGGAAGATTATGTTCAGGACATTAACGATAAAACAGAATATTGTTGTTCTATTTTTAGACACATCTCGCGATCGACTGGTTGGGCACCCCTGGGATAGACCATAGGTCCGTTGTGGTTGCAAAGTAGTCAGCTGAAGCCACATCTCTCAACTTCCACACGGCATTTGTCATATAGCGGAGGCAGCGGAGACCTGCTGAAATAATACCGAGACGGCTTCGCGTAACGCTGGTCCAACGTGTTGACAAGTTGCTTAAAGCCCTGGTTGCTAACAGTGCTAACTTCGCACATATCTTTAGCGATGTGAAATGTAATGGCACCTGTAATATCTCTGTGTCTCTGCGAGCTCGTCGCGTAGGCCGTTGCTCTGTACAATGCGTCCTGAATCGATCACTGTGATGAGTGGTGGATGAAGTCGAGCGGGCATCTGCTTTTTGTTGTATTATTGCCCGGTCGCACTTTGTGGTTGTATTTCAGATGATTAAAGAGATTGGTTGTGTTAGCGTGTGGTGCCAACACAACCTGGTAACAAATCCTGCACTGTACTTTGTTTTGCTCCACGTCGGACTCCTGAAAGCCAAAGTACTTCCAAATAGTGGACATAGTTTTACCCTTCTTTTTAACGAGTTGCTACTCTTGTTCTGACATCTTCGCTCGCGCTGAACACTCACAACACATGTCACTCCCACGTGGCCGAGTGGGCTTTTAGGGAGGGGCGAAAGCGCACCCAGCAAAATAATCGTATTTTGTCAATTATGCGGTTTTCATAATCGTCGCAAACCATAATCGTAATCGCGATTAAAATACGATTAATTGCACAGCCCTACTACTTCCTTAGTTTAAACAATTCTGGTTGGTTGGGAATCCTCATCCCGTGTGACGTATCCGGTTTGAGTACCAATCTGATTGGCCACTGTGAATCCCACTCGTCATCTCTTCTAACAGCGCTCTTATTATTGTGAGACTCCCGGGGACAGACGCAACATCTTGCAAGAAACAGCGTCTCAAGGCTTCTTAACATTTAACAACCTATTAATGATGCATACCCACTTAACGGGAAGAAACTCAGCTAACAGACGATATTAACCATTTTACATACACAGAACAGAAGTCCCACATCAAGAGTCTAACTCAACACTTAACGAAACGGCTACTTTAGCACATCACTGGCAAAAGCGATCTTTTCTACGTCATGTTATCTGCACAAACGTAAATATCACATGCAAGTTGAGATTCCACAGATTCCATTGGTATAAGTCTCATCACTGTACGACCAAAACTCACTGAACTAGCAGCCAGGAAAGAGCAAAAAACAACTTCACTTTACTTTATGTCTTACCTTTGTTGTTTTGTGATCAAAAGTTGTGTTCAAGGGCATAAAAACGGTTAATCCAATGTCTCTGTTTAACTTTAAAATTATTACTGATAATCCATCATTACAATTATAAATAATAAACGGATTATAATGGTACTTGGTAGTCCGGTTTAGGAGGTGCGCATGCAGTAGGCCCGGTTCTACGGGGGGTGCATAAGGGTGCATTGCACCCTCAGTTGAGTCGTTATGCACCCTCATTTGAAAAATTAAAAGTAAAAAAAAATTGTTGTGGTTAAATAACATTGTCTGCTGCATTTATTTGGTCAATTTAAACGGTAAGTAACGTTATTATGTCAGGTTGCGTGACCTGTGCCGCTGCGTGTTCGTCATCTGCAAGGTGCTTACACAGCAGTCAGTGATGGACATCAGAAAATGGTTAAAACAACCAGCCCTTATCGCCAGCAGTAACACTGCATCTACTGCAGGTAATAACAGTTCAGATCATGGGGACATACGTTACCCGCGGCCACTGTCGTGGACACTAACGCCCGACTCGCCGGCTTTCCCTGCCTCGCCCACGGAGGCGGAGCAGCCACAGCCGTCTTCGTTGCCCCAAACACCGCCACCCCTCGGCGGCCCGCAAGTGCCAAGAGTTTGAAGCTACTGACCCAGAATCAGCTGAAAGAGAGGGGGATGAGGCTAGAATGGGTGATCTGTTTGGTATTTTGAGCAAAACACTTCATAGACATGTTTTTATATATCTGAGACCTACAGTATAATATATGCCTAACAATAGTATAATAAGAGATCTTTAAAGTAGCACACTGATTTTCAGACTTTAAAACACATTTATTTCAAAACTATGGGATTTACCTGCTTACCATTCAATTGTGTCACTACCCAAACGATCATGTCAATTACCGAAACTTAACTATGTTTCGGTAGTGACTGTTTCGGTAGTGACGATTCTAGCCAAAATTGAGCATAACTAAAGAATGCTAGCAAGTACATGGCTAGCATACACGTTTTTGAAGAGGTTTACACACATAAAAACCTAATACTTTGCATAAAACCCCGAACAAGTTGACTTAATAGAAGAGAATATGTATTCGGTAGTCACAATTCTTAAGGTTACACGCCGATTTTCAGATTTTGGAACAGATGTATATCAAAAGTATGGGATAGATCTACTTAACATTCAGCCATGAGGGACAGGGATGCAGTGTCACTGCAGGGGTGTGGCTAAAAACCGGTCCCCATTGGACTAAAACCCCTTCTGTTTCGGTAGTGACATGAAAACTGGGGACATGATTTTTTTAGTATAGTTTTTTTATTAAAATATTAAACCCACAATAAATCTAAATATTCCAACTTCTGTTTGAATATAAACAATATACAATACACTACTAGTGTATTCCACAAAATAAAATTTGACAACAATCAATTTAACTAATGGGAGACCCTAAAGATAAGAAAATCATTGTTGTCATTTGTTCTACCTCGGGTAGGGGTATCTCAACATCTGAGGGCCCTTCCTGCTAGACTATGGTGAATACACAGACTTTACAGAGATGCTGTTTGAGAAACCAATGCGATTTTGGAAAATTGCACAATTTAAATCTATTCTAGTAGACCTCAACAATGGAAATATGATCAGTAGAAATGGCCATGACATGGGACACTTAACAGAGTGTGCATGTCCTGAAAGGCTCTTATGACCTTTTTTTCAGGGTGAAAAAGTAGTTTGAAGAGGTTTTTTTATTCAAGTAGGGCCACTATTTTGTGGAAAATACAATC
>CADEHL010000109.1:50000-68714 GCA_902827135.1 Harpagifer antarcticus | reverse complement strand
TAAGAAGTAGAAAGTTCAGGTATTTGTGTTCAACGGTAGAAGTAGAAAGTACAGGTATTTGAGTTCAACATGTAAGAAGTAGAAAGTACAAGTATTTGAGTTCAACATGTAAGAAGTAGAAAGTACAGGTATTTGAGTTCAATGTGAGAAGTAGAAAGTTTCAGGTATTGTTCAACATGTGAGAAGTAGAAAGTACAGGTATTTGGTGTTCAACATGTGAGAAGTAGAAAGTACAGGTATTTGAGTTCAAATGAGCATGTAGAAGAAGTCAGGTATTTGTGTTCAACATGTGAGAAGTAGAAAGTACAGGTATTGTGTTCAACATGTAACAAGTAGAAAGTACAGGTATTTGAGTTCAACATGTAAGAAGTAGAAAGTCAGGTATTGTGTTCAACATGTGAGAAGTAGAAAGTACAGGTATTTGGGTTCAACATGTAAGAAGTAGAAAGTACAGGTATTGAGTTCAATTGTAAGAAGTAGAAAGTACAGGTATTTGTGTTCAACATGTGAGAAGTAGAAAGTACAGGTATTTGGGTTCAACATGTAAGAAGTAGAAAGTACAGGTATTTGAGTTCAACATGTAAGAAGTAGAAAGTACAGGTATTCGTGTTCAACATGTGAGAAGTAGAAAGTACAGGTATTTGGGTTCAACATGTAAGAAGTAGAAAGTACAGGTATTTGGGTTCAACATGTAAGAAGTAGAAAGTACAGGTATTTGAGTTTCAATATGTGAGAAGAAAGTAGAAAGTACATGTATTTGAGTTCAACATGTAAGAAGTAGAAAGTACAGGTATTTGTATGTTCAACATGTAGAAGTAGAAAGTACAGGTATTTGAGTTCAACATTGTAAGAAGTAGAAAGTACAGGTATTTGAGTTCAACATGTCAAGAAGTAGAAAAGTACAGGTATTTGGGTTCCACATGTAAGAAGTAGAAAGTACAGGTATTTGTGTTCAACATGTAAGAAGTAGAAAGTACAGGTATTTGAGTTCAACATGTAAGAAGTAGAAAGTACAGGTATTTGAGTTCAACATGTGAGAAGTAGAAAGTACAGGTATTTGGGTTCAACATGTGAGAAGTAGAAAGTACAGGTATTTGAGTTCAACATGTAAGAAGTCAAAGTAAAAAGTCGTCAGAAAAATAAGTATTGGAGTAAAGTACTGATACCAGAAACATGTACTTAAGAACAGTAACGCAGTATTTGTACTCCACTACTTCCCCCCTCTGGATAGGAGACCTTTAAAGCTAAATCATTAGCACGGGGTTAACTGTGTGCTGCATCGATATAACATCCCTTACATCTCGTCAGCTTCACCTGGTGTTGAATAAACGTCATTGCTGTTTCAGACGAACAGGAAGTGTCCGGCAGCATCATCTACACGGTGGAGCTGCAGAGGTACGGAGGTCCGTTGGGAATCACCATCTCCGGCACCGAGGAGCCGTTCGACCCCATCATCATCTCCTCGCTCACCAAGGGGGGGCTGGCCGAGAGGTACGCACATTTACACTCAAACACCATTTTCATATTTTTAAAATTGTGCCAGTTTTTTTTACATTTTTATAATAGTTTATTTTATTTGCATATTGACTTGTTAATGTGCTGTATACGTCTGCCTGTTGTGTTCATTTGTTGTAACTTTGTTCGTGCTGCCCATTTTAATCTCAATGAGACTTTTACCTGGTAATAAGGGATATATATATATTCATTTATTTTCAAAATAATTTATTTAAAGGGGACCTATCATGCAAAATGCACTTTGTAATGTCTTCTCTACATCACCATGTGTCCCCGGTGTGTCCCCGTGTGTCACCATGTGTCCTCGGTGTGTCCCCGTGTGTCACCATGTGTCCCCGGTGTGTCCCCGTGTGTCACCATGTGTCCCCGGTGTGTCCCCGGTGTGTCGGGGAACTCACGCAGCGTCAGGAAATAAAACCCTCTCTCTTTTCCTCCGTACCCAAATCTCTAAAAACGGGGAACAACGGAGCTGATCCAGATTTGCTTCCGATATGACCCACAGAGAGTTGCTATCAGAAACAAAGCCTGACGTGTTTTCGACGTAACCTCGTCTTTGTTTACATTAGCATCGCTAACACTCAGAGCTAACCTGTACTGCAGAACACATGTGTTTTAAAAAGCAGGAACTAAAGGAACTCTTGTGATAAACCTGAGAGAGAAAAAGCATTTGAGCTCCGTACTGTTTCAGAGATAATCCTTGATGTGGTTTAGAACAGGATGGCGTTTTATCACAGCAGAATTGAACTTTATCTCCGGTAGAATTCTGATCAGGCATTAGCTCCGCCTCTTCTTCTGTTTTTATTCTTTAATGACCCAGAATCCTCGTTCCTCTAACAGCTGGAATAGAGGGGTTTGAGCAGTATGAGGCGTGGCTACAATGAGTGATCTGTTTGGGACATGTTTTGTATAGGTATGGCCGTACAATACATGTTCCCAATACAGCATGATAGATCCACTTTAAGTTATTATTATTAAACTTCCATATCACCATTAGTATATTTACATTATTCTTCCCTTTAAATGTGGTTAAAGTCAATAAAGTGTTGATGTAAGGCTAAAGCGGGGAATGTCGCCCTCTGCTGTTGATAACAAAATAGTTTTATAATTAAAAGACACTATATTTTTTAATAAACCTTCAACAAGGACAAACGTTCTTTATTTATTCTATTTTGTATACTTATATTCCCCATGTATTATTTATTTAATATATGTTGTTGTGTACTTCAGGACGGGCGCGATCCACGTTGGGGATCGTATCCTGGCGATCAACAGCAGCAGCCTGAAGGGGAAGCCTCTGAGTGAAGCCATCAGTCTGCTGCAGCAGGCCGGAGAGACGGTCACTCTGAAGATCAAGAAGCAGGGCGACCGTATGTACACACACACACACACACACACGCACTCCCACACACACTCACACTGGATTATCTCTGATGATGGAGCCCTGTATCTCTCTCTCTCTCTCTCTCTCTCTGCAGTGGCGAGCCCTAAGTCCTGTTTGATTGGTTCAGGCATGGGGGCGGGGCTTGTGAGGGAACACCAGGACGGCGTTGACGATCCGGTCATCGTGGTTACGCCGCTGTCGGGTCAGCGAGCGTTCAGCACCCTGCCGTCAGTGGACAGCGCCGTGGAGTCCTGGGACGGATCCAACGTGGACAGCTTCACCTCCCCGGGTACTAAGACACATTTAGACTTTAGAGACTGTTAGAAAACTCTCCCTCGTCCCCGGCTTGAGCTTCAGCCTCAGGATCCATGTATCTCTGATCCTCTCCAGAATGGAAGGAGTCATCACACACAGAGCATCAACTAGTTCCTGAGCAGTGTCCTTCACATGCTGATATCCAAGAGAGGGAGTTACACAGTCACAAGATGGAGGAATAGAAAGCAGTATTCAATGTTTACTTCAGATTAGCTCCACGTCAGAAATGAGCATGCTTGATGTCTCTCTCCATAGAGGCTGAATCATCATGTTAATCACAGAGCTATCATCTGCCTCAAACAGTCCTGATGCTCTTCTAGGTAATCACACATCCTGTCATGTTCACAGCTACAGTTGGGATACCTTTGTTAGCATGTTACTCTCACGTTGGAAGAGGACGTTCAGTATTTTCCAGACAGAGACATTTAAATGTAATAAAATACTTCTGTGTGTTTTCAGCTCCTCCCTTTCAGTCGTCTCCGTACAATTTCCACGACTGGCGCAACGCAAAGACGACAAACAGCCAATCATCTTCCTCCGCTCGCCAGAGAGCCAATCAGCTGTCAGACCTCGGCCTCAGCGACGACGAGTGGGACCGCCCACCAATGGGAGGGTGAGACAGGGAAAAATAATCATTGATTTATGTTCAATTATTGAGAATGAAACTGAACGATATTCATATAAACTGACTTTGTAGATAAAGGTTGGCCTTGATATAATTATAAAATCACAGATAAAGGAATGAATACATGTTAATATATGCCAAAAATATTTAAAAATCACAAATGTTGTCATGAATTTTTACTAAAATGTGAAATAACTTAACCCACTAACAGTTTATACAGTAAGAACATGTGATAGAGTTACTAGATAGATAGATAGATAGATGGATAGATGGATGGAGAGAGAGAGATATACAGGGCTACATCATCAGAGATAATCCAGTGTGTGTGAGAGAGAGATATAGATAGATAGATCCATAGTATAGCATGCTAGCGTCCCTCATTCAAACCAGTGGGAGTTGCTAGCCGCGAGCTAACAGCGATAACAGCAGTGTGTCTCTGTCTGCAGAGCCTATAATCTGCCCAGCGGTTTGATCACTGACAGCAGGTACACACTGACCTCTGACCTTTGACCTTAAACCCCCCCCCCTCACCTGGTGATCCCTGGTTTAACCCCCGCCTGACACACACCTGGTGGAAGTGTAACGTCGTTCCTCACAACTCCAACCAGCATGACCTGTCCGTCACCAGTTTCCTCTCTCTCTCTCTCTCTGTGTGTGTGTGTGTGTGTTCTTCTCTTTGACCTTTGACCCCCAGGTTCAGCGTGGGTCATGATGGGACAGAACCGGATCAGGAAGAGAACTTCTGGTCTCAGGCTTTAGAGGATCTGGAAACATGCGGACAGAGCGGCATCCTCCGAGAGCTGGAGGTGAGCGTCATAATAAATAAATAAGGTCTATTTAATTTAAAAAATATATAATAATACAAGTTATAATTGAATAAAATATTTATAATCATAATAAAAATAATAATTCATTTTAAAAGTAATAATAGTAATAATATAATAATAAAAAAATGAACTTTTGGTATTTTAACTCAATTTTGATGATTTTTTTTATGCACACTTTGAAATCCTTAATTTAATCATAATAACATTTTTACTATTAAATAATTAGTAACAGGACCTTTATTTTGTCTAACCCTTATCTAAAGGATCTTCCACAGTTTTATATTACAGATTCTTCTCCCTCTGTCAGTCGTAAAAATAATTGAATGCTGAAAAGACTCGTTTTTGGGGGGAAATTCTGCCGTAAAAGTTGAGTTTTTTAAACTTAAAATAGAAATGACTGGTTCTCTTCCAGGAGTCTGGAGAGGAGACGCAGCTCCTCGCTCTGGTACCTCCTTCCTCTCCGAATACTAACTCCTCTTTGTCGTTAGCGTTTCAAACATCGGACATGTTAGCTGTTTCTGAATGTAGCTCTAACCGCACCTACAGCTAAACACACCATGGTGACGTCATGTGACATCTCTAGTGACATCACTCTGCTTCAAACCAATCACGTGGCAGCGTCATGTTGCACCGGGCATGGCAGAGTTTGAGCAAGGCATGCTGGGAGAGCTTTTGCAAGGTAGTTTTTTTGTCATGAAGCGGATCTGTCCAGTCATGCATGCGTCTGATGAGTCCTTGATTCTGATTGGCTGAGGAGTAATGAGGGATGTATGAAGACTCGGGTTAAAAGCAAAGCAGGTAAAACTTTTAGTAGAGACTAGAAAAATCGTCCCGAGGTAATAGAGTGGTGCAGGAATTAGCCACTGTTAGCTTAGCGGTGGTCACGTGAAGTAATGTGACAGTGCTGTGGTTCCTTTATAGCCCAACATTAGCCTCCTTTAGCTTAGCGGTGGTGATGTGAAGTCATGTCACCGTGCTGTAGTTCCTTTATAGCCCAACATTAGCCGCCTTTAGCTTAGCGGTGGTCACGTGAAGTCATGTGACAGTGCTGTAGTTCCTTTATAGCCCAACATTAGCCACCTTTAGCTTAGCGGTGGTGACGTGAAGTCATGTGACCGTGCTGTAGTTCCTTTATAGCCCAACATTAGCCACCTTTAGCTTAGCGGTGGAGACGTGAAGTCATGTGACCGTGCTGTAGTTCCTTTATAGCCCAACATTAGCCACCTTTAGCTTAGCGGTGGTGATGTGAAGTCATGTGACCGTGCTGTAGTTCCTTTATAGCCCACATTAGCCACCTTTAGCTTAGCGGTGGTGACGTGAAGTCATGTGACCGTGCTGTAGTTCCTTTATAGCCCAACATTAGCCACCTTTAGCTTAGCAGTGGTGACGTGAAGTCATGTGACCGTGCTGTAGTTCCTTTATAGCCCTACATTAGCCACCTTTAGCTTAGCAGTGGTGACGTGAAGTCATGTGACCGTGCTGTAGTTCCTTTATAGCCCAACATTAGCCACCTTTAGCTTAGCGGTGGTGACGTGAAGTCATGTGACCGTGCTGTAGTTCCTTTATAGCCCAACATTAGCCACCTTTAGCTTAGCGGTGGTGACGTGAAGTCATGTGACCGTGCTGTAGTTCCTTTATAGCCCAATATTAGCCACCTTTAGCTTAGCGGTGGTGACGTGAAGTCATGTGACCGTGCTGTAGTTCCTTTATAGCCCAATATTAGCCATCTTCTTTTTTTTCCAAAACTGTAGAATCCCATTAGCTTTTTGTGGAGGGAGTTATTTTGACGCTAACTAAGGAAATAGGTAATCCCTGCACCACTCCATAAGAGTAGTTTCTTGATCCTCTAGTATATCGTTGTAAAGTACAATAGTTTGTGTTTGTTGGTCTGTACTTTATGTCAGTACGTCCTTAAATTCATCTCAATATCAACCAAGAGTAGCTCCTATCTTTAGATCATGTCAGTAGAAAGATCGTCTTTGTCCAAACCAGTACTGATCCAGTAGATCCTGTATTCAGAAACAATGGTATATCTTAGAAATAGAAACACCATTAAAGACCTGTTCTGTCCCGCCATCTTTGGACACAGTTCGGACTCTTTTTCCTTCATGGATCCAACGGACTGTCTTCGAATGACTGTCTTGTGATTGTTATTGTTTATTGATTATTCCCAGGCTACCATCATGTCCGGTTCCACGCTCAGTCTGAACCACGACCCGACCCCTCTGCGCAGCACTCTGGGACGCCAGGCCAGCTTCCAGGAGCGAAGCAACTCCAAGCCATCGGTAACCCGAACCGACCTCTGAACTCCCGCTAACTCTTACGAAGTCAACGAGATCCTTACATCATATATTTAAATTATTTTAGGTATTTATTTCTGTATCTTTTCTCAGGTAAACTCTCGGTCCAACACCTTGCCCTCTGACCCCACGCGCCGAGCCTTCGCCATGAGGAAGATGAGGCAGGAAGTCAACGAGATCCTAAACCAGAACCCTGTGGAGCTCCACAAGGTGACGATTGAACCTTTGAGCAAAGCAACTTATCTCTATAAACAGATATCAATATGTTTGGAAAGGAAGCATTCTGGTGTCCGTTTATTGTCTTGACCAATTGTGTTTGGCGTGGTATATTGTTCGTGTTTAGAGCGAGAGAGACAGACGCATCCTCCGAACTGGAAGCTAAAACCCATAGGCTGCAGGTGGACCAAAATGGCGTTTTATGATTTTAAAAAAATGTATTTAAAGTGAAATAAAGAACAATTTAGTTGTAGGTGTTTCTGTCTTTAAAACCGATTACCAAGTTGCTAATCAGACTGTAAAAGTTTGTCACAATGTCATTCATTTCCTGAATACCCCAATGTTCAGGCCATGCATTCCCAGCAAGCCAACCCTTTATTCCCAAGATCGACTTTGTTGGGTGTCCAATCCAGTTGCTCGAGAGAACCAAGGAGAACCATGATTACATAAATGTAATTGCCCTATTAAGGACTAGTAACTTAAAGTCCAACTTGTGACTCGTTAAACATTAACTTGGTCCCAACTCGACATTGACTGGTTCAGGAAGGCAGAAGTCCTCGCTCGGACACACCGGCGAACCCTCAGCTGGGCTCTGGGATCACAAAGTGTCATCAATCTACTCGCAGTGGTCCTAACAGAGTTTGTGTTTCCTGTTTACAGCTGACTCTAGAAAAAGCCACAGATCTGGAAGATTTTGGGTTCAGTGTTTCTGACGGCATGTTGGACCGCGGCGTCTACGTGAACAACATCCGACCGGGAGGACCAGCAGAGTGCGGCGGCCTCCGAGCTTACGATCGGATACTACAGGTACAAAGACAATACAAAAAGGATCTAAAACACCCCTTCAATCTCAGGATCCATGTTTTTACGATCCTCTCAAGAATGCAAGTAGTCAAAACAAAAAGACAGAATTTGTTTGTTTTTTCTAAAAATCTCAAATTTCTGACTTTTTCTCAAAAATCTGACTTTTTCAAAAGATCTTGACTTTTTCTCAAAAATCTCAAAATTCACATTTTTTCTCTAAAATCTGAAAATCCTGAATTTTTCTCAAAAATCTGACTTTTTCTCAAATTCCTGACTTGTTCCTGATGCTCTTCTAGGTAATCACACATCCTGTCATGTACACAGCTACAGTTGGGATACCTTTGTTAGCATGTTGCTCTCATGTTGGAAGAGGACGTTCAGAACTTTCCCGTTCAGACTGTTCTGAACCTTTCTATGTTTTCCAGATTAACCACGTTCGGACTCGGGACTTCGACTGCTGCCTCGTGGTTCCTCTGATCGCCGAGTCTCCGAACCATCTGGAGCTGGTCATCAGCCGAAACCCGACTTCCTCGTCCACCACGCTGTTGACCAATCACACTGACGGCATCTACAACAGCGGCCACTCCCCTCAGCCAATCGGCAGCGACCTCGGACCTTTGGAGCTCTCCATTGGCCAGTTGGAGGACGGCGGTCCAATCAAGTGGAGCCAACCGGGGGACATGTTGGTGGCGGGGCTTGGGATGGGTCAGGTCAATAATAATTCCGTATAGCAGACAAACAATGGATTAAACTAACCAGATTGGACTGGAGAGGTCAACCAAACTGCAAAATGACTGGTTTTGACCCGTCCAAACTGGTTTAAAGTACCCTATGGTGCTACAAACACCCTCTGGATGACCTTTGAACTGTTGAGGCAGCCTGAAAGCACACTGATGGACCGGAGCAACTCCTCACCTTTTCACAAGAACCAGTTCTGCATACTGGTCCTTTATTACTGGAGTCACTGGAGCCAGAACTATAACTACTGATCCTACTGGAACCACTATGAGAGAGCTAATGGTCTGACTGGTCCGACATTAATGGGTACTCGAGTCATGGATACTGATTCTTCTAAAGCCAATGGTTTTACTGGTTTTAGATTAATGGTTACTGGTCCAACTGAAGCCAGAGCCACAGCCAATTAATGGTCCTACTGGCCAAGACACATCGGCTCTGGTCTTATGGTGAGTTCACACCAAATGCAGAGCTGATGAACATTGGGTAAACTGGCAACAAATGGGAAGGCAATTGGTTTGAACTCGGCATAAGTGGGAACAAAACCAATCTGAAGCCAAATTGATTGGTCTTTTTGGTCTAGAAGACTCAGGTTCTGGTCTGAGTGGTGAAAGCATCTCGAGTACTGGTCCAAGACATGGTTTTTATGGTCAAAGAATCATGTGTACCACCAAGCAAGATCCATGACTACTGTGTTTACAAGTCAAGAACTGGGTCTTCTGGGCCATCTGGTCTTACTAGAATCACAACCATGGCTCTAATGGTCGTACTGGCCAAGAACCACAGCAGCACAAAGACTGATGGGAACCAGAACCTGCTGATGGACACACGGGTTGCCATGTAGACGAGGGACGCTCCGATCTAGAGCCATGTCATTGGGATAATCCAAACCATACTGATTACTGACTGGTTTCTGGTCTTAAAGGTTCATTTATGTCAAGGGTAGGTATATCTATATTTGGCTCAGTGTGTTGGGTTTAGGCGCCCAATTAAAACTAGTGATGGTTAAATACCAGTCTGAAAATGGTCCAATGCCAGTATAATATTGAAAATGTTGGTTTAAAGATAAGGACTAAGGACTTGGATGGTGCTAGGTGGGGTTTAGGTGTAGTTCCATTAGCTTTTAGCATGCCACACTGATATAGCACCATTCAGTCCTTCAGTAATATTGACAAAAAAGTTCCTTAGGTTTTCAAAAAAAGGTAAACATGAAAGGGCTGAAGCTGCCTAATAATGTCTTAATTATGAAATAAATTAAATTATAAAGGAACGGGGAAATAAGTAAATGTATTATGTCGTCGAATTATTTATTGCAACGGCAGCTTTAGTACCTCATGGACCTCGATATTGATTTTGGCCAAATTAAGACTCAATCATGTTTTTGGCCTTAATTATGGACGTATTTAAAAAAAGCCCTAGTGGTCGAACAGATAGCACACTTCAATGTTTTTTATTATTCTATTTTAAGACTAGACTCCAGTCAGTAATGATCAGGTGTTTATATCGGGGCGTCTCTGATGAAATGTACAGAAAGACACTTAAGATTTTCGTTCTGTGCCATGAGCTGCAGACAGTAATAATAATAATCCTGAATAATGACACTGAGCAGATCAATAAGAAACCTTTTCTACTGTTTACACCTGTTGGACTGGCCACACTGTGTGTATGTGTGTGTGTGTGTGTGTTTGTATGTCATACGTGTGTGTGTGTGTGTGTGTTAAACGCAAGGCCAGTTAAGCCCTCCCTCTTCTTCCCTCGACCAATAGGCAGCCGGGACGACAGACAGATTCTGAGGGATTCAGCTGATTGGCTGGAACCAATCAGAAAAACCTCGCTGTCTGTCTGTGATTGGTTCTACACACAAGTGGACCAATCAGCTACCAGGAAGAAGCCAAGCATGCCCCCTCCCCGACTCCCCCCACCCTCTCCCCAGTTACAGTGATCTATTATGCTAATTGATCGGTGTGTTTTTTGATTGACTGTTGTCAGTTTTCTCTGTTTGTTTGTTTCCTTGGCGACTGAACCTGAAAAGATGTAAGATAGATTTAAAATATGGGTTCAGTCGCCGTTGCTGTTCACATCGAGACCATCCAAACCCCCGAAAAACCTTCACCTCATATCCACGAAAACAACGATGTTACACAAGAAAAAATATCCTGAAGAAACAGGAAATATGTGACGGTAAATACCTGTGTGTGTGTGTGTGTGTGTGTGTGTGTGTGTGTGTGTGTGTGTGTGTTTATTTTCGAATGATGTCAACATCTTCCTGCTCTCACCTCTTTCTTAACTATAGAAAACTGGCCAATCAGAACCCTCCCTCAGCACCAACCGCCAATAGAAACCCTCGCCGAGCTTCAACAACCAATCACACTCTGGAGGCTTAAAGCTGCCACTTTAATTAAATATATGACTAAATAAATAGATAGATAAATTAAATATAAAGGGCAATAAAAAATGTAAATAAGTATATAAATTAAAAAACATATGAATAATTATATATGAAAAGAATAATTAGAAAATAAGTAATTTGTCTAAAAGATAAATACATACTTGTTTTTCTGTGCATATACATTTAATTTCAAATGCACATTTATTTGATAAGGCTTTTATTTCCACCTTTCTTCCTTTATTATTAAATTGGTCAGTTCTCCAAAGTCCTGTGACAAAACGGAGAGCTGTGATTGGCTGTTTGTCTCCATCCCAAACTTTGTCAACTTTTGAATCGGATGCACAGCGTATCGTTAGCATGTGGCTAACACCGAGCAGAGGGCTACCATGTGGCTGCTAAAGGGTTAGCACACACAGCACAAGGCTAACACTAGCATTGCAATCAAATAAATACATATGGTTAGCACAAAGCTAACTTTAAAGGGCTAACATCTAGCCATCATATCTAAACGTTAGCTCATAGCAAAAGTCTAACACAGGGCTAACATCTAGCCATCATATCTAAACGTTAGCTCATAGCAAAAGTCTAACACAGGGCTAACATCTGAGTAGCATAATTAGGTCTAAGAATTTGGCTAATATTTGTTAAGCATGCAGCTAAAGCAGGATAATCATCAACCTGACGCCCCGTCTACACTACAGGCATCGAAAAATGCTTTCAACGCTTCGCCCATTAATTTGAAGCGCTAGCCAATCAAACCGCGTGTATGCTGATACCGCAGGTCTCGACATACACGGGATGGGCGGGAGATTCCTGATTGGTTGTTGGTCGCCTTGGGTGCGAGAAATCGCCAAGCCTCAGACACGCCCAGCTTCAAGATTTGTTGATGCCTGTAGTGTAGACGGGCCGTAACATTGCTAGCTCGCTAGGGCTATCACCTGGATAACGCACCTACTTAGTGCACATAAAACAAGGCTAACACACATAAACATAGCTAATAAAAGGTTAGCACAGAGCTAATATGCCTAGTATGTAGCTAGCACAGGAGACAAGACTTAGCTACTCTTATTGTTAGGCTAACACTTAGATCACACAGCTAGATGTTAGCACCCAGAACAAGGCTAACACAGGACTAATTGGTTTAGCTAACAGCTAACACAGGGCTACAACTATTAGCTAGCACAGGGCTAACACAGCTAGGTTTTAGTTAGCATATTGTTAGCATTGACAATTGTATAGTTTACACTACACACAACTCCTGTTGGTATTCAGCCTTTCCAGGTGATTAGCACTGTTAGCATTTTAGTATGGAAGACTACATCTGAATTTAAAAAACTGAAATAAATGTAAAGAGATAATTAAATAATAATAATGGTAATTATTTTATACATGAAGCTACAGAGCTGAGGGGCTTCTGGAGGGTTTGATGAGTGAGACTTAAAGCCATAAACACTGTGTTTGTGCACATGTATAAACTGTGTGTGTTAGTGTGTGAAAGTGTGTGTGTATATTACATTGCAGGGATTTGCACTCTAGTGATTCACCTCAGCAAGACATCCACCCACACACATACAGGCACACACACACGCATTGCACTGCCATTTAAAACTTGTGGGTCAGATTAGTTTCCATGTAGCTTCACCAACCTACCAAACTGTATTTTTCTTTAAAGGAACAGGGATGTTGTAAAGTATTTTTGTACAAATTTAATACTTTGGTAGCATGACGTTCCTGGTGTTTGTCCCGTCGGGCTCCACTGCTCTCTCCACCCCCCTTTGTATGGACGACTACTGAGCAACAATAAAGATGAAGACCTGCTGGGACCCCGACTCCATGTTTCTTTATTTTAAATTAACAACGTTCAGTTGTTGGGAAATGCACCGTAATGCCGTGCACACAACGACACGGTAAGCTATTGAGAGTGGGACAATCCCGTATCTCAGTTGGGAGGCTATTCCACAACGAGCTGCCTTTAATGGAGAGGACGTTTTGTCCAAAAGTTGTCCGTCTGCCGTGGACTTCACAGTCTCCTCTGGTTTCTGACCTAGTGCAGCGTCCAGTGTGTTTTCTGTGGATTAAAGGTCCCATGTCGTGCTTTTCCGGTTATTACCCGTCCCCTTGTGTTATGAAGGTTTTTCACAAACCCTCAAAGTGCACCCAGTGGCGGCGCCAGAGATTTTCTCTAGGGGGTGCTGGGGGGGAACTTGACGTTTCATAGAGGGTGCTCAAACATTTATGGTTTCCCATTAATGCACCAGCGCTACAGTTGAATTTTCTACTGCAACACTGCCCACACACACACACACACACACACACACACACACACAGTGTACCCGCGACTTACAATGAAGGCTCGTTAATCAGCTCACGGCATATAGGCAGGGGTAAAGTGCTATTTTTACAAGTGGGGAGCGGACCTCACCTCCTCTAGGGGGGTCCGGGGGCATGCTCCCCCGGGAAGATTTTTTTTTTTTTTTAATATTGAAGTTAAAAGCATCAATCTGGTGCACTTTGAGAGCAATATTAAGAGATCTATGGATACATCTCTCAACACCCATAGGACACAGAACTGTCAACAGATTTTCTATTTCTTTATAGATATTTTACAAATCACTCCCCTTTTAAAACAAACCGTTTGAGACCCACTGAGATAACTAGACTAACTAGATACTGAGAGTCCTTTACTTCACCTGAGCTGAGGTTATCTGAGACTCTCAGTCTGACAGGAGAGAGTTCTCCCTCCACCTTGTTGTTGAAAAAGCTCCTTATATCCGTTAGCTTGGCTAGCTAGCACCAGATGTTAACCACAGTGATCTCCGGTAGATACCCACTGGTGCGCGAGCCGAGCTCTCTCGCTCGCGCACGCACACAAAATGGCTCGTGCCACACACACACAGAGCAGAGCTTGAATGAAACACAGAGACCAGAGAAGCTACTTGTACTCACGAGGCCTATTATGTGCAGAATCCCTCTCGCTTTCACGGGATTTTGATTGAGTGTCCACACGTGGACGTTTAAAGATTAAAAAACTATCAATTTCTCACTTTGCTGTTGGCAAATAATTTGGCGCTCTAGCTAACAGGAAGTCACTCAAGTGTCACAAAGTAATTTAGCCTATGGGTAGGTCAAAAATCGAATGGGTGCTGGCCATTGGCCTAATCATATCACCTGTGTTGGCTTTATGTTTTTGTTTGTTTCACATGTGCATTGATGTAATCAATAATATTTCTAATTTAATTATTAATTAATGTTCGAAAAAAGAAAAAAAAAACATATTTCTAGGAGGTGCTTAGGGGGTGCTTCAGCACCCCCTAGCTCCCCCCTGGCGCCGCCCCTGAGTACACCCTGTAGCGAGTAAAACTCTAACACAGAAAAGACCTGTCTATTTTTATTCCTGGGTATGGTGACGTGCCCATACCCAAATGGATCCATTGGACCCAAATGGACCAATCCGTAGAGCTCCTCACACACACACACACACACACACACACACACACACACACACACTCTCTCAGCTGCGAAACTGTGACGCGCTGCCCCCCAGCGCAACCCCCCGGTTGCTAGTGGAGCCTCGCAGCGGCGAAACTGGCGCGCTTACACTGTAGGTGCGCCACATTTGGGGGTGCAGGGGGGGGGGGGGGGGCGTTGCGGGTGCTAGTGGAGCCTCACAGATGGGGGTGCTGCAGCCCCCTCAGCACCCCCCCTTCCCGCGTCCATTCGTGATGTCTCGCTGTCTCACAGACCCCACGCAGCAAGCAGGAAATGAACCCAGCTCACACTGTCCGCTCCTCACAGCAGCTAGCCGCGCAACGTCCCGCCAACACGGCACCCAGAGCCCACGCAGCATTCTCATCTGTCTGCCATTACTGGTGTCATTTCCTGGTTGCTAACAAACGCCATGGTAACACATAATCACTGATGCTCCGCTGTAACGGTGGTCGACTTGGTAGACTCATCAGAGCACAGGGAGCTCCAGCAAGGCGTGTAGGACAGAGAGTGAATACACAGACTATACAGAGATGCTGTGAGAAACCAATGTGAGTTTGGAACATTATAAATCTATTCTAGTCGAGCTCATCAATGGGATTATGATCAGTAGAAATGGCCGTGACACGGGACCTTTAAGTCGGAACCCATTTATTTATTTTTGTCACATCTGAAAACATGTTACTCATGTGGCTCGAATCCATTACCTTTACCAATACAGTATGTATGTGTTTCCTGTAAGTCCTTTCAGAGTGTGAAAACATTTATCGAAGTTTTGTAAAAAAAAAAAAAATCCATATTTGTTTCTAGAAAAAAATAAGAAAATATTTCAAATAATTATTTTTTATTTTGTGTAAATCTCACAATTCTGACTTTTCTCCGAATTTTGAAAACATCGCGTTTTTTATTCTGAATTTATATAAATATCTATTTGGGGTCTTTTCAAAGTGTAGAAGCATTTATCAACGTGAACCGGAAGTGACGTTCCCCGTTTGTCGCTCCGCTCTCTGCTCGGTGACTCTGCGCTGGATTAACTCGGTCTGTTCTCCGTTAGCTCCCGTTAGCTTCTGTTTTTCTCCGTTACGTTCCTGCTACGTTTCACCGTTAACCGGTGCAAATACTAACCGACCACCTCTCTGCTGCTGCTGAATAAACAACCCGGAGAGCAGGAACATGTCCACGGCCCTGGAGAGCTACATCAACCGTATCCTGATGCTAACATGCTGCCGTCCGAATGAATGAGAGCATGCTAGTTAGCTTAGCATCGATGCTAGGAGTTCTCTTGTTTACGAACCAGAATCAGAGTTCCTTTATTTACGTTGTTTCAGCAAAAGTTTAGAGACGAAGAAAAGTTAGTTCATTCAGAGAAAGTGTCTCTGTCTATCAGAGAGGAGATGCTGTGTAAAGTTAGTCATGTGTTAGGGTTCATTTTCTTTAATTTAATCATGTTCATTTCAGTGTTTTACCTGAGTTTGTAAAACATTTGTATGTTTTTTTGAGTCTTCCTGCAATAAATGGTTATGTTCATTTAGAAATATGACACTTTACACAATGCCCTGTATCTGTATCTGTGTACATGTACATGGGCAACTAGAGCAGATATATAAATAAGCAGCACCGTGGAGCCTTGGCACACACACTAGTCTTTTGGCTAATCGATTGCTCTTTACATTGATTTAACAATAAGAACAAATCCTGTATTTTGTGCAAAAAATGTTTCTTTAACTCTGAGATCAGGAACTGTGGCCATCGTGACGTCAGACGGCAGGATGATCGTGGTGAGTTCACACACACACACACACACACACACACACACACACACACACACACACACACACACACACACGTGAGTACTTATACTGTGATACAACTCCACACCAAGTACAAGTCCTGCATTCAATACCGTAGTTAAGTAAATATATGTAGTATAAAGTTCTCAGTCAGTCAGGGTTCTTACGGTCATTACAAACCTGGAAAAGTCATTGAAATTCAAAAATGCTAATTCCAGGCCCTGGAAAAGTCATGGAAATGTAAAGTTGCATCAAATATAATTTATATTTTAGCTAATCGAAGTAGTAATGATAATAAATACTGTATGGTAATGTTTGGTCCTGGAAAATGAGGTAATGGTCCTGGAGAAGTCATGGAAAATTAGGTAGAGGTCCTGGAGAAGTCATGGAAAATTAGGTAAAGGTCCTGGAGAAGTCATGGGAAATTAGGTAAAGGTCCTGGAGAAGTCATGGAAAATTAGGTAGAGGTCCTGGAGAAGTCATGGAAAATTAGGTAGAGGTCCTGGAGAAGTCATGGAAAATTAGGTAGAGGTCCTGGAGAAGTCATGGAAAATTAGGTAGAGGTCCTGGAGAAGTCATGGAAAATGAGGTAAAGGTCCTGGAGAAGTCATGGAAAATTAGGTAGAGGTCCTGGAGAAGTCATGGAAAATTAGCTAAAGGTCCTGGAGAAGTCATGGAAAATTAGCTAAAGGTCCTGGAGAAGTCATGGAAAATGAGGTAAAGGTCCTGGAGAAGTCATGGAAAATTAGCTAAAGGTCCTGGAGAAGTCATGGAAAATTAGGTAAAGGTCCTGGAGAAGTCATGGAAAATTAGGTAAAGGTCCTGGAGAAGTCATGGAAAATTAGGTAAAGGTCCTGGAGAAGTCATGGAAAATTAGGTAAAGGTCCTGGAGAAGTCATGGAAAATTAGCTAAAGGTCCTGGAGAAGTCATGGAAAATTAGGTAGAGGTCCTGGAGAAGTCATGGAAAATTAGGTAAAGGTCCTGGAGAAGTCATGGAAAATTAGGTAGAGGTCCTGGAGAAGTCATGGAAAATTAGGTAGAGGTCCTGGAGAAGTCATGGAAAATTAGGTAGAGGTCCTGGAGAAGTCATGGAAAATTAGGTAGAGGTCCTGGAGAAGTCATGGAAAATTAGGTAGAGGTCCTGGAGAAGTCATGGAAAATTAGCTAAAGGTCCTGGAGAAGTCATGGGAAATTAGGTAAAGGTCCTGGAGAAGTCATGGAAAATTAGGTAAAGGTCCTGGAGAAGTCATGGAAAATTAGCTAAAGGTCCTGGAGAAGTCATGGAAAATTAGCTAAAGGTCCTGGAGAAGTCATGGAAAATTAGGTAGAGGTCCTGGAGAAGTCATGGAAAATTAGGTAGAGGTCCTGGAGAAGTCATGGAAAATTAGCTAAAGGTCCTGGAGAAGTCATGGGAAATTAGGTAAAGGTCCTGGAGAAGTCATGGAAAATTAGGTAAAGGTCCTGGAGAAGTCATGGAAAATGAGGTAAAGGTCCTGGAGAAGTCATGGAAAATTAGCTAAAGGTCCTGGAGAAGTCATGGAAAATTAGCTAAAGGTCCTGGAGAAGTCATGGAAAATTAGGTAGAGGTCCTGGAGAAGTCATGGAAAATTAGCTAAAGTTCCTGGAGAAGTCATGGAAAATTAGGTAAAGGTCCTGGAGAAGTCATGGGAAATTAGGTAGAGGTCCTGGAGAAGTCATGGAAAATGAGGTAAAGGTCCTGGAGAAGTCATGGAAAATTAGGTAGAGGTCCTGGAGAAGTCATGGAAAATTAGGTAAAGGTCCTGGAGAAGTCATGGAAAATTAGCTAAAGGTCCTGGAGAAGTCATGGAAAATTAGCTAAAGGTCCTGGAGAAGTCATGGAAAATTAGGTAAAGGTCCTGGAGAAGTCATGGAAAATTAGGTAGAGGTCCTGGAGAAGTCATGGAAAATTAGGTAAAGGTCCTGGAGAAGTCATGGAAAATTAGCTAAAGGTCCTGGAGAAGTCATGGAAAATTAGGTAGAGGTCCTGGAGAAGTCATGGAAAATTAGCTAAAGGTCCTGGAGAAGTCATGGAAAATTAGGTAAAGGTCCTGGAGAAGTCATGGAAAATTAGGTAGAGGTCCTGGAGAAGTCATGGAAAATGAGGTAAAGGTCCTGGAGAAGTCATGGAAAATTAGCTAAAGGTCCTGGAGAAGTCATGGAAAATGAGGTAGAGGTCCTGGAGAAGTCATGGAAAATTAGGTAAAGGTCCTGGAGAAGTCATGGAAAATTAGCTAAAGGTCCTGGAGAAGTCATGGAAAATTAGGTAGAGGTCCTGGAGAAGTCATGGAAAATTAGATAAAGGTCCTGGA
>CADEHL010000109.1:0-45000 GCA_902827135.1 Harpagifer antarcticus | reverse complement strand
CATCGAGGGGTGATCAATAACATTTCCGTATGTATTTCTCCAGTGTGTGTGTGTGTGTGTGTGTGTGTGTGCGTGTGTGCGTGTGTGTGTGTGCACTGAGGAGTCTCAAACAGGCAAAGTAATTCTTCATATCTGATAAATGAGAGTAACTTTCTATTGATGGTATTATTTCCACATATTGCTCTCATTCTTTCTTCCGCCAAAGGGGTCGCAGTTTCTCGTCTCTCCCGTTGTTGTGCGTACCGCGCACGGATGGGTCAGAGTGTGCGTGGAGGACCGCACATTTTCCCGTCAAGTTAGTTTTTTATAAATCGCAAACAGTGCGTAGAAACTCGCCATCTTTTGAGCGTGCGCAGCGTTTATAAACGAGGCTCCAGGTCTGTTACTATGTGTTTTTAATGTGGTGTTTTACTCAAAGTTGTAATAGTTTTGAAGCAACGTGTTTAGCAGAAGTGCAGAAGTGCTCACAGCCAGCCGAGCAGCCCGGGGAGCTGGCTCTTATTATTCTGTATAACATCTGGTTCTGTGTTTAACCCATAGAGCTGAGTGTGAGCGCCCCCCTCTGGATGGAGCCGGATCTTTCACTCCGTCAGAGTCAGCCTGGTGTTTAACTTTCTGTAATGCTGTGTTGAACTGGTGTTTGAGCAACTCTTATGTTGTGTTTGTTTTTAAAGTCTACTGTCTTCTCGTGCTTTTTAGTTTTATGTTCTGACAATAGTTTTCTTGTGTGCAGATTGTGGGGAATATAAGTGACTAAGTGTTTGTGTTCCAGGCTCCTCTCCCTCTGGGGGAACCTCGTCTGGTTCAGCGTAGCACCGCGTGACACTTTGAAAGGGTGAGCAGACTAACTCTCACATGTTGTAGAAGTTGTGCTTTAGTTCTCTTTGTGTCCCTCACAGTGAGCAGGCATTGAGACCTCGTGGACCAGAGCTGCCCGTCTGAGGAGGGAAACCCACCATGTCATGGTGTAAAGTAAGTTCACCCTGTTACCCGCTGACAGCTGCTGAACAATCAAGCTGCTTTCTATTGGCTCATGAACGCCTCTGTGATTGTCCTCGTGAAGGGAAGCCCCAACATCTGCAAAACAACTGGATTCAGATCGAGGGTCCCCAGGTTCCCCCCTCCCCTCAGCAGGAGGTGGTGTTGTCAGCTCTTTAAAGGGGGCCCCAGCCACAGTTACCACATCAGAGAGGGTGTTTTCACTGTTGGCCTAATGTATGACTCAAGGCCGTAACCATGGAGTCTACATTGGGGGGACCACAAATTCAATCAAAATGTGAGTATTAATTTCCTGCCATTCTAAAGGAGAAAATATAAAAACTCACGAACACATGGGATTCTTTAAAACCGGTGAAACCCCATGCCTCGGCCCGTGGGGGGAAAAAACAACAATATTCACGAAACTGTGTCTCAGGCATGGGCGTCGGAAGCATCCTCAATGTGGGTGGGACAATTTGACGGGGGGTGTGGGCAGGTGGTGGACCTAACCTCCTCTGGGGGGGTCCGGGGGCATGCTCCCATTTTTTAAATGTTGAAGTTGAAAGCATCAATCTGCTGCACTTTGAGAGCAACATGAAGAGATCGATGGATACATCTCTCAGCACCCATTTGAAACAGAACTGAAAACAGATGAACCTTTTCCTTTATCAGGGTCTGGTCAGGGATGCAAACTTCTCACCTTTTGGCGAAATTCGCCGTTTTGAACCCAAAATAGGTTGTTTGTGTGATTCATGTAGATCTGCAATAAAAATATTATTGGGGTATGGTGGGGTCTGGGACCCGGAGTAATCTGCGGCCGCGAGCCGTTATGTGCCATCATGACACGCATGGTGTTCCTTTTTTATATATTACAATGAAGCGCGAGCTGTGTGCACGAGTCTTCCTGCCCGGCGGCTCTGCTCATCGATGTATAATAAGGCTCTGCTGCTCCGCGATGATGGTCTAGCTTCAGCAGCTACATTACCTACGGGTGCGTTCGTTAATTAACTGTGTGGTCCGGAGTCACTGTGGTACAGACTGGACCGCTGGTGAACAGCTGTTAGAACGGGCCGCTCAGGTGTTCAGAGCAGAGCTCCCTGTCGGAGCGGCAGAGCGCGAGCAAGCCCCCAGGAAGTGCGCCGGACTCAGATGAAAATATTCGTGCTGGTCAAACGGCGGTACTACACTTCCGTTTGGTTGCCAGGCCCGGAACGGGACCCTCCTCTTGAAAGAAAGGGATATAAGATAAAAGAACTGTAGGAAACAGTTCTGAACTGTTTCCTACAGTTCTTTAAGTTCGTCGTTCGCAAACAGCTTCTCTTTAGGTTTTGCCGGAAGGCGGCGACTCAAACAAACAAATCGTTTTGTGGGAGGAATCAGTTCATCTCGTTCGCGAACGACCCATCACTATTTCTCCAAAATTATCTACCCCACCTTTAAAGCCAGACAACTTCAGTAGGCACAGAGGAGCTAACAAACAGGAAGTGGGACGGTATTAAGAGACGGACAAACACTATTAAACAATATTTATTGACAACTTTTGTGTTTTTCACAATATGTCATGTGATTGCGTTAAAAGGAATAATAGTTAGAATAACACTTTTGTTTAATTCTGTAATGCTAAAGCTACCTAGCTACCAACACACATGCGTTTATTGACTTAAGTATTTATACTTTGTAGTTTTTCCTCATTTCAGAGGCTCTTCTTTTTACTTCACGTAGTAATAATATATCGTAGTTATACATTGGACACATTTTCACACCTTTGTTCTTTTACTGGAGTTTATTTTTAGTAAGCGTGACTTTTGTAAACTGTTTTATGTAAAAGCCTGGACTTCAGTCACATGAACAAGTTGTGTTTAAGTATTAAATATAGCGTCCCTGAGGCGGCAGTAGCTCCCTCACTAAAGTGTGTGTGTGAGTGTGTGTGGGTGTGTTTGATCCCACAGTCAGCGCCCCCTGCAGGCGAGCCATCTGATCTGCAGTCGGACGCGGAGTCTCGAAATGCAGCCGCAGCCAAGAGGCGCCTGAAAACACAGAAACACACATTACACACACACTTATACACACTCACACACACACACACACACACACACAGACACACACACTGACACAGACACACAGACAGACACTGACACACACACTGACACACACACTGACACACACACACACACACACACACACACACACAGACAGACAGACAGACACAGACACACAGACAGACACTGACCCACACACTTATAAACACACTTATAAACACACACACACACACACACACACACACACACACACACACACACACACACACACAGACAGAGACACACTACACTCACACATTACACTGAAACACACACACACAATTACACACTAACAAAAGTAACAGATGTGTAATTAGGTGGATTTTGTTTGTTTATATATAATTTGTAAATCAATAATATTGTTGTTTATCCATTTGATACACGGAGGCGTGTGGCGTAGTGGGTTGTGCTTGAGTTTGTAGATTATCATAATTCTCTTCATGTTATTCGTATTATTGTTTTACACGTTCGAAATTAATCAAATCAAAAGTAACAGCGAAGTATTTCATCATCAACAAGCCATTAATGAATAAATACAGTAACCCATCACGGTTGACCTCTGACCTTTGCTGACTCTTTGACCCAGCGACACCAGAAGCTCCGCCCCCACGCTGTGATTGACAGGTTCTCCCACCTTCGATCGTCCCGCCCCCAATTTATGGAGAACTTCAGCTAACGCCAAACCATCGACTTCCAACACCTCTCCTGCAGGACGAGAGGAAACTCATTTACCCAAAATACTCAGATATTGAGTAAAAGTAGAAGTACTCAGAGCTTGTACTTAGAGTACTACAAAGTAGAAGTACCACAGTGTAGGAATACTCTGTCACAGTAAAAGTTTACCATCTGCCGGTGTCTTCAGCTCCATCTGATGCTCAGCTTTCCTCAGGACGCTGTAGTAATCTGAGTGGGCGGAGCATAGAGACCGAGCCGTCTCATTGGCTACTCCCTGAGCCTCCATCATGGCCTGGAACTTTGAGAGAGCAGCTCCACCAATCACAGCGTCAGAAATCTTCCTCCTGCCCTCTGATAGGTCGGACACAGAGCCAGTCATCTGCAGCAACAAGCCGCCTAAAAAAATAACATTGGATACATTTTTTTACTTTATTTCCCGAAACAATTCAAACTAATATATTCGTATTCAACTTATTATACATTTTTACGTTTCATTAATTTATTTATTTTAAGCCCTGCCAATATCATAAATAATTACTTTTCTATAAATAAATAAGCTATACAAATTAGGGGAAAAAAGGAAATATGAGTCGTAATAAATAAATGTACTTATGCGCTCGTTATGGTCTTTAAAGGCTTTTACTATCCCTTAAATCTTATGTCTTTAAACCCTGACTTCAGTGAGGCCTTCAGGGTCCAGCTATAACGTGGTTACCCAGAGTTGTGACGAGCTCCATCAGGTCTTCAGGTCCTCGCCCCTTCAGCGTCTCCAGAGACTCCATCACCTCCAGACTGTTGCCCACACATCGACCAATCACAGCGTCCATACAGCTGAGTGCCGCCGCCGTGTGCATGCCCAGCAAGTTCCCAGCATGCACCTGGATAACGCAACAACTATTGTTAGCAATCAAAATTAATTATAAACCATAAAAACTTCAGATAACAATAGAATAATACGTCAAAATAATAAAAATAAAAACATCAATAATAATAATAATAATAAATAATAATAAAAGTACAAAAAATTATTTTTAAGCATGTATGCAAAGCTTTGTAGTATTGGTTATATCAATATAAATACTCACCAGTGACTGAGCTAGCTCTCTAGCGCTGTCCAGGTCTTTGTACAGAGCGGCTCGTCCAAACTTCACGTCCAGAACCAGCGCCGACAGAGACTCGGCTCCTTTCTTTGAGACGATCGAGGCTGGAACAGAAACATCTCATATATTTAAATGTATATTTATGAGACAGAGTATATTTCAGTATTCCTGTAACTGGAGCCAGGCCCGGACCAGAAGGGGGCCCCCAAAGAAGGTAGATTAAGGATCTCCACAGCAACGACAACATGAAACATCCTTTAATTAACTGCAACGACATGTCGGGAAACCCCCTTAAGGCGGCCCCATGCACAGCGCGCCGTAAAATTCTGCTTCTTATTTTAAGTGTCGTTGCCTTGGGGGAGGGTTCGAGGGGCCCCCAGTGAATGTTTGCCTAGGGCCCCCACAGACTCTAGAATCGGCACTGACTGGAGCACTCTTATGTCATGTTACAGAATAAAGCTTCCATTATAATAGAGAAATAAAGAAATATCTAAATACAAATAAATATAAACAGAAAACATTTATATTAAAATAAATAAATTCAAAAATAAGTTGTTAAATATAAACATGACAAAAAAATAATTATTCTAAATGATGTATTTACTTGTATATTTATTTGTTGATCTTTATTTTAAATAAATAAATAAAATATATAAGGAAGTTAACTAAAGCCATGTGAAGAAGACTTTGGGGTATACATTCATATTAAAATTAATCATTTATTGTTCTATTTTCCTAATATATGTCCTGTTCAAATTAAATGTATTTTTACATTTCCTGAACTTATTTTGTAAATATTATTAATTGTTTTATTTGTTTTAAAGTCAGTGTTAGGCCTCCACCAGTAACCCCAGTACCAGTGATGAGAGGCAGGCTGTTGACGGTGCTGGTGGCGTCTCTCAGGTCGTACAGGATTCGATCTGCAGGGACCAAAGTCTCCGTCTGACCCACAATGCAACAGCCCACCGAGCCCAGGATCTCCAGGATCTGCACATTTAAAGAAATTATAATGAATAAAATACACATCAATTATTTTTGTATGTATTCAGGCATGTGTTGTTATTTTACATTTTAATATGTTTTTTTTGTATATTCAGTTTAGTTTTTTTATTCTTTTGTTATTTTATTTCTAAACCAATTTCTGGAACAAGAATTTCCTTACAGATTAATTAAGTTAAATGTTATTTTATTTGGAAAATCCTGCAAAAAATAAAGTGGGTGTTACGGCCGCCGCCTTCTATCTGCCCATTAACCTTTCAGTAAGTGTTTGCAGCTGTGTGTTATATGTATATGAGCTGTGCCATTGCTCAGACGCCATTGGATGCCGGCTTCTTGTCCCTCGGCGTGACCGAAGATCTGGATTGGAGCATGCCCGGGCCAAATCCCCAATCACCGCACACACCTTCCAGGGACAACTACAAGAATGTGTGCACCTCAGTTAGTCGACGGAGGTCTGAATCTGTGGCAGACGTCTCTCGGTACATTCGTGTGATAGCCCGTTAACAGTGGTTAACTCAGTTGGTTGTATATTTATGCTTGTTCTTGTCACTCTGTTTATCTTGTAATACAAACGTTAATGGAGGTTAACTTGTACCCAGGCTGTGTTTTGGTGACTGCCTATTTTTGTTAGCCTTATTCTTTTTATCCCACTTTAGAAGTGAGGTTTTCTTTAGGTTATTTTGTTGGTAGTTATTTTGTTTATACTAACTCTTATTTAAAGAGTCTCCCTTAGTTCCTTTTATTGTTTGTTTAAACCAGTGCCTTTGTGGCATTTTGCTTTGATTGTGGCTGTTTGTTGCCAACTTTATTGACACTCTCAATAAACAACTTCCAATTTACCAATTCCAACTCGTTGATATTTTCCTCTTTCTACGAGCCGAGACGTAACTTAAATGGGGGCTCGTCCGGGATTTGACCCCGGGACCTCTCGCACCCGAAGCGAGAATCATACCCCTCGACAGCCGAGACGTAACAGGGGGGAATGCATTTTTTGTATTTTTTATCGTGAACATATCCATCCCTACATGTATTATTTATCATGAATCCTGAACGCACGTAGTATTGAAGGTTCAAGGTTCTTTATTGTCAAACTAACATAGCTACAGAGTAATTATGTAGAATTATGTCAATATTAGGTCACAGGCTTCTCCAACAATGCAACACGATAATACAGATAAGCAGACAATATTAACCAATATTAAAATAATATACTACATTAAAAAAAATGGTTTTTCTTTAAAAAAAAGTGGAATAGTGCAATACGAGTCTATATGAAAGTTGTTGGAATGATATATTAGATAATAGATAAATAATTACTAAGTAGCAGATGAATGTTATGAAATTGTTTCAGCAGTTCAGTTGTTTAACGGTCAATATTCCTGGTTATCCTGGTACTGACAATTGCAGGGTGAATGTCGAGGTAATGTTGTTGTTTACTTTGTGTTGAACAGTCACACTAAATCAACATAATGTGAAGTCCAAGTCCCGAAACCATACAACAAACACACACTGAAAGCTAAACGCTAACTTGTTGTTGGTTCTGAGAATGAGTTAGCAAAGAAAATAAAGTGCTGCAGGAATGAGTCTTAAACCCAGATGTGACATCACTTCCTGTCCTCTGGTCTTGAAGTCAATGGTTTTCTGAATGTGTTTTAGCCTGAAATAAGGTCTGTGGTTAAAACAAGCTTAAGAGATTTTAATTCCACGACATAAGATACGTCAGTAAATACCCCAAAGGTGAATAAAGAAATACAATAATATGAAATATAACATAATATAATATGTTGTTGCACCTGAGCAGCTGATTGGTGGATGTTGAATCCAGGAATTGACTCCAGTTTATCCAGAGTTCCTCCTGTGTGCGCTAAGCCCCGCCCACTGATCATCGGCACCTGAGAAACACACCTGAGGTCATTATGACATCACAAACACACACCTGAGTTCATTATGACATCACAGACAGAGTGCTCTTATCGGCAGAAAATATCAGCACATTCTGATGTGGAATCTCAAAAATAAATTCCCTCTAAAATGCCACAAATGCGCTGTGTTCCCATCAAATTAAGATTGAAGAATGTGTAGGAATGGATTTCAAAATAAAAGCCCATTAAAATGTCTTAAAGAGCTGTGTTCAGCTTAGTTTACTATAATAAGAATGTTGTGATCTTACGCAGCGAATGGTTAAATCTAACTGTTATGATTTGTTTTTTGAAATGTAATGATCAAGATGTTGTAACATGGCAAAGCCTACAAATAACTACTTACTTACCTCCAAAACAGACTAGATATCAGGGCAAGAACTGATTTAAAAATAAACGCCCATACGAGCTGAGTTCCCTAAATAAATAAAACATTTACATAAATACATTTAATTTTACCTTACACCCGCAGGCAGCTAGGGCGGGTGCTAACACCAAACTGACTTTATCTCCGACGCCTCCTGTTGAGTGTTTGTCGACCACAAGCCCCGCCCACTCCTTTGGCCATGACATCACTTCCCCCGATGACATCATTTCACGGGTCAGCGTCTCGACCTCTTCGGGGACCATTCCCTTCTGCCAGATGGCCATCAGCATGGCTCCTGAACGGAGGAAAAAGGTGATGAAACAACATGAAGAAAGGGACCGTGTACGGTTTTAAAAAACTCAGTCCACTAAAATGTGTTGACATTGTTGAGCTGATGCACAAAATGTCCCATAATGAGAAGCCTCAAACAGTCCAGACTGTTGCTAAGGATAACAGACTGCTGCTAAGGATAACAGACTGCTGCTAATGGGAACAGACTGTTGCTAAGGATAACAGACTGCTGCTAAGGATAACAGACTGCTGCTAATGGGAACAGACTGCTGCTAAGTAGAACAGACTGTTGCTAAGGATAACAGACTGTTGCTAAGCATAACAGACTGCTGCTAAGGAGAACAGACCGCTGCTAAGGATAACAGACCGTCGCTAAGGAGAACATACTGTCGCTAAGGATAACAGACTGTTGCTAAGGATAACAGACTGTTGCTAGGTAGAACAGACTGTCGCTAAGGAGAACAGACTGTCGCTAAGGATAACAGACTGCTGCTAAGGAGAACAGACCACTGCTAAGGATAACAGACTCTTGCTAGGTAGAACAGACGTTAAACAGGTTTTACCTGTCTGACATTCCTGAATCGTTTTGTTTGTAACAGCGTCAATAAATGTTTTAATTTCTTCGTTCGCCAGCGTTTTTCCATCTCTTTTCTTCCTGATCAGATCCTGGACGGACGTCATGGCGACCTGGACAAAAACAGGTTTAGAAAGACGCACTGAAAAGAATGCTAATGTTTATTCTGCTCATGGTTTCAACGTCATGAGTTTCTGCAGAATCATATCCTCTCTTAAGCCCCACGGACCCGAGCTCGGGTCCGAAAATGCTATATATGTAGCAACAGTGCTATATCTGATGTGTCAATTGCTATTTCTGCTCATAACTCACAAAAACGATCATTTATAATTCATACTTTCTGCACAAACAACACATTTTCTGAAAGCTGAGATTCCACAGATTCCATGGGTATACACCCCATCACTACAGGCACAACATTAACCGAGCTAGCAGCCAGAACATAGCAAGTAAACAATATCAGTTTTCAAATCCATGACAATAATTAGGTCTTACCTTGGCCGTTTTGTGATCAAAAGTTGTGTTCAAAGGAATAAAAACACTGCTCAAGGTTAATCCAATGTCTTTTGTCACTTTAAAATGATTACTGATAATCAATCCTTTCATTCACGGCAGAAGAGTAGGTCCAACGATTAACAGTCCGTGGCTTCAGCTGCAGGAGATGCAGTTTACGCATAGCTCCACCTCCTCAGGCGTAACGTATTTACGTATTTTGAAACTGCCACTCGATTTGATTGGCTCTAACGATTCAAAAAAGGTGTCAATCACCCAAATTGACCAATGGGTTCCAGAGATAGGATCTTGCATAAGTATAAGTAAAGGCAGTATAGCTGGTTTAGGCACACCCCACTCTTTTTACGCAGCATAGGCAAGGCAAGGCAAGGCAAGGCATGTTTATTTATATAGCACTTTTCAACACGAGGCAATTCAAAGTGCTTTACAAAAAATGAAAGACATTAAGAAAATGGCATTTAAAATCAGTCATTACAAAGAAAAGCTAATAAAATAAACATTAAACGAAGAAATACATGGATCAACATTAAAAGAAAAAATACATGGATAAAAGTTACAGTGCAGTCTAAGATATGAATAGTTAAATTAAAAGCAGCGACAAAAAGAAAAGTCTTCAGCCTGGATTTGAAAGTAGTCAGAGTTGCAGCGGACCTGCAGGTTTCTGGGAGTTTGTTCCAGATGGAGCATAATAACTGAACGCTGCTTCTCCATGTTTAGTTCTGACTCTGGGGACAGAAAGCTGACCAGTCCCTGAAGACCTGAGAGATCTGGATGGTTCATCATTTAGCAGTAGATCAGAAATGTATTTTGGGCCTAAACCATTCAAAGCTTTATAAACCAGCAGCAGTATTTTGAAATCTATTCTTTGACACACAGGAAGCCAGTGTAAAGACTTCAGAACAGGAGTGATGTGATCCACTTTCTTAGTGTCAGTGAGGACTCGAGCAGCGGTGTTCTGAATCAGCTGCAGCTTTCTAATAGATTTTTTAGTGAGACCTGTGAAGACACCATTACAGTAGTCCAGTCTACTGAAGATAAATGCATGGACAAGTTTTTCCAAATCCTGCTGCGACATTAGTCTTTTAATCCTAGATATGTTCTTTAGGTGATAGTAGGCTGATTTAGTAACTGTTGTAATGTGACTGTTGAAACTCAGGTCAGAGTCCATGACTACACCTAGATTTCTGGCTTTATCTGTTGTTTTGAACATTGCAGACTGAAGCTCAGCGCTAACTTTTATACGTTCTGCCTTGGCTCCAAAAACCATTACCAGTTTTATCTTTGTTTAATTGGAGAAGGTTCTGACACATCCAGTCATTGATTTGTTCAATGCACTTACTCAGTGTTTGAATTGGAGCATAGTCTCCTGGTGAAATTGTTACGTAAATTGGTGTGTCATCCACATAGCTATGGTAACTTATTTTGTTGTTTTTCATTATCTGAGCCAGTGGTAGCATGTAGATGTTAAAGAGAAGAGGCCCCAAGATGGAGCCTTGAGGAACCCCACATGTCATATTTGTCAACTCAGATGTGTGGTTTCCGTCCTTTAAGTAGGATTCAAACCAATTTAGAACTGTTTCCGAAAGTCCCACCCAGTTTTCTAGTCGGTCTAGTAATATGCTGTGGTCAACAGTGTCAAACGCAGCACTGAGATCTAATAATACTAACACTGAAGTTCTGCCACTGTCTGTGTTTAAGTGGATGTGGATCATTTTTGTCCGTGAGTTTTTTGTTTAATCTGATTCTGTGCAAAAACTAATAATCAACCAAAATCAATGTTGTTGCTAATCTTTGACATATCCAAGACTGTGATAAAAAAAAGCCGACCCCCCCCCAACATTTATCATATGGAAAATAACTGCCTTTTTGTGCATGTTTTTCATAGAAAACGCAAATTCATGTTTTCAAACTGGCAGTTCAAGGGTTAAAATCCTGAACATAATTTAACATGTGGTATTTTTGATCAGGACTGAAGTTGATTGAAAGATTTAACCCCAAAAAGTTTAAAAAAATTAATCTGTTGTCATTTTAGAGCAGTTTTTGGAAGTGGACATTTTTGTCCCGAATGACTAATTTGTAACTTTTTTGTTCAATCGGATTTTGTGCAAAAACTAATAATGCAAAAAAATCCATTTTGTTGCTAATCTTTGACATATCCAAAAAAAAGAGCCGTCCCCAGATATGTATTATTTGGAAAATAACAAATTTTTTCTGTTTTCATCATGAAAAAAACAGCGGTTTCATGTATTCAAAATGGCATTTAAAGGGTTAAAATCCTGAAAATGATTATATTTTTGATATTTTCTATTAGAGAGGAAGTTGCTTTAAAGATTGAACCCAAAGAAGTTGTGAAAAAACCCTTTTAATATAATGTTTTTATCAAAGCATTTTGCAGTGGACATTTTTGTCTCGAATGACTAATTTGCGTAGTCGATTTGTTACACAGTGAATTAAAGACCGATTTCAAAAATTGAAATTCCAAAATAGATCGAGAAAATAGCCTTATTACAGAAAATCAGGCCATTTGCACCAACACAACCAAAGTTATTGCAAAATTAAAAGTGAAAAATGACCCATATGGACAAAAACGTCCACAGTGATACCGGAGGGTTAAAGATCAGATCGTAATAAACGGATAAATTAAAGTTGCTGTAAAACATAATGTTTAACCATACACACACACACACACGCACACACCCGCACACACATTTGAATACTTCCATACATTATATTACATAACACAGGGAATCAAATATATCGGAGCTAAGCAGCACAGAACACTTAGAGGAACACATAGCACCTCCCTCCACACGGCTAAGCTGCCAATAAGAGCTGAAACAGAGCAATATTTGGCAATTTGTTGGCTTTTCTCTTTGACATTCCAGCAATTCTCAGACCAATCATGGTGCATTTATATACACACACACACACACACACACACACACACACACACACACACACACACACACACACACACACACACACACACACACACACACACACACACACACACACACACACACACACACACACACACACACACACACACACACACACACACACACACACACACACACACACACACACACACACACACACACACACACACACACACACACACACACACACACACACACACACACACACACACACACACACAGCAGCGTACCTGTTCCCAGTAGATTCAGACTGAGTTTTTTCACGATGAAACAGTCACAGGTCAAGAGTCCGTCGGCCAATAGGAGAGCAGGGAGGAGGAGGGCAGCCAATCAGGAGGCAGCTCTGGTTTACTCAGTGTCCACAACACCACAGGGCAGTAAATTGAGTCCTGTCACTGCGAATAACAACGTTTCCCTTTAAGCTGAATTAAATCTCTGAAGTCATGACCTGTTTCAGTTTTTGTGGATTCGTTTTAATTAAATACATATAAAAATAAAAAATAAATTAAATGGAAGAAAGCAAATTAAAATACAATTAAAATAATGAAATATTTGTTTTTAATAAAACATAAAATCTGCTAACAAAAGATAACCCTCAAATATCAAAATATATATGATTAATATATACAAATAACAATATATATTATTCAAAATAAATATGTGTCACGGTTGTCATGTCAGGTCACAGGTCTATGTCTGGGTTTGGGTATTTCCGCTGTTCTCTATGTCATGTTTTCTTCCGTCGTTAGTTTCCCTGGTGTGTCTCGTTAGTTGATTGTGTTCACCTGTGGCCCTTGTGTTTCTCCTCCCCTGCCCGGCTGTTTCTTGTCTTGTAATTATCCCTCCCTGTATTTAGTCTTGTCTCGTCCTGTGTTCAGTGTTGGTGCTTCTTTTGTATGTGACCCAGTTCACCGAAGAGTGTTTTGTTTGTCCAAGTTTATTTAAAGTCCTTGAAATAAAGGTATCGTCAAGTGTAATCTGCGTTTGGGTCCTACCTGCTTCACTCTGCGTAACAGAAAGCACCAACCAGAAATGGACCCAGCAGATGATCCATTTGAGGTGGAACTACTACATTTTTCCTTTGATTTGGCTTGCTGCTATGATTGGTGGAAGGGAGCGTCCAGTGTTCTGCAGAAGGAGGCCGCTCTGGTAGAGGCGCACCGGTTGGCTAAGGAGAAACCAGACTTGGTGAAATTCTTACCTGGCTGGATTTTGAACTTCATCTGGGTGTGTGATTTCCAGCCTGCTGACTATAAACGTCTCGGTGTGTTCCGTCTGGAGTCAACCAGTGCTTCCGCCCCAGTTCCTGCTCCTTCCCCATTTCCTGCTCCTGTCCAGGATCCGTTCTCGGGTACTCGTCTGGCTTATGGAGGTCCACGGAGTATTCAGGGGGCTGCTAAAAGGAGTCGCAAGGCCAAGCTAGCAGCCCGAGCCCCAAGAGCCATGGCTCCAGCCCCAGTTCCGGCCCCAGCAGCCATGGTTCTGGCTCCAGTACCGGCTCCAGTACCCCTGGTCCCGACTCCAGTTTCGGCTCCAGGACTGGCTTACCGGCCAACGCCATCTCCCCGTGTCCTGTCGGCATACCGGCCGACGCCAGCACCCCGTGTCCTGTCGGCGTACCGGCCGACTCCAGCACCTCGTCTCTTGTTGGCTCCCCAGCCAACACCAGCTCCCCGTGTCCTGTCGGCGTACCGGCCGACTCCAGCACCTCGTCTGCTGCTGGCTCCCCAGCCAACACCAGCTCCCCGTGTCCTGTCGGCGTACCGGCCGACTCCAGCACCCCGTGTTCTGTTGGCGAACCAACTCTCTCAAGTCACCTCTCAAGTTCCTACCCGAGTCCCCTCTCAAGTTTCCCCTCAGGTCTCCTCTCGAGTTCCCTCTCAAGTCCCCTCTCAGGTCCCCTCTCGAGTTACCTCTCGAGTTCCTTCTCGAGTCACCTCTCAAGTCAACTCTCCAGTGTCCTCTCGAGTCACCTCTCAAGTCAACTCTCCAGTGTCCTCTCGAGTCACCTCTCAAGTTTCCCCTCAGGTCACCTCTCGAGTTCCCTCTCAAGTCCCCTCTCAGGTCCCCTCTCGAGTTACCTCTCGAGTCACCTCTCGAGTTCCTTCTCGAGTCACCTCTCAAGTCAACTCTCCAGTGTCCTCTCGAGTCACCTCTCAAGTTTCCCCTCAGGTCACCTCTCGAGTTCCCTCTCAAGTCCCCTCTCAGGTCCCCTCTCGAGTTCCCTCTCAAGTCCCCTCTCAGGTCCCCTCTCGAGTTACCTCTCGAGTCACCTCTCGAGTTCCCTCTCCAGTCACCTCTCGAGTCCCCTCTCAAGTTTCCCCTCAGGTCTCCTCTCGAGTCCCCTCTCGAGTCACCTCTCAAGTCAACTCTCCAGTGTCCTCTCGAGTCACCTCTCAAGTCAACTCTCCAGTTTTCTCTCGAGTTCCCTCTCAAGCCCTCTCTCGAGTCCCCACTCAAGCCCCTACTCATGTGCCGTTGGAGGTCCCGCAGACTAGTCTTCTGCCGGGGGTCCTGCCAACCCCATGTCCTGTCCCGTTGGAGGTCCCGCCGACTACTCTCCTGCCGGGGGTCCTGCCAACCCTTTGTCCTGTCTCGTTGGAGGCCCCGCCGACTACTCTCCTGCCGGGGGTCCTGACAACCCCATGTCCTGTCCAGTTGGAGGTCCCGCAGACTAGTCTTCTGCCGGGGGTCCTGCCAACCCCATGTCCTGTACCGTTGGAGGTTCCGCTGGGGGTCCTGCCAACCCCATGTCCTGTCTCGTTGGAGGCCCCGCCGACTACTCTCCTGCCGGGGGTCCTGCCAACCCTTTGTCCTGTCTCGTTGGAGGCCCCGCCGACTACTCTCCTGCCGGGGGTCCTGCCAACCCTGTGTCCTGTCCCGTTGGAGGCCCTGCCGACTACTCTCCTGCCGGGGGTCCTGCCAACCCTTTGTCCTGTCTCGTTGGAGGTCCCGCCAACCACTCTCCTGCTGGGGGTCCTGCCAACTCCTGGTCCTCTTCCGTGGGGGATCCTGCCGAAGCCTGTCCCGCCGGCTCCGGTTCCTGTCCGACCGACACCGGGTCCTGCCCGGCCTCCGGAGCTGTCTGGTCTTCGCCCTCATGCTCGGCCCCCTGAGTTCGCCCGCTGTGGCCTTCGCCCCACCATGGACTCTGCCTTGCCCCCGGGCCGTCCGCCCGAGTTCCCCACCTTAGACTCTGCCTTGCCCCCGGGCCGTCCGCCCAAGACCCCCACCTTGGACTCTGCCTTGCCCCCGGGCCGTCCGCCCGAGTTCCCCACCTTAGACTCTGCCTTGCCCCCGGGCCGTCCGCCCGAGTCCCCCTTCTCGGCTTCTGCCGTGCCCCCGGGCCGTCCGCCCGAGATCCCTTCCTGGTCCCCTACTGGGCTCCTGGGCGGTCAGCTTAGTCCCGTCCTCCGGACCCCCTCCACCCACCCTGGTGGCCTCCCTGTTCCTGCCTGTTGACGTCAGCTGATAGAGGTGTTATGGTTCTATGTTCCTGCCTGTTGGCGTCAGCTGATAGAGGTGTTATGGTTCTATGTTCCTGCCTGTTGGATCAGCTGATAGAGGTGTTATGGTTCTATGTTCCTGCCTGTTGGATCAGCTGATAGAGGTGTTATGGTTCTATGTTCCTGCCTGTTGGATCAGCTGATAGAGGTGTTATGATTCTATGTTCCTGCCTGTTGGCGTCAGCTGATAGAGGTGTTATGGTTCTATGTTCCTGCCTGTTGGATCAGCTGATAGAGGTGTTATGGTTCTATGTTCCTGCCTGCTGGCGTCAGCTGATAGAGGTGTTATGGTTCTATGTTCCTGCCTGTTGGCGTCAGCTGATAGAGGTGTTATGGTTCTATGTTCCTGCCTGTTGGCGTCAGCTGATAGAGGTGTTATGGTTCTATGTTCCTGCCTGTTGGATCAGCTGATAGAGGTGTTATGGTTCTATGTTCCTGCCTGTTGGATCAGCTGATAGAGGTGTTATGGTTCTATGTTCCTGCCTGCTGGCGTCAGCTGATAGAGGTGTTATGGTTCTATGTTCCTGCCTGTTGGATCAGCTGATAGAGGTGTTATGGTTCTATGTTCCTGCCTGTTGGATCAGCTGATAGAGGTGTTATGATTCTATGTTCCTGCCTGTTGGCGTCAGCTGATAGAGGTGTTATGGTTCTATGTTCCTGCCTGTTGGATCAGCTGATAGAGGTGTTATGGTTCTATGTTCCTGCCTGCTGGCGTCAGCTGATAGAGGTGTTATGGTTCTATGTTCCTGCCTGTTGGCGTCAGCTGATAGAGGTGTTATGGTTCTATGTTCCTGCCTGTTGACGTCAGCTGATAGAGGTGTTATGATTCTATGTTCCTGCCTGTTGGCGTCAGTTGATAGAGGTGTTATGGTTCTATGTTCCTGCCTGTTGGCGTCAGTTGATAGAGGTGTTATGGTTCTATGTTCCTGCCTGCTGGCGTCAGCTGATAGAGGTGTTATGGTTCTATGTTCCTGCCTGTTGGCGTCAGCTGATAGAGGTGTTATGGTTCTATGTTCCTGCCTGCTGGCGTCAGCTGATAGAGGTGTTATGGTTCTATGTTCCTGCCTGTTGGCGTCAGTTGATAGAGGTGTTATGGTTCTATGTTCCTGCCTGCTGGCGTCAGCTGATAGAGGTGTTATGATTCTATGTTCCTGCCTGTTGGCGTCAGTTGATAGAGGTGTTATGGTTCTATGCTCCTGCCTGTTGGATCAGCTGATAGAGGTGTTATGATATGCAGCATGTTGATGATGCTCTCAGAACTAGCTAAATACAGGGGTCTGAGGGAGAGTTCTTCAGAATTGACGTGGCAACTCTCCCGTGCGGTCTCACCGTGACTGATGTGAATCTCTCCGGCCGTAACTCCAAATAAATCATCAGTGTTTGACATCGAAGTTCCTGCTCTACCCGTGTCTCTCTCCTGAGTCGGTGACTGCATTGCTACACAGAAGCTTCCTCTACAGTTACATCATTTTCAAAAAGACAGATAAAAAACAAATAAAATCCTGAAGCAGTTCTTAGGATTTAGCAGCCCGGTATATATTACAGTTATTAAAGATGGCATATGTATATAAAGTATATAGTTTGACGGTATTTAACAGCAGCAAGTTACACAATGTTATAATCGGGAGATAAGTTTCATTTCGGCACGCCTGAGCAACAACGATTAAAAGATTTCTTGCTCCCAAACCAATTGTGTATTTCATTACAGAAAGCAGTTATACTATGCTTAGGTACTAATGAATTATATCCTCAAAACAAACACATAAATAACAAAGGAAAATACATAATTTAATAAATCCACAATATAATAACATTTTACAGATTAATTTAATAAACTTTTACAAAACATAGGTTGATGTTATATCGGGGGGGAACATACATATTTAAACATTTCAATTAGTCTCTGCATATTTAAGTAATGCTAGTTTATATAACAGATGAACAGATAATATCCAGATAGTAGCATTTCCTCTGAAAGAGTGTTTTATCAATGCAAGATAAGTTAGTTAGCATCCACAACTTTTGTTAATGGATAACTATTGAGTAAGTTCAGTAGTGAGCCATTCGTTGTTTCTTCGTGGTGCGATGTCTGCTGAGAAGTCCTTGTATGACTCGCTGACTTTGAGGACATCTGGGTCTGGCAGCTCCCCCCGCACGGCCTTGTAACGTGCACTCCTTCGAACACGTTTATATGATAATTAGGACTTTAAGAACAATGTTTCACTCAGACAACAATCACAAAGTTGTAGCAGGCTACATACAGTTACTTAGGACAATAGATATTACCTTACACCATAAGCAACTGTAAACTGCTTTGGCTTAGTGGAAGTGAACACCATGTCACTCTGCCTGGTTTCACACCCTATTAATTACACACAAGAATTGTCAAATGAATTGAAAAGGTCATTGATGCAACATACTAGATCAGCTCTTGGCACAAAGGAAATACTCATTAAACCGTGGATTGGTTGTGAACACATACTGTACTTACCATGGTTCTTGGCTTGTGCCTGCTCTGTTTCAGTGCAGCTGAGGACAGGGGGGACAGCAGCCAGGTTGAGTGTGGAGTAGTGTGCGGTCTGGCACAGCAGTGCAACATTGTGGTTACAGAGTGCTGTTCCAGCTACACAAGAACACTTTGCCACTGCAATCTCCACGGGGGAACAGTTCTTAAAACAAAATGTCAGTCATTTTACATTTAGGAAACTGCTTCAAGTTACTGGCTATTGGCTGGAAGGCCAATCGCTTTTCTTTACCCCGTGACATAACAAGCTGTCAAAACTCTGTACTCAAAGCGGAAGTACTCAGCCGCACACCCAGCCGCCGGAAGTTGATAGACGCCATCTTGTGCAACTTGCCCATATAATGATAATAAAGCTGGACCTTGAACCAGCGACCCTCATCTCCGTGAGGCCGGAAAAGCTGGAAAATCATAAAAGAAAGATTAAAACGAGCGACACACTGCCTTTGCATAACAACTGTATACAGTATTTCATTTTACATTGTCTATTATATATATATATACATGTGTATTTTTTCTTATTTTTGCATTTTACTTGCACTTTTAAGTCTTTTGCGATATTATATTTACTTTTATGTCGTAAAACGGCTGTAGGTTTAACATCTTTATTGTGCAAATTACAATCATGCTGCACCTTAAAAGACTGAAAACAAACAAGTTGCAGCTTGTAAATCACTACATATGTTCTCTATGATTGTAAAATAATGACACAGTATAATATGTGTTAGGGTAATTATTGTCCTAGACTCCTAGATATGACGTACATGACCAACCCCGACGTCTGTTTATCTCCTTCGTGTGTTCAGGAGGGTGAAAGGGTGAACACAGAGTAGAGAGAGCTGTGGGGTGAAGGAAGAGTATCCTCAGAGGTGATAGGGGGGGGGGGGTGAAGGGCAGTGGAGACTCCTCCATTTGTCTCCCATAATCAAGACATTCCTCAGGCGGGTGCAGTGATAGATTTTCAAGGTTTTATGAGCGATGTGTTGTGTCTTTCTCTTGTTGCTTGTCCTTGGCAGAGGGAACAGTTTGATGACGTAGGCAGTTGAATACGTTAGAGATAAACAATTTCACTCCTGACTTGTTCAGACAAACTCCATTTGCCTTAAAAAGACGTCTGCGTCCCCAGAAAAAGTTAAAGTTGTCAATATAATGGACAGAATGGTCAATACAGACAGTTGAAAGCCAGGTGTTCAGTGCAAACAATCTGCTGAATCTCTCAAAAGAGAGAGAAGAAGGAGGAAAGTGGGCTCGAGATAAGGCAACTCCCTCTCCCTGCTCTTTTCATTCCCAAGACAGGATCACAGAATATTTCCTTTGAATGTCCGACTACACAATGTAACTCCTGTGTTTTTAACATAGACTGTATATGTAAAGGTTTTTAAGCAAAGGCTTGTGGGTGTGGAACGTCTATCCAGAGACGGTGTTCCAGGTCTCACAGCGGATGGTAAGAATAACACTCAACACCATTGCAAATGTACCCCCAGAAATGTGGTGTTTCACTAAAGGACAGTTAAAGGATGATCCTATGTGTACCACATGGACATCCAATTACAAAGATCCCAGTACAGGGGTCACTAGATGCTCATATATAGAACCAGGTCCAGCTGTAATTAAGTCACCAGGAAGTTATGTAGATTCTTTAAAGAGTGCCCTAATCACTCCACCTAAACAAACTAAAACCAATTCTAATTCTGCAATAAGTTTAATGTTAGATTATGCACATGAACGCAATGTTGGCTGTGTCAAAATATGCCAGAGTCCATGCACTCTCCCATGTTCAGCCCAATTCCTTTCACAAAAGCTGACTACAGTTTAGTTAGCTGGAATGATATAGCATCCCGAATTAGTGATGAGGCCGATGAGTGTTACATCCCTTCTTACCCCATAGACTCTGAGCAACCTTTAAGGTACGAGGGCTTAATCTCACTCATTGTTGACACAGTAAATAAGGATTACCGACCAGACGGTTTCAAACGATTAATGGTCCTAAGACTTATATATGTGAAGAAATACTTTAACCTAGCTTTTGAATACAGATTCCAATTAGCTCTAGTCCAGACTAATTGTTCAGCTAACTATACGAGTCCAACATGTTCACCTCAACCACACATACCATCCTTGTTGGTTGAAGCCTTGGTAACAGTCGTACCCTGGTTTGGCTCCCGAACAGTGGACTCAGTTAAAGTTAAAATATATGACTCTTCGCTGCCGTTACCCCTAGGTAAGTCCCCTACACGTGACTGTTCAGTTTATATTCCCCCAGTTGTGGTGCATGAGTGGAGGAATGTGTCCATTAGCTTCCAGAATGGAGGAGGGTTTCTACCCTCTCACAAAGAACTGCAGGAAGTTAGAACAGTGACATTACAGAATCGCATGGCACTGGATCTTCTGCTAGCAGCACAGGGGGGCACGTGCAAGGTGATTGGATCTGAGTGTTGTTCTTTCATCTCTGATGCTACACCTGAGGTCATGGATATGGCTCATGATACTGCTAGGGGAATAAAAGAATTGCACGAAACTCATGGGGTTGCATTTGGGGATTTATCTGGAACATTTGGGTCATGGGGAACGGGATTGGTTAAACTTGCTGTTACCATTTCACTGTTTATCTTAGCTGTGCTAATCCTGATAGTGTGCCTAGTCACTGCTGTTAAACTAGTCATGCAAAAGATTATCAAAACCGCCCTCCAGGCCCCACAGACACTGGTGGGGTACACCACCGTTGATGACATCGTGATGATGTACGACGTCGAGCTTCCAGACCCGTGGGTCTCTACCGTGGCAACCGGTAATGCTCTCAAAGTAATCCTAAAATTGAGGACAGATTGATCAAATCACCATTGTGAATTGTATACCCTAACTGTGAATTTTTAGCTGGATCTCTTACGATCCTAAGTTTTAAAATGCTTTTGACTAGTGATTGCCTTGAAGTAAATATTTAAAGTGGCAAGCTGGTTTTGATTTTATAGTTTGATGAATGAAATTAACTAATGGTAAATGATAAAAGATATTAGTTTAAAACAAATATTTAGCTATTTATGCATCTGTGTTTTATGTGTGTTCATTATTGTGCTTTTGACGAAAGATGATCAAATACTGATGAGAGATGATTTTTCCTATTATGATTGGCTGTATCAATCATTGTGATTGAGTGTTTCAATCTTATTCTACTTTGTGATGTAATTAATGTAAGGTGAGACCACACTCAAATCTGGAGACGCCTATTGAGTTAAGTATTGACCAAATTGACCAAATTATTATTAGACTAATGTTTTTAGGTTATCATAAATTATAAAAAGAGTGGACTGTTAGGGAAATTATTGTCCTAGACTCCTAGATATGACGCACATGACCAACCCTGACGTCTGTTTATCTCCTTTAAGGAGATAGGTTGCTTCAGCCATAATGTTATTGTTCCCATTCTGTGACCGGGCAACCCTAGGTCACAGATGGTCTATTGTTGTGGGTGCACTGGGACACTTCCTTCTTTGTTGTTTGTGGACTCCAAGGTATGAAATCTTCGAGGCCATAAGTGACGGACACAAGTGACTCAGTGTGCCCAACTGTCTAAGCTATCTTATCAAAATATGTTGATTACTCTGTGAAACCAGTTAAATGGGCTAACTAGAGAGAGGCGCTCCAGAATTGACGTGGCAACTCCCCCGTGCAGTCTCACCGTGACTTGTGATGTGAATCCTCCGGCCGAAACTCCAAATAAATCATCAGTATTTGACATCGAAGCTCCTGCTCTACCGTGTCTCCTTCATGAGTCGGTGACTCCCACTGCATTGCTGCTACACAGAAGTTTCCCTTACAATATGTATTGTCTCAAAGTACACATAGAGTAAAAATCAAGTGCTTTTACTGTCTCAAAGCTTGTCATTTATTAACCCGGTTTCAAACTTTCAGCGTCTAGACCAGGGGTGTTTCTCAATGTCGAGGATGCTTCCTTGGTAGGACATGTCTTCCGAGTCAGGTCATTCAGAAGCGAGGCAAGAATCCTTCCTAGCCTCGGAAAACGAAGAATGGTGGAACAGGCTAACAGGTGTGCGTCATATGCGAGGCCCCGCCTTCAATGGAGCGCGATTTCCGCCAAAGATTTGGAAATTGGTCTGTGCGCAAAGCATTGTGGGGATTTTAAGACCGCGGAGGATACACATGTGCAGCCTCGAAATTTCCCGCAACGAAGTACGCCGGCCTCGGTAGAATTCCAAGCATCCTGGACATTGGAACAGTCCTTCGGCGGCACTCGATGACGTAGTATGCTTGAAATATTGGCTTGGAAGCCAGTTTCCTCGACATTGAGAAACACCCCAGGTCAGAGGTGAGCGCTCTTATTGTGAAAGAACCACACAGGAAGTCCGCAGGGTGTTTTAACTTTGTAATAAATGACCGTTTATTATAAAGATTACAATCTGTTGCGTTTTGCAGAGCTCATCGGTTGTCATGTGTGTGCTCTTCAGTTTTTAGAAAAGGGAAGAAAATAAAACTACAAGTACACACACGCCACTCACTCCAGAAGAAACTACAAACATCCTGTAAAAAGAGGAAGCTAGAGAGGATGAGGAGGAGGAAGAGGAAGAGGAGGAAGGTAACAATAAACCATAATAACCAGGTGAGTGTCATTAGGAGGAGGAAGGTGTCACATGTAGGTTAGAAAAGACAGGATTCTCAGCCAATCAGCAGCATTTGCTCTGATATTTACTGCTATAAATGCTTTCTATTTAGCAGCGATGGAAGTAGTCTTTTGATTGTAAGTAAAAGTATTAGAACTTCATCATGAGAAGTGGGGCGGGTGTGGCTCAGTGGATACAGTGCTGGACTTCGAATCATGGGGTAGCAAGTTCGAGTCCCACTGCAGTCAGCATGTCGTTGTGTCCCTGAATCAGCATCACTGCTAATTACCCACATAACTCTCTCCTTTGGGAATGGTGCTAGCATTAGCTAACAAACATTTAGCTGAAGACAGATGAACAACAACCATGCTAAGTAATCCATGTTTACATCTTTGAAGAACCACCTGATTTGATTTTAAAAGCAGAATTTTTAAATAAAATAGGGACTACTTTTCCATGGAAGAACACCCGCAAGAGATATTTTAGGTTTGCTGGCTTCTGATTGGCTGAGAAATCCGACAACAAATGAACGACCTCATGTTTGTCTTAGTGTATGGGGGACCTGAGGTCAGAGGTTAAGAGGTCACATGACCTCCCCATCACTGATTATCATCGTTACAATGCAGAGAAAGCGACAGCCCACGTCTCATTCTGTGGAAAACTTGTACAGTAGACTATAGTCCTTTATAATATATACTACACATACAGAATGGGTGTCAATGTGATATTCACTCAGTGTAAACAGCAACACACGAGCTCTTCTCAAGAGGATTTAGAAACATGTAGTGGTGTTTTTTATTGGTAAGCTAACGTCAGCTAAAGATCAGGACAAATTCAGAACGTTTCCAAACCAACAATCTGAAAAGTTTGCCTCCCTTAGCAGCGTTTGGCCGAGTTAACAGAAGTGAGCAAATTCGCAGTCTTTGAACTTCGACAATTGTTATTAAAACCCCATTATTTCAAATCCCAAATGATCTGAAAGTTGTCCAGTAGCCCGTAAACCTCACCAAAAACCATTGTTCCCAAAATGGCCATTGCTCAAAATACTCGCAAACACAGGAGTCATTATTTAAAACATCGAATTTCACAATTTCTGATTCCTTATTTTGCGAAAGCCCTAACCCTAACCCTAACCAGCCCTAATTGGTCATTACTGATTGGCTAACTTGGTTGTATTTACGCATTAAAGAATATATTCTTTAGGTTAAGGGTCAGAATATCACAGTAAAACATTTGGACTTTTGGAACAATGGCATGGTAAAACTTCTACGTACAATTTGACGCATTTTTCCTAGTGGAAGTGGACGAGAAGCACTTTGTACGAACTAGTCAGTCTTAAGTTTACCTCGAAATTCAACATCAGCTGTGTCAATTAATTCAAGGGTGCTTGTGTTAATTGGGAAACTTGGAAAACAAAACCCCTCCCACAAAAATACACATTATTTGGTACTTAAAAAAAAACCTCACTCTTAAATACCCAGAATAAAATGGTAAAATCAGAAGAAAAATTATCGGATCAAATCTGAGATTATAAAATTATACATTTGCAGGAAAAAAATGGTAAATTCTCCTTAAAAATGGAAAAAATAATCAGGATTTTGTAACGTCTATCCCCTTTAACTAATCCCTTATTTTCATCCCACACAATTTTGATTTATAACATCAGAAAATATTCAAATGTACTCGTAATTTATTTAATTTAATTTATTGCAAATTCAGAGATTTTGTCTATTTTCCCTCCCTTCCCCCTTCTCCGTAATTATTTGGATCTTCAATAAATGGATAGCATGATAAAGTTAATATAGATAACATTTATAAACTCATACAAGTGGATTTAGACTTATTAATAAAGTAAACTGAAGATAAACAGCTGATGTGTGGCTGTTTACAAAAGGCTGAATATCACAAAAGCCTTTTTAGACTTTCAGTCTACCAAAATATTCCAGTATACATTTCATCATCTTACTATACTTTATATATTACACTATAGCTACATTATTCTAGGATAATATATATTATACAGTCTATAAAGTCTACTGTATTGTGCTGTACAAAGACTATACAATCTATAACTCTCTCAGGAAAATGGCACCGTGAACTTTTACAACTTTGGGATTCATGATTGTGGTTCGGCTCGAGTTCAGGTACTTCGGCTGGGAGTAAAAAGCGATATATAAACGCGGTTATATTCGTTGTTTTGTGGAAACAGGCACTGGCAAGTTGATTGTGCTTTAGAAAGGGGGGATTCAAGAGGAACATGTCAGTGAGATTGTGTCGTTAAATTACTGTGTGAAGATATTTGGAATAATGGAGTTGTTGTATCGTAAGTGTCTCCGTTAAAGTCATAATTAACTCAGATTCCTAATTAAAGTAGAAAAAGTTAAAGAAATACACCTTTTAGTGACTTCAGATATTTAATTCACTTGTAATTTATATTCTTTATGGTACAGATGTAGAAACTACATTTTAAATTTTGAGAAATGGTATTAAATTAACTTTATTTTAAGTATAAAAGGTGTCAGCTAACAATGCTAAAAGGCTAGCATTAGCTTTTTAATTCATTTCTCATTTTTTTTATAAGGCTGGGCGATATATCCGATGAATTTGATGAATTTTTGGGTAGTACTTTACATACCAATATCTGGGTAATATAACACTGAATTGTGTGTAAAATGGTTAAAAACGGAAAATCACATTTCAAGATTGCAAGGCAAAACTATTTAGTGATGATGTAATATTAGCTCGTTGACTAATTGGTTACCCGCCAACAATAAAATGGTTAAATTCAAGAAATATTTGGTTAAAAACTGTAATAGGGTGATATTGTCATGATGAGGTCTTTTTGACCCAAACTAATTGGCTACAAATTCCCGTAAAGCGAATTAACGTAATTGAGAATGCAGTTTTTTTTGTAGGAGACCAGTTTGTTGGATAATATCAGGCGCATATTAAACTGTAATTGGGCAACTCCATTTAAGACGTCTATTATAAACTCCTTATATGGTCTGGAGGAAACTCCACGTATGGCAGGGACAAAATCCCCAATATGGCAGGGAGGAAACTCCATGTATGGCCTGTTCCTGGTGATTTAGCCGCACTTGATTGATTCATTTAGGATTAATAGCGTTAAGAGTTTGGTGTGTGAGTGTAAGGAAGGGATAGGAGGGGAAGGAGGAAGGTATTGTTCTGTACAGATGGCTTTAAACAGATAGCACCATGTACAGTAAGCCCTCGGTAAAGCAGGTTAGAAACCAGTTGGAGCTCTGCTGCAGCTCTCCCTGAAACACACAGCACATCATCAGCACAAAGTCACACTCATTGACAAATCATCATGAGTTTCAGAACGCCGCCGAAAATTCAAATTCAACGACCTCAGAAATTCAACTCATTGTCAAATCATAAGGAACTCAAAAATTCATTTTTCCAAACTATTATAAACTCTGTAAAGTCATCACCACCACATTATTATTACTTGTTATTCATAAATTCTAAATGATCAGCGTTAAGATATGAAAAACTAAATAAACACAAATTCGTCATGGGTGATATTTAAAAAACAGAAGAAAAGAAGTCACGAGAAAGACGGAGATATATCCTCAACATATCTCCCGTGGTTTTTGATGTAGACGCTCGCTAATCGTCCAGATAAAGTCACCCGGGAAGCAGAATGGCACGAGGAAAATAGCCCGTCATTATATTTGTTCAGTTTGTCGGATCAGCTCTTTGATCCATGTCTTTCACCTCTAGATAACAACAATAGAGGTCTGTGTCCAGTGATTAGCTTAGTATGCTAACGTTATGTATGCTAACGGTATGCTACAGAACACGATGTGGATGTTATGATCTGGCTTTAGAACTTTTCCAGTTATCAAGACTCAAAGTCCAAGTCTTTTTCAGGCCAAAACCAAATAAATTAACTTTTCTGAAAGTCCAAAGGGTTTTTAGTTGTATGTTTTTAGATAAAAGCCCTTTTATTTGGAAATAGTGAGCAAGCACCTGGATAAATCAGACATCTGTTATATTACACAAATTGTGTGCAAGTTGGTGAGAGGTTGTTAAACCGATGTGTTTGGCCCCTATTCACTTAAATTCATCAAGACTTTTCTTTGATTTTGGAATTACTATTCACCATACCAGAAAAACATAGTTTTCTTTAAGAATTCTAATTCATTGAGGTGAAAGATTAAAGAACGGTCATTTTCTTGGTTAAGTACTTCGATAGATAACTAAAGTTAAATACTGGCCGCTGAAATAGTTAGAGGCAATATTTTTCCCTCGATCGACTTATCGATGCAGTTGTAACTTGGACAGTGATCATGATCTGACTTTCATATTTTTCGGTACAACTTTCATAATCGCAACACACTTTTGCAGGCGTGCAACTTTTCCAAAGGGTTTTCAATAGCATATTTTTAAAGAAAAGTCCTATGTTTAGAAAGTAGGGTTGATAAACAAGACTTTTATTGCACCACTTGTTAAAGAGCCTTCAATTCAACAAGACTTGTCTCTAATTTTAAATTCATCGTTCACCGTGGAGGCTTGCGACAAAAACTACCTTTTTTCAAGAATTCAAGGTAATTGAGATGAGTAATTGATAAACACATGGTTTCTGGGTGAATTAATTACTTCAATAAATACCACTAAAGCTAGACACTGGACACTGACCTCGGTGCTACCACTCTCCGGTGTGTGTATTGATCAAAGAGCTGATCAGCCAAAGAGTCAGCGAGATCACTCGGAGATACAAACTCCACGTTGGTAAAAAGGTCTAAAGATTCAACCACTGTTAAGATTTTTCTAGTCAAAGAGATGGCGTTCGTTTAGTGTTTAATGTCTGTAATGAGGTCACAGTTCAGGGTGTCTAAGGGTTGGCAGGTCAGGGGTCAAGTGGATCCGTCCAGCAGCGTTCGGAGGGCCCTCTCGATGTTGATCCGGTGACCCAGTCTGGTGACGCCCAGCTCCACGTAATCCTCCTTCGTTAACGCCGGGAGATGGGAACCCTCGATTTCGTGCTCCTGGAAGCGTTGGCGATGTTCAGCGAGTCCGACGCTTTCCAGCCAATCGCCGACGTCGTATTTATTCCACAGGTTGAGTGGACGCTGTCTCCATGGCCTCAGGGCTAAGAGAGGCCCGCTGAGGACGGGGGAGGGGCATGGGGAGGCGTGGGGGGACGGAGAGGGAGATCTGGAGCGCGTTCTCGCACTGGCGCTCCGCATCACGAACCGAACTTCCTTTGGTTCGGAGGGGAGGCTGAGACTGGACGACTTCAGGATGGTTAGACCGCGACCGGAGCTTAAATCGGGTCTTTCTGAGCCTGGGGCGGAGGAGGAGGTGATTCCTATCGACCTATCGGAGGGGGAGGGAGAGGGGGAGGGGCTTCGGCGCATCACGGGGTATCGACTTCCCGGTCGGACTGTATAGCCCGAGCCGAATCCTCGCTGGGAAATAGTGTGGAGCTCACCGAGACTGGAGAACAACCTGAAACACATTGAAGAATGTATAAATCAGAATTTGTACAGAATTCCTTGATTAGTCCGACATCGTTACAGCACAGCAAAGAGACACTAATGATAGAGACAAAATAAAAACAGTATTTAGTAAAGTGGCATGCACACTTATTGAACATTTGCCTGTAAACTAGTTAGCCAGACATGCTAATGTTTGCAGTTTACATTAGAGGACTTGAACACAGGTTATATCTATTCTTTGCTCTTTCGCTTGTATATTTGCTATTGGAAAGAAAATGACTTTAACGGCGGCACCATGCTGTTGAGACAGGCTTGCTAGGCTAAAATTGGACAATCATTGTTTTAGTGTTAAGAAAGTTGTCAGTTTCAAGGTGTTATTCAAAATCCAAATGGGACCGTCATTTCAGGCGTTGTGAAGAAGGTGCGTGTTAGTTAGCTGTTAGCGAATCTATTAGCGATAACGGGAAATGTTTACCAGAGGTTAAAAACCTACGATTTACTCTCTCCATTGTCCACACATCTGGAAGAACATAAACAACATATTCTGTTACAACATGCAAACACAGTGTCTGCTAATGGTGCGTTCACACCGGACACGAAGCCACCACCGAGTAAAGCGATGCATCCGATGTGAACGCACCTTAACTGGTCCGTAGTAATGCAGTATGTATAGTTAAAGGTCTCCTATTATACTTTTTAGGCATATAATATAGGTCTCAGATGAATACAAATATATAAAAAACATGTCTATGAAGTGTTTTGCTCAGAATACCAAACAGATCACCCATTCTAGCCTCACTATTTCAGCTCTGTTACTAAAGTGCTGATTCTGAGTATAAAGCTTTAAAAAGAAGAAGAAGAGGGACGGAGCTAATTCCTGCTCAGCTGGAACGATTCTCAGAGGGTCCGCATTTCCGACATTACGTCATATCGGCAGCAAATCTGGATCAGCTCCGTTGTTCCCCCGTTTTTAGAGATTTGGGTACGGAGGAAAAGAGAGAGGGTTTTATTTTGACACTTTGTGAGTCCCCTGATACACCGGCGGGGACACATCTTTATGTATATAAGACATCAAAAATGCATTTAGCATAATAGGAGACCTTTAAAGGCAGTTTGTAGTACCTGGCACCTCCTACTGGCGACCTCCGGCCCGGATCCAGGGGACTCGGCTCCTCCCCCAGAGAGTGACTGTCTTTATTGAGCAGCTGTAGCCGATTCACCAGATCCAGTCCGGACCCGGCCCGGCCGCTCAGCTCCAGAGCCGAAGACGACCGGTTGCTCAGATCCACAGCTGACCCGGCAACTTGACCCCCGAATGCCGCTGGACGGCCGCCTTCATCTGGGCTGAATCCCCGACGATCGTCATCCCCGCCGCCCCAAAGCTTCGACCTTCTCTGGAAAAGATAACGAGGCTGACGTCCACCTCCACCAGTGGGTGAGGAACAGAGAGGGGAGGAAGGGGAGGAGGAAAAGGCAGCAGACGGGAGGAGCTCACTGTCCGATGATTGCTTCAGAAGAGGATCACGGAGCGTGGAGCGACCGCGACCTAACGGTGAACGAAGGCGTGGTTTCAAAACAGATGGGGAGATGGTGGGGGAGGAAGGGGATGGGTGAGTAGCTGTAGGGGAGGAGGGGGAGGGTGGATCAGGAGGGGAGGCCAAGGTGATGGAGGGAGGGAGGGAGCTGGGGGAAGAGCTGTCATGTAGGCGTTCGTCACTTTCATCCTCATCACCTCGTCTACCTAGAGAGTCAGGATCTCCTCCCTCCCCGCCTCGTCGAGTCAACAGGGTGAGGGAGGATGGGGGAGGAAGAGGGGGAGGGCTGGCGAAGGCAGCGGGGGGAGTAACCAGGCCAATTCTGCGAAGCTCCTCCCTGGTTTCCTCATCGCTTGACGACAATAACGCCGGCGGGAGTGTTACCGTATAAGCCCCGCCCTCCTCCTCGGAGCTGCCCACTGTTAGGCTCCTGCGCCTGTCAATCAGAGCGGCGTGACTCTCATTGGCCAGCGGTGGCAAAGGGGTCGGTCTCCAACGCTCGGGCGATGGAGCGGCAGGCGATGTAACTCCTCCCTCGGTTTCCGGACGCTCCACCGGTCCGTCGGGGAACAACGGCGGCGTTATGCGTTTGTGCCTCAGTTCCGGACTGGTTTGAGGGGTGGTACGCTTTGTTCGCTGCTCTGGGCTTGTCTGAGGGGGGTTGCGCTTGGATCGAGGCTCTGGGCTGCCCTGCGGGGTGGGGATAGGGGTGCGCTTGTGTCGTCCGTCTGGACTGGCAGCAGGGGTGGGGATAGGTGAGGCAGATCCGTGTTTATGTCGAGGCTCTGGACTCGGGGTTCGGGCGGTGAGCGCTCGTTCTCGTGCAGCAAGGGCCAGGGCGAGTGGAGACGAGGGGTCTGAAGAGACAAGAAATGATTTAGTATGGATCGTTTTTCTAGGTTCTGTTCTTTAGAGTACCTCAGGGCTCTTCTCTAGTTCCTTTCAGGTTTTGCGTAATATTGTAAGCCTATTTCCTTGCTACCCTTTCAATGTTGTTGCTCTGCTCTAGGTCCTCCTCTCTTTTTTGGAAGTACCTAGAGATCCTGTCATATGACTTTTTCTTTTTCGTGTTGTACCTCAAGTCACTGTCATAAGTCCTGTTCTAGTTCCTTATCTCTTTAATGGAGGTACTCATGCATTCATCACATTGTGGAGTACCTCAAGGCTCTGTCCTAGGTTCTGTTCTTTGGAGTACCTCAGGGCTCTTAACTAGTTTCTTTCAAGTTTTGCGTAGTATCTTAAGGCTCTTTCCTTGCTACCCTTTCAATTTTGTTTTTCAATTTTGTTTTGTACCTCAAGTCACTGTCGAAGGTCCTGTTGTAGTTCCTTTTATCTTGAATGGAGGTACTCATGCATTCATCATATTGCTGAATACCTCAAGGCTCTGTCCTAGATCCTGTATTGTTTTGTCAAGTACCTCTAGGGTATGTGCTTAGTACTTTTTACATTCTTGAGGTACCTTAAGGATCTGTCCCAAGACTTTCTTCTAGGTCCTCTTTTACCGAATGCAGTACCTCGAGGCCAGTTGACCTCCCTGGTACCCTGGCACCTATTTATCTTTTCGGTTATCACTTATGGTTAAGTTTATGGTAAGGCAAGACTGACCTAGTGGTTTCCCGGTCAGTGGGTGGAGGAAAGTGTGAGGCGTCGGTGATGGTGAAAGGACCGGAGCTGGAGGAGGAAGCTCGCCAAGATCGTCCATCGAATGGCTCAGAGTTAGGAGGGTCACCTGATTCTCTGACCCAGATCCTTCGACAGACAGGAAGAGAGACGACCTCCGACCCTGAACCCGGGCTCGCTCTGAGAGAACCTGCTGCTGGTACATCTCCGCCCGACTGGGGCTGCTGGGTCCGTCCGGTTTCAATAAGTCCTGGTCTTTTATTCCTAGAATAAGAAAAATAGCAAATAGTTACACCGATTGGATTGAAGATTAGAAGTTTAAGGCTTTATATTTGTGTCAATCCCAATCAGGACATTTTCAGCAGACTCAAATGTGTTTTGCATGCACATGAATAGAAACAACTTTCATGTAAATTTGATCAAACAAGAATACATTTGATTGGCTGGTTTGTTTTGATCCACCAAGCACTAAATAATGAAGTATTTCATATATAATATACATATTTAACTGTATGCTACAATTTTAATCAGAGCATTGTCGTCCCATCATGCATCTGGAAATTGTACACAACAAAACAGAAAACATGTGTAAACGATCCTGACCTTGCTCCTCTACAGGAAGTTGTTTCAACAAAGGTGACTTCCTCCTCTGCGGCTTAGACGGCGGCGCCTGCTGTCCAACGTTAGCGTACGGGTTTTCTATTGCTCTTCCGCGGCGGCGTGACAGCGGCGAGTGACCGAGGGCGGGGCTTGTGCTGTGCAGCGACAGCGTAGATGTGTGTGTTGCCGTGTGAAGTGTGTGTGTGGCGGTGTGTGTGGCAGTGTGCAGAGCGTGTGTGCTGCCAGAGTGTGCGTCCGGCTGAAGTGGCGGTGGCGGAGGCGTGTCCTGAAGGATGATCATCGACCTAGCCTTCCTCTGGCGCTCAGCGTGGGCGTGGCTCCTCGTCGGCGAATCACAGAGCTCCACCAGCCTAGGCTCCGCCCCCGGCTTGAAGCTGGAGCGCGTTAGCCCCTCCCCTCTGGCCGGGGGAGAAGGGGGGAGGAACGATGGGGGGGGGGCCGGAGTCCAGGAGGAAGAGCGAGGAGGTGGAGGAGGAGGCGGAGGGTGGAGGAGGCGGAGCCATCTGAGGAGGGGGAGGGATGAAGCCGTCCGTCAGAGAGGAGCTCCGAGGAAAACGACTTTCATTGATCAGAGCCGAGATCCGGTCGTCGTCAGGTGTGCCTGACGGGAAAAATCAAGACGTTAAAATAAAGGTACTAAATTAAAACTGCAACACAAGGATCTACGAAAGGTACTTTTTCCTTAAGTAACAAAGAGTACTTACCAAAGCTCTTGGTTCTGGACATCCCTCGAGGTAAAGCCATGGTGCTTTTCTCTGGAGCCGAGGGGGGAACAAGACCCTGACGCTCAAACAACGACTAAACAAACAAACACAATATTTATGCTACATACATGTTACTTGTTAGACGCTTTTATCCAAAGTGACTTACATACTCAATACTGTGGGCAATCCTCACAGGAACAGTTTGGGGTGAAGTGTCTTGCCCAGGGACACAACAACATGCTGACTGCAGTGGCTCTATCCACTGCGCCACACGCCCCCCCATACATATCATATTCTATTTACATGTATGTAGACTTTTTGTATTTTATTATATATGTTGGATTGTTGGAGGTCAGAAGAATTTCATTGTCATTTCTACACTGTAGCTTTCTGCATATGACTATAAAACCTTTGAATCTTAGAATACACCAACATATTTCCCATTTTAAAACCCATAACTCCTGAAATAGAGACTTTTGAAAATGCAACTTGATTAAAGACAACAGTAACTTGGCCTTGAGGCACTTCTCAAAATAGCAGAGGACCTAGGTTATGGCCCTGAGGTGCTCCGCAAAAATGTTGTAGAAGATGTATTTGATACTGGCAGTCTTACGTTAATCTCGGCCTGTGTGATTCGCCGGCTGGTCGGTCTCTGTTTCACCGTCGCCGCTCTAAAGTCATCTGCTGGACGGGCCCTAAGAACCACTTCCTGTTGACCCCCGGCCAACATCTCATCCAGTTTGTCTGCAGGCGGGACAAAAAATAAGATAAACAAAAAAACAAAAATAAAGTAACACAGATTCACGACTTGACGACCACGACAACACCAGAGCCGGAGAAATACGTAGTTCAAATCTGGTAAATAAAACATTTCTTTAAATGCTTTTACCTTTACTTTGTTTTGGTGTTTTACTCTTACCCTCATTGTGTTTATTTCTTTATTTTTGTTTCTACCACAATGAGGGGATATTGTCGTAACCTTTTTACCTACAATTTGAACTTTACATCTTAGGTTCGTAACTTTTTAATATCCTGACTTTACAATTCATGACTTTTACTTGTAACAGCCTTACTTCCCTTTATACTACGGCCCTGGTTTTTACATCACTGAGACACCATGACATTGTCACGTCACAAAAACAACAACAACAACAACATCCGATCACATGTGACTCACCGAAGCGTCTCCTCCTGGCTGCAGACAGAACAGAGGTCTTTAGGTTTGACTAAACTCTGCACTGTGTGTGTGTGTGTGTGTGTGTGTGTGGGTGTGTGTGGGTGTGTGTGTGTGTGTGTGTGTGTGTGTGTGTTTGTGGGTGTGTGTGTGTGTGTGTGTGTGGGTGTGTGTGTGTGTGTTTGTTTTACCTATATCCTCCAGGTCAGCGGTCATGGACTTGGATCTCAGAGTCAGTGAGGTGCTTGGGGCTCGTTTTGGAGGGGGCGGAGCTACAAGACAAACCACAGTTAGTTATTAAACAGAAAACACTTCCAATTGTAGGACAACTTGATTAAGATTAAGGGATGTTAAGGTTAACATATATGTATTCTAGATGCCCTCAGCTCTTTAAAGAGTCCTCTCCTGCTGATGGTCAGGTGTATATCAGTATGTAGTGTCTCTACTTTAAAGAGTCCTCTCCTGCTGATGTTCAGGTGTATATCAGTATGTAGTGTCTCTACTTTAAAGAGTCCTCTCCTGCTGATGTTCAGGTGTATATCAGTATGTAGTGTCTCTACTTTAAAGAGTCCTCTCCTGCTGATGTGCAGGTGTATATCAGTATGTAGTGTCTCTACTTTAAAGAGTCCTCTCCTGCTGATGTTCAGGTGTATATCAGTGTGTAGTGTCTCTACTGGGACATGTCTCCATGCTTTAATGTTCAAAAAGCTCTTTATTTCTCTCATACTGCCTGTGCTGCAGCACCTATTTTCACCCTCTGTCTGAAACCAGAGCCCAGTCTGCTCTGATTGGTTAGCTGGCCGGCTCTGTTGTGGTTGGACAACCACTTAGAGATGTCCCGCCCCCGTACACCGTGTACAGAATAGGGGCTCTTTAAATAAAACCTGTACCTTTCTTCCTGACGATGTTGGATGATTCTGACTTCCTGGAAACAGAGACGACCTTCATCAGCAGACGACTTCCTCCCTGTCGGATCAGAGAGACGACCTGACGGTGACCCACCTTCACCACGTCAGCGCTGTTAACCTGAAACAGACAGAGTCAATTAACATAGATAAAGACAGTACATTTCAGGACACAAGGTAAATGTAAAATACTATTTAAAACCCAGAGAGTAGTTCACCAATATTTCACTTCTTTCATGTTAATTTTGTGAAGTTTTTAACATAACTTCAAATTTAAAACTTTAATCTCAAAGAATGTTAATGCTTTTACTGCTTTGTTTAATAACATATTCTAATGTATTCCTCTTAAATGTACTTTAACTTTAATATCCATGTTTTTTAAGAACTTTTTTCACGCAATTTGAGCCCCGCCTCTCTCATTCAACGCCACTAAAACACACCATATCTGTTTGAGAGATCTAATGATTCTTGTTACCTCTATGAGGAAGTCTCCGGTTCTAAGCCCCGCCCTCCAGGCGACGCCCCCCTGATCCACCGACTCCAGGTACTGGAGCGCCGGGAACGCCGGGGTCGGAGCGAACTCCTCGATGGGCGTCTCCGCTTCAAAAAAGAGGCAGAAAACATTATATTAGAAATTAAATTTAATTAAAATGTGGATATGTAGTTTATTAAGAAATGACACAACGAGGGGTTTTCGGGCTCTGAAGATTTAAACACCCCCTCTCTCTCCCTCCTTCATCTCTTATCTTCTTCCTCTCCCCTCCTTTCCTTCATCCCTCTCCTTTCCTTCACACCTTTTGCTCCTCGGAGAACGAATCCGAATCCCTCGATCTCTCTCTTCTGCAGCACCGCCGTCTTCTCCTCGATCACGTAGTCACTAAAAAACACAAGATTTAAAACTAAATATTTAGTTTTCTTTCTTAAATTATTAGTAGCTAACAGGAAGAGCACATGTTAATCATCATTGCTGTAATTTAACTGCCCTGGATGCATGTCTCAGAGTCACCATAAAATCAACCTATATAAATCAAAAACATTATTAATATAATTAAAAAATATGCAAACGTTAATAAAGAAATAATATATATATTCTTTATGTAAATGTAGGATTTCTGGGGTTTAAATTAGAAAATGTATCACAATATATATATAATATGTGTTGGGGTAGTTTGATCAGTTCAAGGAAGTGCATACGTGGTGAAAATCCTAATATAAATCGAGAAATGTGTGTATTACCTGTAGGAGGTGTAGTGACGGTGTATTACCTGTAGGACGTGTATTGACGGTGTATTACCTGTAGGAGGTGTAGTGACGGTGTATTACCTGTAGGAGTTGTATTAATACCTGTAGGAGGTGTAGTGATGGTGTATTACCTGAAGGAGGTGTAGTGACGGTGTATTACCTGTAGGAGGTGTAGTGACGGTGTAATACCTGTAGGAGGTGTATTGACGGTGTATTACCTGTAGGAGGTGTAGTGACGGTGTATTACCTGTAGGAGGTGTAATGACGGTGTATTACCTGTAGGAGTTGTATTAATACCTGTAGGAGGTGTAGTGACGGTGTATTACCTGTAGGAGTTGTATTAATACCTGTAGGAGGTGTAGTGATGGTGTATTACCTGAAGGAGGTGTAGTGACGGTGTATTACCTGTAGGAGGTGTAATGACGGTGTAATACCTGTAGGAGGTGTATTGGACGGTGTATTACCTGTAGGAGGTGTAGTGACGGTGTATTACCTGTAGGAGGTGTAGTGATGGTGTATTACCTGTAGGAGGTGTAGTGACGGTGTAATACCTGTAGGAGGTGTATTGACGGTGTATTACCTGTAGGAGGTGTAGTGACGGTGTATTACCTGTAGGAGGTGTATTAATACCTGTAGGAGATGTAGTGACAGTGTATTACCTGTAGGAGGTGTATTAATACCTGTAGGAGGTGTAGTGATGGTGTATTACCGGTAGGAGGTGTAATGACGGTGTATTACCTGTAGGAGGTGTAGTGATGGTGTATTACCTGTAGGAGGTGTAGTGATGGTGTATTACCTGTAGGAGGTGTAGTGACGGTGTATTACCTGTAGGAGGTGTAGTGACGGTGCATTACCTGTAGGAGGTGTATTAATACCTGTAGGAGATGTAGTGACAGTGTATTACCTGTAGGAGGTGTATTAATACCTGTAGAAGGTGTAGTGACGGTGTATTAATACCTGTAGAAGGTGTAGTGACGGTGTATTACCTGTAGGAGGTGTAGTGACGGTGTATTACCTGTAGGAGGTGTATTAATACCTGTAGGAGGTGTAGTGACGGTGTATTACCTGTAGGAGGTGTATTAATACCTGTAGGAGGTGTAGTGACGGGGGTATTACCGTAGGGAGGTGTAGTGACGGTGTATTACCTGTAGGAGATGTAGTGACGGGTGTAATACCTGTAGGAGGTGTATTATACCTGTAGGAGGTGTTAGTGACGGTGTAAGTTACCTGTAGGAGGTGTAGTGACCGGTGGTAAGTACCCTGTAGGAGGTGTAGTGACGGTGTATTACCTGTAGGAGGTTGTAATGTGGATGGTGTATTACCTGTAGGAGGTGTAGTGACGGTGTAATTACCTGTAGGAGGTGTAGGGACGGTGTATTACACAGTAAGGAGGTGTAAGTGGACGGTGTATTACTGTAGGAGGTGGTAGTGACTGGTGTAATAAACTGTAAGGAGGTGTAGTGACGGTGTATTACCTGTAGGTGTACGTGATGTGTAATTACCTTGTAGGAGGTGTAGTGACCGTGTATACCGTAGGAGGGGTGTAGTGACGGTGGTATTACATGTAGGAGGTGTAGTGACGGTGTATTACCTGTAGGAGGTGTAGTGACGGTGTATTACTTGTAGGAGGTGTAGTGACGTGGTATTACCTGTAGGAGGTGTAGTGACGGTGTATTACCTGTAGGAGGTGTAGTGATGGTGTATTACCTGTTAGGAGGTGTAGTGACGCTGTATTACCTGTAGGAGGTGTAGTGACGGTGTATTACCTGTAGGAGGTGTAGTGACGCTGTATTACTGTAGGAGGTGTAGTGACGGTGTATTACCTGTAGGAGGTGTAGTGACGGTGTATTACCTGTAGGAGGTGTAGTGATAGGTGTATTACTTGTAGGATGGTAGTGACCGTGTATTACCTGTAGAGGTGTAGTGACGGTGTATTACCTGTAGGAGGTGTAGTGACGGTGTATTACCTGTAGGAGGTGTAGTGACGGTGTATTACCTGTAGGAGGGTGTAGTGGATGGTGTATTACCTGTAGAGGTGTAGTGACGGTGTATTACCTGTAGGCAGGTGTAGTGACGGTGTATTACCTGTAGGGAGGTGTAGTGACGGTGTATTACCTGTAGGAGGTGTAGTGATGGTGTATTACTTGTAGGAGGTGTAGTGACGGTGTATTACCTGTAGGAGGTGTAGTGACGGTGTATTACCTGTAGGAGATGTAGTGACGGTGTAATACCTGTAGGAGGTGTATTAATACCTGTAGGAGGTGTAGTGACGGTGTATTACCTGTAGGAGGTGTAGTGACGCTGTATTACCTGTAGGAGGTGTAGTGACGGTGTATTACCTGTAGGAGGTGTAGTGACGCTGTATTACCTGTAGGAGGTGTAGTTACGCTGTATTACCTGTAGGAGGTGTAGTGACGGTGTATTACCTGTAGGAGGTGTAGTGACGGTGGTATTACCTGTAGGAGGTGTAGTGACGGTGTATTACCTGTAGGAGGTGTAGTGACGGTGTATTACCTGTAGGAGGTGTAGTGACGGTGTATTACCTGTAGGAGGTGTAGTGACGGTGTATTACCTGTAGGAGGTGTAGTGACGGTGTATTACCTGTAGGAGGTGTAGTTATCATAGGATCCCACAGTGTAATGTCTGAAAAGCCTCTTGGTGCGATCCTCCCTCGTCTCTGAAACATATATCAAACATTACAGGATATAAATATAATATAATATAAAGCGTAAATAATAAACATATTTTGTTTGTTTATTTGTTGTTGTTTACCCAGTCGCGAGTCATATTGCCTCATCTGGACTTCCTCCACACAGTCAGCAGGAAACCAGCCGGTCCGTCCTTTAACACTCCCCTCCCAGAATCCTCCCTCTCCGATAGACAGGACTACACACACACACACACACACACACGCACACACACACACACACACACACACACACCACACCACACACACACACACAGGCAGGATTTATTCATTTAAGTTAACATGTGTTTATTTATGGAGCTGTAGCAGTGGGGTTATATTACGAAAAAATATAATAGGAATTATGACGTCATCCCGATAAACCCGATAAAAGTATTAATAGCCCCGATAATATACAATATATCTTTGGGTAAAAAGAAAGAAATACTGCGGTGTGGGTGGATTGGGATGAGGGGCGCTTGTTTTTCACTCGGCTCCTCCCGGTTTGCCAGTACTCGTGGTATTAGTGGTTTAGGAAAGAGGGGAGTTCTTCACAGATCCAGCGCTCCCTAACTCACGCCTGGCTGTGACGTGAATGGGTGTGCGGCCCGTGAAGCCAGGACAGTAAACAAACATGTCGTCGGTAGTATGGGACACAAAGTTCCAGAGTTAGATAGTTCGCTTGCTATTTGTATTAACACATGCAGAAGTTCCACGAGGAGGGAACAAGGCAACGAGCTGTAATACTTCCAACCTGATCACCTGGAACATCGACCAAAGGCACCGGGGGCTTTTACCTATCCACGGTAGAGATGGCAAAATGAAGCTTTGAATGAAGCGTCGAACCACTTGGACAATTGTGTCGGAAATAGGTTCATTTCTCGAAGCTTCAGTTACAGCGACCTCTCCTGGCGAAGTGCAAGGCTGCAGTGGGTTTAACGTATCTTTGCCTTGAAAAGTATTCGATGCACACAAACACTAAGACTGAATATCATGTTCTATTTGCAATTAAAGATTGATAATTGTGTGTATTGGGTTATTGAGAAGAGACTAGAGAGTGCTGGAGACGGCCTTTTATCAGTTATTAAAGTTGTAAAGCAATGATTAAAATACATCCATCCCGGGCTTTGAACCAGCTGCGCGGAGGACACACCGCATTCGGGCCGCCGGCTCGACGCACTGGGCTTTCTATTCCTTAATCTATTGAACTGTTTTTATATTACTGATAATTGTCTTTTGTTCCCGAGCCAGAACGACCTCTTTCTTCCTGGCTTGCTCTATAATGATCCAATTCAAATGCAATACCAACAACAACTCAACAGCAACAACGCAAACTACACAGCCCACACATTGCGCATTGTTTAGAGCGGTCATAAAGTGTTGAAGCGCTCAAATTCGAAACAGTTTCAACCTGTCACCTGTCAGAATCGAGACGAGGCAGTGTATTGAATCGCGTGAATGGACCGCGAACCAGTCAAGTGATTCATTCAGGAAATTAAGCAGTTGCTGCTTCGGACGTCACATGTCACGTGATTTGAAGCAAGCTTCGAAGCACTGCTTCTATGGAATAGGAAGTCCAGGGTTGAAGCTCTGTTCGAAGCTTCAGTGTCAAACTGCCATCACTAATCCACGAGGCTTTTGAAAAAGGCAAGAACTTTATTTGGGCAAATAAGTCCCAAACTGTTCTTGGCTTTGTTTGTTCATAGTAGTAATGCTCACTACTAGTCTCTTTTTAACCACCAGGTGTGCAAAAACTACAGGTGCATTTAATATATATATATTATATTATTATCGGTTATCGGTATCGGGAAGCAGGAAGTTATCGGTATTGGGAAGCAGGAAGTTATCGGTATCGAGAAGCAGGAAGTTATCGGTATCGAGAAGCAGGAAGATTATCGGTCGGTATTGGGAACAGGAGTTATCGGTATCGAGAAGCAGGAAGTTATCGGTATCGAGAAGCAGGAAGTTATCGGTATTGGGAAGCAGGAAGTTATCGGTATCGAGAAGCAGGAAGTTATCGGTATCGGGAAGCAGGAAGTTATCGGTATTGGGAAGCAGGAAGTTATCGGAATCGAGAAACAGGAAGTTATCGGTATCGGGAAGCAGGAAGTTATCGGTATCGAGAAGCAGGAAGTTATCGGTATCGAGAAGCAGGAAGTTATCGGTATCGGGAAGCAGGAAGTTATCGGTATCGAGAAGCAGGAAGTTATCGGTATCGAGAAGCAGGAAGTTATCGGTATCGGTCTTGAGAAGCAGGAAGTTATCGGTATCGAGAAGCAGGAAGTTATCGGTATTGGGAAGCAGGAAGTTATCGGTATCGGTATCGGTATCGGTCTTGAGAAGCAGGAAGTTATCGTGCATCCCTAGTTGTCAGGGTTACACAAATCATCCATTTGAGAGGAAAATCAGGAGAACTAGTTTTTTTACTCAAAATTGAATATTTATGAGAAAAATCATGAATATTTCCCTTTCTTTATAATTTCCCCTGAATATTGAACACTTAAAATAAATATATATAAGAAGTAAAATAAAAGACAAATAATAACAAACACAATTGGGAAAGAAGTCCATACTTGATTCTACTTGTCTCCACAGTTGCCTGAATCCTATGGAATCTGCTGTGATAGGATATACACTTCTCATCGCATCCTTCATTTGGGAATCTCTCCGGGCAAACGCATCTCTCTGAAAGTTACAATTCTTTCCAAGTTCCCCTGAATATTGATCGCTAAAAAGCAGTGGCGAACCGTCAGGGCCTTCAAGGTGTTCAGAGAATACCCTGGAGCACTCCGATACAACAAACAACAAATCGATTTAATTATATAAATAAAATGAATAAATTGTATCCGTGTTGTTGATCTGTAATATTAGTGTTACGTTGATTTGTTTGTCCTTCTCGGTCCATGCTCTACGCATTTCAGTGGTTTTGTGAAAGAAAGCAACCAATCAGATCTTGTTCTGCAGGGGGTCCGCGGGGGGTCTGAAAAAGTATTAAAAGTTGATAAATCAATTTAAGCGAAATTAAGGCTATTAAAAAGTATTAAAAAGTATTAAACGGCATTTTCCAAGGTATTAAGAAGGTCCACAGCAACGACAACATGAAACACCCTTTCATTTACTGAAACAACATGTCGGGAAACCCCCTCAAGGCGGCCCCATGCAGCGTTTCCAGCCCCATGCAGCGTTTCCAGCCCCATGCAGCGTTTCCAGCGTTTCCTTCCAGCCCATGCAGCGTTTCCAGCCCCATGCACGCGTTTCCAGCCCCATGCAGCGTTTCCAGCGTTTCCAGCCCCATGCAGCGTTTCCAGCCCCATGCAGCGTTTCCAGCCCCATGCAGCGTTTCCAGCATTTCCAGCCCCATGCAGCGTTTCCAGCCCCATGCAGCGTTTCCAGCCCCATGCAGCGTTTCCAGCCCCATGCAGCGTTTCCAGCGTTTCCAGGCCCATGCAGCGTTTCCAGCCCCATGCAGCGTTTCCAGCATTTCCAGCCACATGCAGCGTTTCCAGCCCCATGCAGCGTTTCCAGCATTTCCAGCCCCATGCAGCGTTTCCAGCGGTCTAGTGTGAACGGAAGACTTTTTTGCGTTTGCGTTTACTGTATGCGTCCTCGTGGGGCCGGGGTCTAAGCCAAACTATATCCGCTCACAGAGATCTGCTATTTTAAAGTAAGGTCAACACATATCGACCCTAAATATAGTCTATAGAACGAGAAAAGTCTTCACATATATATCTTTTTGTAAACATATGACAAATGTGTGAGGGCGATGACGTCAGAGCATCGTCCTATGTGCCGGGATTAGCCCCGGACAGCCCCAGCCCAATTTAACCCCTGGGTATTTGTGAGGGAGCTCCTATATGGCATTACCCCGCTGAAGCTCACCAAAGTTTAATATATTTCATAGTTCAAAGTTTTGTTTATTGGTCAAATCCTGGTTTCTAATGGTTTGAGGAGTTCTACTGGAATGAAAGAGCACAGCGTCCAGAAGCAACAGAGCAGCATCCTGCACTAACCCTGACCTTCAGAGAGGTTGAAGTTCATGTGGAGAGGAGGCTTCAGTAGTCTGCACTCTGTTTAGTTGTGCTATCTTACAATCAATATAGTAAATGTGAGGTAAAGTGAGTCGCCAATGTAACCGGTTAGAACTGGAAGTTGCGATGAGGTCTTAAAATGTATGGAAAAGGTCTTAAAAGGTCTTACATTTGACTTCAGGATTCCTGCATAGACCCTGTTCTGGGTCTCTGGGTAGAACATCCTTCACCAAGGTATTCTACATCCTTGATCGAATGCCCTGGCCGTTGCACTGAATGAGAGCGTACGTTTGGACTGACAGTTTGATCAGCCAATCATATTGATTTGTAGCCAATGGGCGTGTTCTGGAATGATCTGTTTGGTACTTTGAGCAAAACACTTCATAGACATGTGATATTGCCTACAAATAGCATGATAGGTGACCTTTGATTTATATACACAGTGGCCTGAATCCTATAGGCTCTAGAGTGAGTCTGACCTTTGACCCTCTCCCCGCGGTGCAGCTGGATCTCTCCGGGCCCCTGGGGGACGTGACTCCTCGTGGCGATGAAGGTGCGTCCGGGGACGGCACTGTAGAGCCTCCTCTTCCTCATCTGCGGGGGGGAAGAGGGGGGGCTGCTCTCCCCCACATGGCCCCCGGCGCTCGGACTGAAGAGAGAGACAGTTATTCGTGCCGTTTCTTTGAGTTCAATTTGTTGATAAATTGCGACTGTGTGTGTGTGTGCGTGTGTGTACCTGAGTCGGCGTGAGTGTCGTCGCAGCGAGTGTGTGTGTGTGTCGTGGTGTGTTTCCAGGCTCTGCAGGGAGGGGCCTGGCGAGGAGGCGGGACTTTCCAGGACGTTTTCGCTGGCCGAGCGAATCAGAGAGCGAGGAGACGAGAGGCCGTTTCCGGCTGACGAGCGGCTGACACCCGGCCGACGGCGCTTTGTGTAGGAGGGAGTTTCTCTGAAGGGAACTGCTTGGACACACACACACACACACACACACACACACACACACACACACACACACACACACACACACACACACACAAGTTAACTTTACCAGCTCCTGTAGTGTAGTTATTTCAACGTTTTTATGTTCTCAGCAAACTCACCAACGTCGGAGGTTTTATGGATTTTTATAATTTCAGCGAGATCGAAGTTCCCGGCGATTATCGCCACCTGCAAAATAGAAATGCATTTGTTATTTTAAAATTCTATAAATAGCAATACAACTGAAAAAAGGACGGATTATTAATTCATTTTTTAAAAAAGAATAATATTTTAATATATATATATATATATATACATTTTAAAAAAAGAATTCCCAAAGTATAACATTTAATAGTATAAAAAAATACATGAATGAATGAATGAAAAGTCGAGAATTCAATATGAAGAATTGCCTTGGAGCGTCTGCAGACACACATCAAGATAAATAGCAATAATTCAAAATATGAAATGTAAGTTTGTGTTTATTTGACCTGAAAGGCAGTCTGGTTGTTGTAGTTTTTGATGTCTTTATTTGCCCCTCTGAACAGCAGCACTCTGGCACAGCTGTCCTGCAGAAACCAGCAGCAGTTCAAATGTAATTAAAGCGTCAATTAATAAAAACTCTGTGAAAAATAGTTTGAATGTGTTCTCTGTGTGTGTTACCTGGTTGTAGAGAGCACAGAGGTGCAGTGCGGTGTTTCCTGATGCATTCTGGGAACTCATGTCGGCGCCGTAGAACAGCAGGTGCTCCAAGTGCTGCACGTTACCATAGCGACATGCCTGAACTCACACACACACATGCGCCCACACACACACGCAAAATCGTAATTGTACAAGGCAATCATTTAACTGCTATTTGTGTGTGTGTGAGTGTGTGTGAGTGTGTGAGTGTGTGTGAGTGAGTGAGTGTGTGTGAGTGAGTGTGTGTGTGTGAGTGAGTGTGGTGTGTTTGTGTGAGTGTGTGAG
>CADEHL010000108.1:0-52500 GCA_902827135.1 Harpagifer antarcticus | reverse complement strand
TGATGGCCGAGTGGTTAAGGCGTTGGACTTGAAATCCAATGGGGTCTCCCCGCGCAGGTTCAAACCCTGCTCACAGCGTTTGAAGTGTCTTTAAACTTCTGGAGGTGGCTGATTGCTGGCAAGTGAGGCATTCAACTTAGTTAAAGCTACCAACGTTGTTATTGTTTCCCACAAGGGGCTCATAATGTTACCCAAGAATTCCATAAAGACTGTAGGAAAAACAGCTGCGATGGCCAAGTGTTTAAGGCGTTGGACTTGAAATCCAATGGGGTCTCCCAGCGCTCGGTCAAACCCTGTTCACAGCCTTCGAAGTCTCTTTAAACTTCTGGAGCTGGCTGAATCCTGCCAAGTGAGGCATTCAACTTAGTTAATGCTACCAAAGTTGTTCTTGTTTCCTGAATGGAGCTCATACGGTTACGTGACAATTCCTTGAAGAACAAAGGTGAAAAGCTGTGATGGCCGAGTGGTTAAGGCGTTGGACTTGAAATCCAATGTGGTCTCCCAGTGTAGGTTCAAACCCTGTTCACAGCCTTTGAAGTCTCTTTAAACTTCTGGAGCTGGCTGAATCCTGCTAAGTGAGTCATTGACTTAGTTAAAGCTCCGAAAGTTGTTCTTGTTTCCCAAAAGGGGCTCATACGGTTACCCTAAAATTCCATGAAGAATTAAAAACAGCTGTGATGGCCGAGTGGTTAAGGCGTTGGACTTGAAATCCAATGGGGTCTCCCCGCGCAGGTTCAAACCCTGCTCACAGCGTTTGAAGTGTCTTTAAACTTCTGGAGCTGGCTGAATCCTGCCAAGTGAGTCATCGACTTAGTTAAAGCTCCAAACTTGTTCTTGTTTCCCAAAAGGGGCTCATACGGTTACCCTAAAATTCCATGAAGTATTAAAAACAGCTGTGATGGCCGAGTGGTTAAGGCGTTGGACTTGAAATCCAATGGGGTCTCCCCGCGCAGGTTCAAACCCTGCTCACAGCGTTTGAAGTCTCTTTAAACTTCTGGAGCTGGCTGAATTGCTGCCAAGTGAGTCATCGACTTAGTTAAAGCTCCAAACTTGTTCTTGTTTCCTGAATGGAGCTCATACGGTTACGTGACAATTCCTTGAAGAACAAAGGTAAAAAGCTGTGATGGCCGAGTGGTTAAGGCGTTGGACTTGAAATCCAATGGGGTCTCCCCGCGCAGGTTCAAACCCTGCTCACAGCGTTTGAAGTCTCTTTAAACTTCTGGAGCTGGCTGAATCCTGCCAAGTGAGTCATCGACTTAGTTAAAGCTCCCAAAGTGGTTCTTGTTTCCCAAAAGGGGCTCATACGGTTACCCTAAAATTCCATGAAGAATTAAAAACAGCTGTGATGGCCGAGTGGTTAAGGCGTTGGACTTGAAATCCAATGGGGTCTCCCCGCGCAGGTTCAAACCCTGCTCACAGCGTTTGAAGTGTCTTTAAACTTCTGGAGGTGGCTGATTGCTGGCAAGTGAGGCATTCAACTTAGTTAAAGCTACCATTGTTGTTATTGTTTCCCACAAGGGGCTCATAAGGTTATCCAAGAATGCCATAAAGACTAAAAAAAACAGCTGTGAGGGCCAAGTGGTTAAGGCGTTGGACTTGAAATCCAATGGGGTCTCCCAGCGCAGGTTCAAATCCCTGTTCACAGCCTTTGAAGTCTCTTTAAACTTCTGGAGCTGGCTGAATCCTGCCAAATGAGTCATTGACTTAGTTAAAGCTCCCAAAGTGTCTCTTGTTTCCCAAAAGGGGCTCATGCGGTTACCCGAAAATTCCATGAAGAATTAAAAACAGCTGTGATGGCCGAGTGGTTAAGGCGTTGGACTTGAAATCCAATGGGGTCTCCCAGCGCTCGTTCAAACCCTGTTCACAGCCTTCGAAGTCTCTTTAAACTTCTGGAAGTGGCTGATTGTTGCTCAGTGAGACTTGGAACTACACTAAACACTTAATATTACTCAAGGCTATCTAGTTAAAGCTGCCAAACTTGTCCTTTGATCCCAAAAGGAGCTCATATCGTTAGCGGATAATTCCATGAAGAACGAAGCAAAAACAGCTGTGATGGACGAGTGGTTAAGGCGTTAGACTAGAAAAACTGAAATATGCGTCACACAGCTAACAAAGACTGCGCAAGACTGGGTTGTTGAGTTGAGCTTTTACTGATGCTTACGTTTTTAAAACTGTAAAAAGTTACACAATTAAAATAATACATTTTCAACAATAATGCAAAGTAGGGTACAGTATAATGCAGTAAAGCTATGTACTTAAATAAACCAAGTAAAAATATATGTGCCCTAACCATTCAATCAAAGCAGTATCATCACCAGCCTATGCTAAGACTTAGCTAGGTCGCTTTGCACCTTCCTATGCTAAGACTTAGCTATGTCACTTTGCTAGTTAGCTCATCATAAAACATTTAAAAACCACACCTCATTGTAACGCAGTTTTTGGAACACATAACAAAGCACACAGATAGGTATTTATACTTACAGACAGATCTACTCCAAGGATAACACCAAACACTAGCTCTGAGCTACCATGTGCTCAACATGGCTGTGCTGTGTGGACTAATAACAAGATGGAAGGTAGAGCTATTTGGTGCCTTAAAGCTACAGTACCAAATGTTACCGCTAGGTGGCTGGTAATTATAAAATAGGTTAGGAGAATTGAATGCACAACTAATAAACCAAACATTTACTGTTACAAATATCATTACTGATAGTGGATCAGTTGATAAAGTGATATTTCAAAAACGTTCCATATTTCTTTGCCCTTGAGGAACGACAGTCCATATTTAGAGTAAATTAAACTGCTTGCCGCTAATTACACTTAGCAAACGAGATTATCCACAGCTGTCAAACCACACACACACACACACACACACACACACACACACACCCTCCTGCCATGCCTAATTTCATTATTCTATTAAATAAGGTTCATTAACAGCAACTGGACTAAAAAAAACTTCATTTTTAAGGGTTGATAGGCACTGAGGACATTTCTGCCCAGCTCTTTTGTCTCCATTCTCTCTCACCCAGAATTATAGCCTTTTGGTTAAAATGCCTTTCCTTTCTGTCAATTATTAACCTGTTAATTTGTCATGTTGCAACCTGATTAACATCTGCTCAAATTATGTATAAAACTGCAATTAACAAATGGGTGTGAGTACAATGTGAGAGTGAGTGGGAAACTGAGTGAGAAATGAATGAGAAAGTGAAAACATTTGCGAGGGCTCCGGCGACGCAACACATTTATTATCTTTTTCATCCCAAAATAAATGGCCCTATTAGCTGTGATGGTGCAGGTCCTTAAAACACCTCCACCTGCCTTCAGAGGCTCCAGACTCACATCATTACATTCACATCCCATCTCACAGCTCTCACTCATATCATCCCACCACTCAATGGCATCGCACGCCTAATATAACGGCAAGGTGTTAATGTGGAAGAGTTTAGAGAGCTCATTATTCTAATTACTTTTAGTTTGCGTTGCAGTGCCCTCCAGAAATCACAAGTCAACAAGGGTAAAAGTGGGCCATAGTTGAAAAGTAAAACTTGTTCAATAACAACATAGATTCTTCTAAAGAAAGAGAGAGTCTTTACAATATCATATAATATAATAAGGAGGCTGTGGCGCAGTGGATTAGAGCGTTGGTGTTTGGATCAGGGGGTCACAGGTTCAAACCCCACTGCAGTCAGCATGTCGTTGTGTCCCTGAGACACTTCACCCCAAATTGCTCCTGTGGGGATTGTCCACAGTATTGAGTATGTAAGTTGCTTTGGATAAAAAGCGTCTAACAAGTGACATATAATAAGTAGTGCAATTTTAGCTTGACACCATTTTTCTAAACTGATTTCTTTTTGATCAGATTTAAATTTTTGTATAGCTTGATGCTTGTACACCTCGGTAATAATGGAATTTTAGATTGGCTTAAATGCCACATACAATTATTTACATATCCAAAATGCTTCTGGTTGTGTCTGGAAACAACAGTAAAAAGTATAACAGAACATTTAAATACTAAGGTTTTTTATAATAGCTCATTATTTGAGTGTATTTATAAACAGTGGATATAACAAAATAAAAGTTCCCACTGCAGCTTATAGTGTTGTGTCTTTATGGGGAATATATCTTTGCACTAACTGTGGATAAATCAGGGACCAACAGGGATCAGCAAGTCATTTTTTATAGTGTTGAATCTGCGGGTACTTCCTGAAGCAAAATAAGGTGTTTTCCATGTTCATGCTGAGTCACTTTAGGTTTCATTGGTTAGCACTACAGTACAACATATCACACTTTCTGTAGTGCATACTGAGCCGCCTTTCTTTTTATTTTCGTTTATGTTAGTGTGAACTCTGATGTCCCTCCCGACCTAACACATTACATTTCTACTATCGCCGTAAATGTGTTTCCCTCAGTCCATTTCATTACTTTTATGGTTAGGAGTGAATATAAAACTATGCAGTATAAGCGTTCAGAATCGTAACTGTAATTGGGCTCATTTCACCAACACTAGTACACGGTAGTAAAGTACTTGACTGCTTCATGCTGTGGAGAAAACGCTCATTATTTCATGTCTTTGTGATGCTGTTTTTCAGAACGAGGCAACATGTTATCCACCCTCATCAGTCCAATGCGACACTGGGATACTGAAGCATCATCGGCTGAGGATGCAGACAATTCAAGTAAATATGTATTTCCTTTCGTGCCAAAATAATTGTTTTCTGTGTTCTGCTTACGACAGCATCAAAGTGTTGCAGTGTTACATTTTTAGACAAGTGACTTTATCAATGTTATTGTCAGCCTGTCAGTTGATTGGTCAATTATTTGGTCCAAACTAATATATATCAACCATAACATGGATTACCATTAACGTTTGTACTCACATTCATGGTCCCTAGAGGATGAATCCTACTGAATGTGAGGTTTTCCTAAGATGTCTTCCAGCTCCACTGTGTAGTTAGCATTTATACCGTAGTTCTAAGAAGGTTGCGTATTCTGAACTTTGATAATTTGGGTAGCTCAATGCCATGCAGTGATACGCACCATTAGTCTTATGACCTACAAGTCGGCCGAATGACAGCTAGACTAAAACAAAGAATCCTAGTTTTTTTCATGCCACGTTTCCTGTTGTTATTTCCTTATCTGTCAACAGGCAGCAGTTTGGAGGTGAAAGAGAATGAGGATTATAAGAGCCACATGGACTGCGACCTACTACGGAAATATCATCCAGCAGCTTTTTGCACAACTTTCCCCAAACACGGTACCCGATCCCTAAAGAGGAAGCAGTCGATGCTCCACCAGAGCCCCTTGACTTGTAAGAGACCAGCCTGGGCTGTCACTCAGAAAAACGCACTTGTGCACCTCAACGAGTTACAACCTGGTCTGCGGTATGAAATCATGTCGAAGACTGGCCCACTGCACGCTCCAGTGTTTTCTGTTGGTGTGGAGGTCAACGGTTTCCATTTTGAGGGCAGAGGACCGACTAAAAAGCAAGCCAAGATGAGGGTTGCAGAACTTGCGCTTCGGTCTTTCATCCAGTTTCAAAACGCCTCGCAGGCTCACGCCTCCATCGGGAACTTTACCAGCACTGCTGTGGATTTTACAGCCGATAAACTGGACATCCATGACGCATTTCTAAAAGAGTTTGAGCCATCTTTGCTGGAAAACTGTCAACTCCTACAGTGCAACACAGCAAAGAATGAGTTTTTCTCCAGCATTTACAACTACAGACAAGTTGTCCGCCTCAAACTGGACTTCTCAACTAAACCCAAAAGACAAGCCATTAGCACCTCACTTTTAGAGCACCTCAGCCCAGTGGCGCTGCTCAACGAGCTGCGACCAGGACTCAGATACATGTGCCTGACGGAGAGAATTCATGGCAGGCTGATGAGGAGTTTTGTTATGGTGGTCAGGGTGGAGGGGGGGGTGTTTGAAGGGTGTGGTCACAGTAAACGGATGGCAAAAGCCCAGGCAGCAGCAGCCGCCCTGCAGTCCATTTACAACATCACTCTGGGACCGGAGAGGAAAGTGATGGGTCTTAACGGCAGCAGAGCTACACTTCAGCTACCTCAGGTGAGGAGGTCCAACATCTTCTTCCACCAGGCAGTATTTAGACATGGATGTATAAAGAAAAGAAAAAAAAACATGTCCTTTTAGGACCTAACAAATCAAAGTTATTTTTAAGTGTGTCTTTACACATTTTAAGTGTGTCTTTACACGGAGGTTGTAGTACCGCCATTTGACCGCTACAAGAATTTGTTTCAAGGCCCAGCAGAATAAAAAAAAGGCGGTTGCTTACAAGTGTCTAAATGAGACGACTAAACGTCATCACACTCAACATTAGCCGCCTTTAGCTTAGCGGTGGTGACGTGAAGTCATGTGACCGTGCCGTAGTTCCTTTAAAGCCTAACAATAACCTTTTACTTCTGGAGATTGCATTATGGATTACCCATTATAAAAGTGGTGATATATGTGGAGAGCTTTATAACAATGTAATTGTTGGGTAGCCCTTGCAATGGCAACTCGTTAACATCATCAACAGTACTTTTGGGAAGTATGTTTTTTTCCCTCTGTAGTCAAATGTCCTGTCAGCATTTGACCCAGAGGGGGCCCAATACAGAGTAAAGAGACAGACTCAGTAAATGCCCTTCAGATGTTAAAGACAGATTTCCTTCGCTCTGAAACATCAGCAGTGACTCTGAATTCACCTCTTATCTGTTTAGCTTTTCAGCCAGTCTTCTAAATGGTCTGGATAAATGGGTCTGAGGTGCGCCGTATGCTACCAAATGAAGTGTGGCGCACATCAGCGCGGCCATCATGGCTTGAGGCCGATAGATGGTGTCCTGTATGCATCGTCTGCAGAATCCAAACATCCTTATTATGTCTGCGAGCCTTTAGGGAATTGTCCTCGATGTGTTTTGCTGTCGTTCTTTACGAATACAAGAAGATGTGTCTGCACGGAGCCAATGTGCAAAGGAGTATAGACTCTTAGACAGACATGTAGATACTTTATTAAACCCTGGGGGGTGATTCAAGAGGATGGAGACATTTTGATTGTCTCTGGACAAAAGGATGATTTCACTCTTCAAGCTTTAGGCTGTAACACTATGCAAAAGCTTTCCCCCCCGTATGTCCCAGACTGATCATTTAGCATCTTCTCCCCCCTTCAATATGAACTGTCTGTCAGGCGGCGTGACGCATTAATGAACATGATTACAGCACATTAGGGATGGAGGAGGAGCGGCAGCAGACCGCGGAGAGAGAGGTGGAGCGGGGAAGGCGGTGTGAAGAGCATAATAATCTGACAGATAATTGTTTAACACGCTCATTACACACGACCTTGCTGCCATCCAGAAAACGTCGAGCCACAGAGTTTCGCTCCCAAAAACGATCATCTGCTCTTTCAAAATGAGATGAAACAGAGTGTTATAAACACTGAGGAATTTGGGTCATGAGGAGTTTGAAATCTACACCTTTATTCCACATGTTCGACCTTATCATTCATACAGTTTGAGAAAAATAGCAGCCTGTTAATGTTGTCTTTAAAGCTTTATCCACTAAAAGTACCAACAATCGATCCGTGAATGCAGATTGAAGGGAGGCTGCAGTTCTTGGATAAATCCATAATATAAGAAATACTTTATTGATCCCAATTTGGGAAATGTGTTTTTGTTGCAGCGGCACAAAGACATGGCATTGCACAATACAAATTAAACCTTTTTCTTTTTTTAGACGTTCCCTGATTTAGGATTGTCCAGTATTTATACATTAATAATATAATATTAATGTTGTTTTAATCCACATGTGATTATGTGTTTCTGCAAACCCTCTTCAATCAATCAATGTTTATTTATACAGCCCAATATCACACATGTTACATTTGTCTCAGTGGACTTCACAGTGTGTACAGAATATCAGTATGACAATACGACACCCTCTGTCCTCAGACCCTCTGTCCTCAGACCCTCTGTCCTTAGACCCTCTGTCCTTAGACCCTCTGTCCTTAGACCCTCTGTCCTCAGACCCTCTGTCCTTAGACCCTCTTTCCTTAGACCCTCTGTCCTTAGACCCTCTGTCCTTAGACCCTCTGTCCTCAGACCCTCACATCGTACAAGGAAAACCTTCCGGAGAAACCCACAGTTTACCAATAGCATACACTCATCAGAGCACACAAACCATCAGACTCAAGAACATCTATCTAAAGGAACTGAAACCACCTCATTTGGAGAAACTTTGTGTGGCAAAATCTTATTGTTGTCCAAGAGTCATTTATGTTATACTTAAATGTAAAATAACAATCAACCCAAGACCTGTGAAACCTTCAAACCCAGATTCAAGATTCTTAGGTCACAGGCTGCTCCAACAGAGCAACATGATTATATATAGGACATAACACAAATACAATAGTGCAAGAGAATGGTTTTTAGATGTTCAAGTAAATACCAATAAAATAGAAATAGTGCAAGAAGAGTCTATGTACACAGTTCATATCCGTCAACAATCTAATCAAAAGCTGTGCTTTAAGCCCCTGATGCCTCCTGTGTGACTTTCTTAGTCCTGATCACATTTCAATGACCTTTCGCTGGTTTTCACTGCAATCACTATCCCTGATCACTCCATCATTGAGGATGCAGCACATGTTAAAGTCACAAGTGGTTCCTGTAGAAAATGTATTTGGTTGGGATGTATTTCAACTGCATATAACATGTCCATCCATTTGGATTACATAGTTCTTACATAAATGGACTAATAAACTCTCTGCATTGCAAACACATAATAACTATGTCTACAACCTTAATATCAAAACATCCAATGTGTTTCAAATACAATAGAACCAGGCTTATGTATATAAAATAAATATAGCTTATTTGGTGCATTAATTTAATAATGCATAAAATGTATACATTGGAGTGGAGTTACTATAGTAACGTGTACTCCACCTTTTGTGGGTGTGTACTGTGATTTCTTGATGCATTAAAATGTGAAACAAGGTGGCATGACTACTTTTGGGGAATGTGGTTATGTATTATAAAAGTAGATTATTACAAACCAAATAAGCTATATTTATTTTATATACATAAACCTGGATTTTATGAATTTAAAATGCATAGACTTTATTTGTATCGAATACAGAAGCCTGGTTCTAATGTATTTGAAACACATTGGATGTTTTGATAATAAGGTTGTAGACATAGTTATTATGTGTTTGCAATGCAGAGAGTTTATTAGTCGATGTATGTAAGAACTATGTAATCCAAATGGATGGACATTTTATATGCAATTGAAATACATAAATGCTCTATATTAGGGCCAAATATTTCTGTGAGTGTAGCAACTAAGTATCTCCCCATAAAAAGAGCGACAGGCCTCTACAGATATAATTAGATATTTCGACAGGTAGGAGTGCGACACCTGTTCCCCCGCACACTGGAGGAGTTTACAGTGAAAAGAAACTTCGCTGTCAGACTTTCAGAGGTTTCGGCGAGCTTCGTTCCGGAGGTCCGGGCAGAAACATGTCACAGTTGAAGCATCATTAAAGTTTTCAAATATTAATACCAAGTGTGGGACAATCAGGTTAAGATCATCTGATTCTTTAGTTCTGTGATATTCTCACCGAAAAGTCACATGCGAGAACTACGGAATAAAACGACATGTTCAATATGCATGCTCCACTTTTCAAACGATGCCTCTAGCATTTCTTCTTCTCCTGCAGGTCTTTGCAGAGTCCGTCTTCCACCTGGTGAGAGAGAAATACTCCGAGCTGACGGACGTTTGTTCCTCTTCGTACGCCAAACACAAAGTGCTGGCAGGAGTCGTGATGAGCAGAGGTTTGTTATCTTACTACACAATATCTGGCTGAGATAGGAAGAAGTATTTCTAATGAATGAAATGAATAGAGCGGTGCAGTGACGAGTCCTAACACCCGGAAGTGAGTCAGCATTTCTCCACTTCCTGTTTCTCAGAGCCAATGGGATCTGAAATAAGGTCTGTGGTTGAGACACATTGAAGAGACGGATCACGTTTTGTTCTAGGACATTAATCCATCAGCAGTGACCCCACTGGTGATTTCTGAAGAGTTGACGTGTCTGAAGAAAACGATGGTTGTTACCGAGTGGCTGAATAGGACTAGAGAAGTTGAGGACGTTGTGCGTTGTTACGCCGAACACGTGAACACTCCTCTAAGTTAGTTTCTGTTCTGCTTGAAAGCAAGTCCTCCTGCAGACTGTTCAAATCAAATCAAGTTTTATTTATAATACATAATATAATAAAACAAAAGCTTCAACTTGTACAATTTAGAATCTGTGTGTTTGAAAATGGATCTTAAGTTGGCGTGACGTCGAAGTCGTTCTGCTGGACTCGGATGTAGCTCCTTTATAGCATAACGTTAGCATTTTGCTTCGATTAGATTTATGATTCGAACATTATAAAAGTAGGGAAGACATGAGGAGATTATCCGGCTGAATCAAACAGGTTCGTTTCCACAGACCTTATTTCGAGCTACTTTCCAAAATCCTGTGGAGAAATCCAGTTGCTCTTTTGTCGAGGGAACCAGCAGCTCACTTCCGGGTCGGCCAACAAAAACACGTCATCCCTGCACCGCTCTATTGGGCCTTGGATGTAAACATGTAGCCTTCACCCCTCGTATTCCTCATTTTAAGATGCGTAATATTTGATGCACATAAATTCAAATTCTTTAGTGAAAACGTGTTCCTTGTTTTGCACAAACCAAACCATGAATGATTGACTATGTTGTAAAATGTCCGTCGTAGAAGTTTAAAAAGATATAATATAGCCAGATGTGAGAATGTGAAGTAGCTCAAAGCTAAATCCGGCATATTTACATTACATTTCATTTAGCTGACGCTTTTATCCAAAGCGACTTACAATTACCAATTACAGGGACATTCTCCCTGGAGTAACTAAGGACTAAGTGCCTTACTCAAGGGCACACTAGTGGTGGTGTTCCTGGCGGGATTTGAACTCACAACCTTCCGATCTTCAGCCCACCTCACTATCCATTAGACCACCACTATCCCCTTGGCATATCTCATGTTTTAAGTGTTCTTCAAAGCTATGTCCCTGCCAAATAAACGAATAAATAAGATCTAGGTAAATCAAATCTCAGGTATTGTCTCAACAAGAATATTAAAACATGTGAAACACTTTCCATATCTTATGATTAATCAACTAAAATCCTAAGAAAGACACGTCACATCGCCCCACACTGTTGTAATGTAGAAAACAGGGACAGTCGAGGCGCATCTGAGTAAAACTGTAATGCTGCAATTGAAAAAACGTTACCTCAAATGACCCGTTGTATCCAGAGCCCTTTTTACCGTCTTTGATGAGGCCAGATTGACACAGCATGTTTCTGAGATGTTGGATTGATTATTCGGTCACACATTTGTCACCAGCTCATCTCAGCACAGAGGAAATGTCTTGTTCTCAGAGACAAATGAGGCGTCTTGTTTGATTTGCATCATGTCGAATGTCTTGCACCATCAATTGTTTGTTGAACAAGTCACTAGAAATCTGAGCAGATGCTTTCCACTCTGTCTTTGTCACGATATTCATGTTATGTCACGTTTTTAAGTCTAGGTTTGGGTGTTTTGCCGTTCTCCCCGTCATGTGTTCCTCCTTGTGTATTGTCTGGTCCTTCTCCCTGTGTTTTCCTCTCGTCGTTAGTTTCCCTGGTGTGTCTAGTTGTCTGATTGTGTTCACCTGTGGCCTTGTGTTTTTCTCCTGTCGTTAGTTTCCCTGGTGTGTCTAGTTGTCTGATTGTGTTCCCCTGTTGCCCTTGTGTTTCTCCTCCCCTGCCCGGCTGTTTCTCGTCTTGTGATTACCCCTCCCTGTAGTTAGTCTCTTCCTGTGTTCAGTGTTGGTTCGTCTTTTGTTTGTGACTGAGTTCACCGTGGAGTGTTTTGTTTGTCCATGTTAGATATTAGCCCTTGAAATAAAGGTATTATCAGTGTTCTCTGCGTTTGGGTCCAACCTGCTTCACTCCACGTATCAGTTTTTTGTTAAATCCTTCATTTCTTTTCCAGGATTTGACCTCAGCACAGCGCAGGTGGTGTCTCTGGCCACAGGGACTAAGTGTCTGGATTTGGACAATGACAGTGACCACAGTGAAACACTCAGTGACTGCCACGCAGAGGTCATGAGCCGCAGGGCGCTGGTTCGATTCCTGTACGCTCAGCTGGAGCTGCTGCTCTGGTACGACCCTCAAATTACCCTAAAATACGTTTTTTGCTTCTATATCTTTGTCTAGGCTTGGTGGGGAATCTAGCTTTCTAACGGGGGGCATTTTGTCGTCAAATATTCTGTCTTAAAGGTCTCAGATATATCCAGAGCCTGTCTCTGATTGGCTCCAAACACCAAACAGATCATTGCAGCATTACCCATAATCCCCTCTGTTTCAGCCCTGTTTCCAAAGTGCTGATTCTCTGTCTGTTACTTTAGATGAAAATAAGGAGCCCCTCCCCACGCCCCTCTGAGAGACATTTGGTTACAAAGAACTCAATGGTGCTCTAGGAGGAGATTCAGGTGATAAGGGGGGGGGGTTTACCTTGGTTGCTGATTGGCTAATGGTTACACAAGACGTTATGACATCACAAAGTGGCCAAAATCTGATCAGCTCATTTTCAGACAGGTTTTTATAGAAATGGATCAAAAAGAGAGAGAATCTTTGTTCCTGAAACTTTCAGAGTGTGGTGACCACCTTTTTAATACACTGGGACATAATTCACACACGGAACTTTGGGGTAGGGGTGTGGTTTCCACACGGACATATGTGTTGTTGTCTATGTATGTTGTGTGCCCTCCTGTCTCTCCCTCTTGTTGTCCCGGGCTGCGACCCGACAACACCTCTTTATTAAAGTACCCTTCTGCACCTTCAATGCACCGCCTCCGACTCCCATATCTCCTGGCACTATATTGGTGACTCTGACACGTCTGGGGAAGTTTCCGAGACGAAGCCGAACACGGCAAAAGGAACTCCGGTTCCTTTCTCGAAATGCCGGGGATTTTTTGGAGACGTCCGTGGCTGCCACCGGCACGCGGACTGAGGCTCGGTGCGTGCTCCGCAGAAGGCTGGAGACGTTGCTCGCCGTTCCCGCATCGGGGGGACGATGCACGACCTGCTGGGTCGACCAGCAACCCCACGGCTACCTCATGGGGCTGTTTCTCCGGGGCGTGCGGCTGCACGTCCCAGCGGCGCTAGCTAACCACGGCTAGCAGCTGTCCACGTGGGGCTAACGACGGCTAGCAGCTATCGATGGCTGCCAGCTAACGGCCTCAGCTAACGGCTAGCTGCTAACGGCTAGCTGCTAACGGCTATCGAGTTTTTCCTGGTGCCTGAGAGGAGGTTTGACCATGTCTGGTTGGCCTCGTGTGAATCCTCTCGCTATTTCGCCCACCTGTTTTTTTTTGACCGTGGACAGTACAGCCCTTTTTGAGCTTTTTCTGGTGCCTGAGAGGAGGTTCGACCATGTCTGATCGACCTCGTGTGGACACTCTCACCTGTTTCACCACCTCGACGGCGGCTTCAGACGCCACTCACGCTCATCGACGCCTGGGTGGTGCACTCCTGGACCCCGTCTCGCCTCGGCGGTTTCGGACGTCCCCATGCCTTCACCGGCCCGTGGGTGGCGCGCTTCGGGACCCTGCCTGGCCTCTTCCCTCGCCTCGACGGTTTCGGACGTCGCCCATGCGGCCATCGGCCCGTGGGTGGCGCGCTCCGGAGCCTGTCTGGCCTCTTTCTTCGCCTCGGCGGTTTCGGACGTCCCCATGTCTTCATCGGCCCGTGGGTGGCGCGCTCCGGGACCCTGCCTGGCCTCTCCTCTTACCGCGGCTCACGGTTCATCTCGACGGCGGCTCCGGACGGCGCCCCGTCTGGCCTCTCCCCTGTCCACGGCTCCTTCCTCCCGGGGATGCTGCTCCTGCCCCCCGGGGACCCTGCTCCTGCCCCCCGGGGACCCTGCTCCTGCCCCCCGGGGACCCTGCTCCTGCCCCCCGGGGACCCGGCTCTTTCCTCCCGGGGATGCTGCTCCTGCCCCCCGAGGACTTTGTGCCCGCTGCCGTTGTGCCCTCGCCTGCGGCCGGGCAGCGCTCCTCCCTGCTGGGGACCACCGGGATGTTCGCGCCGTCCCCACGTCGCAGCGCTGCGGCCCCCTTACGACGCCTACTGCGGCCCCGTTCCGGCCCGTCTTCCACCCCCGGTGAGGATGCCCTCGTTGGGGTCCCTACCCTCTCCCGCGGCCCCCTTCCGACGGCCCGTTCCATGGCCCGGCCCCACCCTCCTCAGACCCTGTGGTGTTTCCTCCCGGACGCGAGGATTTTTTTGCCCTGTTTGAATTCTGGGGGGGCTTGTGTGGTGACCACCTTTTTAATACACTGGGACATAATTCACACACGGAACTTTGGGGTAGGGGTGTGGTTTCCACACGGACATATGTGTTGTTGTCTATGTATGTTGTGTGCCCTCCTGTCTCTCCCTCTTGTTGTCCCGGGCTGCGACCCGACAACACCTCTTTATTAAAGTACCCTTCTGCACCTTCAATGCACCGCCTCCGACTCCCATATCTCCTGGCACTATAAGAGTCTCTTTCCACAGAGGGGACACATGTTGATGTAGAAGAGACATGAAGAAGAGGGGACACATGTTGATGTAGAAGAGACATGAAGAAGAGGGGACACATGTTGATGTAGAAGAGACATGAAGAAGAGGGGACACATGTTGATGTAGAAGAGACATGAAGAAGAGGGGACACATGTTGATGTAGAAGAGACATGAAGAAGAGAGGACACATGTTGATGTAGAAGAGACATGAAGAAGAGGGGACACATGTTGATGTAGAAGAGACATGAAGAAGAGGGGACACATGTTGATGTAGAAGAGACATGGAGAAGAGGGGACACATGTTGATGTAGAAGAGACATGAAGAAGAGGGGACACATGTTGATGTAGAAGAGACATGGATAAGAGGGGACACATGTTGATGTAGAAGAGACATGAAGAAGAGGGGACACATGTTGATGTAGAGGAGACATAAAGAAGAGGGGACACATGTTGATGTAGAAGAGACATGAAGAAGAGGGGACACATGTTGATGTAGAAGAGACATGAAGAAGAGGGGACACATGTTGATGTAGAAGAAGAGGGGACACATGTTGATGTAGAAGAGACATGAAGAAGAGGGGACACATGTTGATGTAGAAGAGACATGAAGAAGAGGGGACACATGTTGATGTAGAAGAGACATGAAGAAGAGGGGACACATGTTGATGTAGAAGAGACATGGAGAAGAGGGGACACATGTTGATGTAGAAGAGACATGGAGAAGAGGGGACACATGTTGATGTAGAAGAGACATGGAGAAGAGGGGACACATGTTGATGTAGAAGAGACATGGAGAAGAAGGGACACATGTTGATGTAGAAGAGACATGGAGAAGAGGGGACACATGTTGATGTAGAAGAGACATGAAGAAGAGGGGACACATGTTGATGTAGAAGAGACACGAAGAAGAGGGGACACATGTTGATGTAGAAGAGACACGAAGAAGAGGGGACACATGTTGATGTAGAAGAGACACGGAGAAGAGGGGACACATGTTGATGTAGAAGAGACACGAAGAAGAGGGGACACATGTTGATGTAGAAGAGACACGAAGAAGAGGGGACACATGTTGATGTAGAAGAGACACGGAGAAGAGGGGACACATGTTGATGTAGAAGAGACACGGAGAAGAGGGGACACATGTTGATGTAGAAGAGACTCGGAGAAGAGGGGACACATGTTGATGTAGAAGAGACACGGAGAAGAGGGGGACACATGTTTGATGTAGAAGAGGACACGGAAGAAGAGGGGACACATGTTGATGTAGAAGAGACACGGAGAAGAGGGGACACATGTTGATGTAGAAGAGACACGGAAGAAGAGGGGACACATGTTGATGTAGAAGAGGACACGGAGAAGAGGGGGACACATGTTGATGTAGAAGAGACACGGAAGAAGAGGGGACACATGTTGATGTAGAAGAGACACGAAGAAGAGGGGACACATGTTGATGTAGAAGAGACACGAAGAAGAGGGGACACATGTTGATGTAGAAGAGAGACGAAGAAGAGGGGACACATGTTGATGTAGAAGAGACACGAAGAAGAGGGGACACATGTCGATGTAGAAGAGACACGAAGAAGAGGGGACACATGTCGATGTAGAAGAGACACGAAGAAGAGGGGACACATGTCGATGTAGAATAGACACGAAGAAGAGGGGACACATGTCGATGTAGAAGAGACACGAAGAAGAGGGGACACATGCCGATGTAGAAGAGACACGAAGAAGAGGGGACACATGCCGATGTAGAAGAGACACGAAGAAGAGGGGACACATGTTGATGTAGAAGAGACACGAAGAAGAGGGGACACATGTCAATGTAGAAGAGACACGAAGAAGAGGGGACACATGTTGATGTAGAAGAGACACGAAGAAGAGGGGACACATGTCGATGTAGAAGAGACACGGAGAAGAGGGGACACATGTCGATGTAGAAGAGACACGGAGAAGAGGGGACACATGTCGATGTAGAAGAGACACGGAGAAGAGGGGACACATGTCGATGTAGAAGAGACACGGAGAAGAGGGGACACATGTTGATGTAGAAGAGACATGAACAGGTGGATTTTGCATAATAGGTGACCTTTAACATAATTAGCGTGTCAGACATGGATGTTGACTGCAACAGTCATGCATACAGTTGTGAGGTGTCACTTCTGGTTTGAAATGCTTTCATTTAAAGTGCAAGGCTATGAAGGGCGCTGGTTCGATTCCTGCACGCTCAGCTGGAGCTGCTCAAATGACCTTAAAATACGTTTTTTGTTTCTATTTTCAGTCTAGGCTTCGTGGGGAATCTAGCTTTCTGACCGGGGCATTTTCTTGTCAAATGTTTAGTCCTTACACAACATCGCATAGGGTCGGATCAGTCTCAAAAATAAATAAATGTACATGGAAGGATACACAAATGTCACAAACGAGCTGAGGACCAAAATGCAGAACACGGGAAACCAGAGATAGTCGGTAACCAGCTTTATTGAAGGCAGTAGGCTGGTAGGAGACAACACGGCAGATAGTAGGCAAAGGGCTGGTCGGGGACAGGCGAGGGTTCCAGGAGAAAGCAGGACGGGAGACGCAGGCACAGAACGGGTCAGGGAGCAGGCGAGGCAGGCTGGTCAGGGACAGGCAGGGTCGAAACCGGGAGAGCAATCTGGAGGGTAATGCGGGAAAGACTGGCATGCTGCAAAGTACGATCTGGCACTGAGGTGAAAGTGAAGTGGGCCTAAATACTAATGGAGCTGATGGGTGTAACAGAGTGAGAGAGAGACAGGGTGTGACTACCAGGTGACTAAGGAATGATAATGCAGAAAATAGGTGAGTGAGAAAGTAGACTGTGACAACAAATGCCTCCATCCACACACATATTTTTCAATGCATACCCAAAAATGTATCATTTTATAAATGTAAAAACGTAGCATTGTCGTTAGGGCAATATGTCAGTTTGGGGAATCTCTTCAAATCTTACACAAACATCCACTTGGACTGAAGGATACAACATTGATTAGAGTTTGCTGGTCAAAGTCATGGTCACTTTGATTTAAAGTAGATATCTCAGAGTTGGGAATTATATTCAAATTCGGCACCAACCTTCACTTAACCCGAATTCATGACAGTTTGACACAATTATCTAAAAGGAATTCGAGGCTGTATTTTTCTTGATATCAACAAATAGCTTAAAGAAATCCAAACTATAAGTCTGTCTCTCAATGATGTCTTATTTCTTGTCTTTGTCTTTCAGCTCTAAACCCATTGAAGACGTTAATCCTAACCAAAACCTCTCTCAATATATTGGGGTCCCAAAACCTTAAAATAACGAAATCTAACTTTATCCGCAGCTGCAAGAGTTGTTGCCATGACAATAAACACAAAATTGACTGTTTTCATAAGGATTTAGTGTCTGTCGCTCTGTCTCTGTCTCCTGTTGGACTTCTCTCTGTGTTTCCTCTCCGTAGTAAACCAGCAGACTGTGAGGAACAATCCATTTTCGTACCAAATGAAGTTGGCGGTGGCTTCCGGCTGCAGGACGGCGTTTTCTTCCACATGTTCGTCAGCTCGTCGCCGTGCGGAGACGCTCGACTCAACTGCCCCTACGAGACCACGGCTGCATGTGAGAACTAAGCAATTAGACGATGGGAATAATGACGATACTGATGTTTTGGATTTCGTGATGTCATCTTGATGTAATTTGATCGGCAACCTCAATTTGAATGTTTTAAAGTCAATGAAAGACTTTAATTTGGCTTATTGTTAGTAGTATCACTGTTCATGTTTGTCATACTCTGTAAAGCACTTTTGGCTGCGTCAAGCATGAAAGGTGCTAAATAAATAGAGTTTATTATTTTCTTAGAATAACTTTACCCTTTTACGGTTTGGGTTTTCAGTTCATGAAAGCTAATAGTAACATTTTGGTTGCCTAAAAGAGTCCGGTTTAGCGTTCGGTTGTACTGAGTTCGATTCTCACGTCACATGTCACTTTATGGTTCCAAGAAACCAAGATAACAAACTTCCCAAATGTCCCAGATTGGATCAATAAAGTACATCTTATCTTATCTTGAGGCTTTAAACCAGTAATCTACAAAGGAATTGGTGACTTTCTGGTGAGTACACACACTTCTAGTGTACGGTCTTTCATCAAAATATTGGACCAAGTGAGATTTTGAACTGATGATGAAGTACGATGAAGAGTCAGAGGATCTCAAAAGTTATTAGAATTCATCTTGATAAGGGAACCAAGGATTGTACCAATTTTCACTCCAATAAATTCAATACTTCACGCATAACCTAAAAAGTACAGGTTATGATAGCGTTAAAGATAACATCAGAGAATCACCAAAGTCAGTGTGATTTATCCCCTCATGAAAATGTCATGGAAATCTATCTAATAGATGTTGAGATATTTAAGCCTGGACTAAACTGGATCAACCAACAGACCAACAATATCCAGGGTTTTCTTCAAATGCTGATCAGAGTATTCTCATCTGATAAGTCCACTTCTTCTCTTTTGTCAGATCCCAGCAGGAGGTTCCACTGTCACCTCAGGGTGAAAGTGGACGGTGGAGAAGGGACGCTGCCAATCACAGCAAGAAGAGCCAATCAGAACAATATGGCAGCATGTAAATCACCCGTCACAATGTCCTGCACTGACAAGATGGCAAAGTGAGTTTATAATCAGCCCTAGATGTAATAACAGTGTATTTATTGTGTTACATGGGGGTAATATGGGTCTTTTAACACAGGGATAATAAGGGTGGAATATGCATGTAATCGTAGTGCAACGTGGGTTTAATAACATTGTAATGTGGGTGTTATCCGGGTGTAATAACTGTCTTATAGGGGTGTATTAATGTGTGATGTGGGTGTAAAATATTGAATTCAAGGGTTAAGTTAACATCTTATTTGAAAGGATAATGCATGTTAATTACAGCTTGGGTCTTTTTTTGTAGTTCCATTTATGTCTGAGTCAAACTGCCACACCGCACAAACCATGTGTGCTCGGATTTCTTTTTAATTATTTTCCTCAACAGGTGGAGTGTTGTTGGCCTGCAGGGGGCGCTCCTCTCTCACCTGGTGGAGCCGGTTTACCTGCACAGCGTCACAGTGGGAACGCTCAGCCACACGGGTCACCTGAGCCGAGCCTTTGCACACCGCCTCGCACCCGTCAAGCACCTACCCTTCCCTTACCGACGACAGCAGCTGATGCTCGGCTGTAGGTCCAAATGTTTTATGCACATATGATATATTTTTTGGTAACACTTACCTAAGAACTCCTAACGTTAGTTTTAAAGACCCCCATGAAGCTTAGATTATTACGAACGTTCTCTTCGGTTTCCTCTCTGCTCAGGTCTGAACAGCAGTGATGTTCGGCCGTCAGGAAAGGCACCAAACGTCAGCGTTAATTGGAGTCGCGGGGATGGAGGTTTGGAGGAGATCAGCAGCTCTACAGGACGGAAGAAAGACTCAGGGACGCCGTCTCGGCTCTGCGGGCGAAACATGTTCGAATGCTGGCAGAGGCTTCAGCAACAGGTGGGTCAAAGAGATTCAGGGACTGAAAACAATTAAAGGTCCCCTGTTATACTCATCAATATATTATAGGTCTCAGATATATACAGAACATGTCTCTGAAGTGTTTGGCTCCAAAAACCAATCAGATCATTGCAGCATTACCCATAATCCCCTCTGTTTCAGCCCTGTTTCCAAAGTGCTGATTCTCTGTCTGTTACTTATGAAAATAAGGAGCCCCTCCCCACACCCCTCTGAGAGACATTTGGTTACAAAGAACTCAATGGTGCTCTAGGAGGAGATTCAGGTGGGGGGGGGGTTACCTTGGTTGGTGATTGGCTAATGGTTACACAAGCCAAAAAATGTTATGACATCATAAAGTGGCCAAAATCTGATCAGCTCATTTTCAGACAGGTTTTTATAGAAATGGATCAAAAAGAGAGAGAATCTTTGTTCCTGAAACTTTCAGAGTCTCTTTCCACAGAGGGGACACATGTTGATGTAGAAGAGACATGAAGAAGAGGGGACACATGTTGATGTAGAAGAGACATGAAGAAGAGGGGACACATGTTGATGTAGAAGAGACATGAAGAAGAGGGGACACATGTTAATGTAGAAGAGACATGAACAAGTGGATTTTGCATAATAGGTGACCTTTAAGTAAAGGATCTGAAAACTACTTTCACCACTTGCTGAATGCTATCGTTACACTGCAAATCACCCTCAACTCTCATTTGTATTTACATTCGGTTTCTCTCTTACTTCCTCAGTTGAACGGTGCAGAGGCGACTCCATGCTCATATTCTGGTTCCAAGATGGCGGCCGGACGTTACCAAAGGGCGATGCATCAGTTCACCAGCGCACTGCAGGGTGGAGGGCTGGGAACTTGGCTCAGAGAAACTCCAGAACTGGGTCACTTCAATGTTAGTGTGTGAGAAACTGTGTGAAAAGACTGAATGTTGAGGGCGAAGTACATGTATGATTTTCTTTGTGATTGTGTGGATGAGGTACACAGAATGTAACACTAGTTAGAGCAGAAAGTTGGTTATTTCCAGAGGTGGGAAGTAGTGGAGTACAAATACTTTGTTACTGTACTTAAGTAAAAAATGTTGGTATCAGTACTTTACTCCACTACTTGTTTTTCTGATGACTTTTTTACTTACATGTTGAACCCAAATACCTGTACTTTCTACTTCTTACATGTTGAACCCAAATACCTGTACTTTCTACTTCTTACATGTTGAACTCAAATACCTGTACTTTCTACTTCTCTCATTTCCCAAACAGCTGGTTCCTTTAGTCTGAATGTGTGTTTGGTGGCGTGATCATTATTCTTTAGAGTCATTGCGTGCCTATTGATTTGAACACGATCCGTGTATCCATCATTTCCTGGTCTTCTCTAAAGAAGAGGGACCAATGGAAACGTTGTCATGTTGCCGTTGTTCAGCATGGAAACATTCATTAGCTAACAATGACATTATTGTTCTATTAATATAAAGGGAGGTCGGGTACTCTTTAAAGCAGCTGCTAGTTATGGGTACTTTTTACTGAAGTACATTTCAAAGACTCTTTAATTTTACTTGAGTAAAGAATATTATTAGTATTTTTAAACATGAGTATCTGTACTTCTACTTGAGTAAAGGTGTACTTTTGCCATCTCTGGTTATTTCACGTCTATTTATTTTATATAAGAAAGGGTGAACTGTTTGGAGCGACAAGTAAATAATTCAAATATGCTCAAAGCATTCAGAACATTACATTAAGCAGAGTAGACCTCGTAGTGTGTAATGTTAGTTTAGGTTGCCTACAAATGGCTAAAAATGGCTCTGGAAGCCACTGCTAGCTTGTCTGGGTTAATAAAGTCTTAACAACGTCGCTTAAACCACATTGAAGATATTTATGGAAGTTACAGCAGTATAAAGTGAGTGTTTGAGTATAATGTAACTTAACAAGGCTAAACTTGCAAAGACACAACTGCACAGTTAGAGTTGAATGTTTAAAAATAGGTTGATCACTACAAATAGGGTGTTATATAAATAATAACATATCATATAGACTGTTATAATAATAGTATTAATAATGCTTTTGTGATATTGATAACTTCTTTAAGATACAATACCTCCCACCTACAGTACATATCAACAAACTGATGGCAAAATTGTATTCAGCTAATTAAGTCCGGAGCTGCTAAATGTATCAGTTTTATTTAGTTGATAAATACAAATTAAATGTTAATCAAGTCTTAATCAACTGTATTTGGTGTGACAAGTAGGCTAGTCCTAGGGCAAATAATCCTGGAATAATTTCATAAACTGTGTTTTACATCCTTTTTTTGCAAACATGGCATGGTGTCCTCACTTAACACGTCTAAAACAAATGTCCGGTCCCCGCAAAACACCATAAAAAAGAACACACACACAAACCTTGTCTTTGTCCCTTAGGAGGACATTGCATTGACTTATATTAATGCCTACATGACTTAACCTAACTTTAACCAACAACATTCCCAACTCCAATCCATACTCTAAATGTACCATAAAACCTTCAAAGAGCCTTACCCTAAAATGTAATCATTTACCTTGTGGGGACCAGATATTTGACCCGAAATTGAAGGTCCCCACAATATCAGTGTGTTAGGAGATTTCTATCCCCCATCTTAATAATTCAACATATCTGATGACTACAAAGCAGAATCTGTTTCGTTAATAACAACAGCTTCTGGTTTCTTTAAGCACTAAACTGAAAGTTACATTTTAATGTATTCTTATTTGTTTGAGTTTGTTTTGTGTGTTCTGTTGTTTCAGATATATTTATTTTAATGTAACTGTTTGTCTCACTTGTTCAGTTATGTTTAAGTTTATCACCCTTAATACATTATATATACATTTTGAACAGTGTTTTAGAGAGCCATTTTATATGAGGCCCAAGAGTGAAGAAATGTCGCCACCTACAGGAAGATTGTGTGCATTACAAGATGTGGAATCCATGTTGAAATCCCCAAAAATTAGTTTTGTGGTTCCTTTTTATTGTGTGTTCTCTACATGTATCCGTTAATCTCTGTAAATCATTCATTTATTTTCCCAAAGGTTTTTACTTTCGTGAAAAATGTTATTCTTGTGTAGTCTCTTGTTGTTAATTTGCAGAAAAGTGTTCAGAGCAAAGGAATGTAAAAGATATACTGGAAGGCACGTTGTTGAATGCTATGAACACTTTAATGGTTAAGTATGCAGAATGATTATGGTCTGTATATTGGTCATGACTATTTTTATCAATAGGAATAAATCAACCTATTTGTCTTAATTCTTGTTTTTGTCTTTTATTATATATAATTGATTAAATTAGTTATTCTATTAATTGTATTTTCTGCTTCTTTCTTTTGATTTGCACAAACTGAAAATACTTATACATCTCTATGAGCGCGAAGAAGATGCCCCCAAAATTATGTAAAAATAATTAAAACAATGAGTGGATGTTTGCCTTTTTTAAATATCAAATGAGCTCCTAATAATATTATATAATAGTATTTTCTGTTTGAATTCAAATTTTAAGGGTCTGAATAGTCAAGTTATTTTTGTCTCACTTCAATAAGTTAACAGAATATTAAAACTTCAGGGTAGGAAACAATAATAATCCTTATATTTATTATAGCGCTTTATCAATGACTCTCAAAGCGCTTTACACATACAGGGAATGATCATCTACTGTGGACAATACCCATAGGTGCAAGTTCGGGTGAAGTGTCTTTCCCAAGGACACAACGGCCTGATGCAGTGGGGCGGGAGTGGGTTTCGAACTGGAGTTCCCCAACGCCACCTTGATCTGATGATCACAGACCACTGCGCCACCCAGGAGTGAATTAAACAATAATGTCCCTTTTTTAAATTGATATGAGAATTTCTTTTAGCAAAACTAACTTTTTACACATCCATCACTTGTGGAGCAACATTTGCAAAGAGGTTAATAAAACAACTAGAAAACATTACAGCACAAATTGTTTATTTTCATTTCACAAGCAGCTGTTTATTCCTTATTATTACACAGCTTTAACCCACAACACTGCTGTCAAGTCGATTCAACAGGTTTACATTTTTCTTCTGAGAACTACATTGTGGTTTTTTTGCCACTTTGATCACACAAAGCACTGTTAACACGTTGCCACAGTTTCACAAGGCTTCACGACGGTGGTTGTGATCTGGTTTCATGTTTATTGATAGTGTGAACAGTGACTGAACATTATTAACATTGTTATGAACGTGGCAGGCAGCAAAAGTGGCTCAGTGTTGGTAAAAAAAAAAGCAGTTGAGTGCAGTGAAACTTGTTTAAAAGGTTGAACATTCACAATCCTAAACACACAGCTTCTATATTTCCTTCACACAAACAAGATGTCATTTAAACCAGTGATAACTCATTTTGCAGAATTCATTTAGGGAAAAAGGACATCAATGATCTGTAATGTTGTGCTTCGTTTTTAATTTGAATATTGCTGATTACAGCTGGAGTGAATAAAAAGAAAGTGAAGGAACAGAAATAAACGTTTTTTTTAACATAACATTTTTCCAACAGTGAAAAGTATCTTACATTTCTACAACTCAAATAAATTAGGAACTACTCACTAAAACATTTTTGAGAAGAAGTTTGAGAAGCTAATTTATTATTAGCCGAATGCAAAACTGTGGACTACATTTGCCATCTCTGGTGTAAATGACAAAATGAACTTTTATGTGAATGTAAAGCCTTTGACTGAAGAACTATGTCATTCATCACGAAGCAGTAATCTACACTGAATACAAAAAATTGAAATGCAGGAACATGTCATCAAGTTATAAAGGCTAATAATAAAACTGCTGCAGCTGAAAATCCGGTGACATTTTCATATATTACAGTTTATGATACAAATGTTATGGTGTTAAAATAAGAACAATATCACTTTACAGTTGCCTTTTAAGAAGTTATCACTTGTATTTGCATGTAATGAGGCTGTTTTACACCCAAATCTATATTACTTCACCAAATTTGGTATTTATAAGACTTTTCAATAGTTAGAAATACATTTCACTAAGTCAAGGCAGCTGTAAAGTGTGACCAAATACAATTCAATGCAATGTCAATGTACTTGTTTTAATGAACACTTTTGTTACAAACCAGCATAAATCTAAAGCTAGACTTAGAAACAATCAGTTTGAAATGGACTGTGCTTATTCATCGTTTTAATGCTGTAACTTGTGAGAACATTAAACACGTTTTTAGACGTTGATTTGTTTCGCACCACAGATAGACACACAGACTTTGTTCTCAGACGCACGCACGCACACACCACACACACACACACACATCACTACATCCTTTCCTATTCACTCCAATGCAGCGTTGGCTGTTTTAGTGGCAGTGGGGAAGCAAAGCAGGGGACAGCGAACGCATCACGACACTCCTCAAAAGGTTTTACTAGTTTTTAAGTACCATTACAAATATGACACTGACAGAATCCCCACAACAGTGTTTTCAACACTAAAGACTAAAGGGCACTGCGATAAACTAGGAAAAAACTATTTGTACATTCATGCCAAGTATTGGTACAACAGCAGGGCCGGGCACCAGAAGAAACATCAGTTAGTTTTCTCTTTTATCGTTGGTTGAAATTAGACTTCATTATATTTTAAAGTGAGTTAATTGATATATAACACGTACAAATAATGTGCTTTCTCTACTAACCTATTTTATTCCCTTCAAATCTGCTAAAATGTTCCTTTTATTAGAAATAATTGACTCAAATGTTGTCATACTTAAGCAGACTTGGTTCTACTTTAGTCATTTTTGTTAAGAGTTTCGTCTCTAATTATTAGATTTTGCGAGTAGAGCTTGAAACGATAAAAAGGAGGCATAGAAGTTTAATTTACCTCTGAAAACAAACCTTTCCATCTTAAATTAAAAGCTACTATTAAAGCCCTTCAGAAAAATGTGTGAACGTATTACTAATATATGGGTGGAGAAGTCTATTCTCGCCATTTAAAGTGCACAATTGTTTGTCTATTTAGTCACTGAAATGGGACTTCATTTAGTACCAAATACCCCAAATGACGATTAAATAGAGTATTCTTTAGGTACTATGTCTTGGTACCCGGCCCTGCATAACAACTATCTCAACAGGTACTGCTCTTAGAGACTAAATGTTTCATTAGCACACAAACAGAAACACTGTTGGTAAAATATCTACACATTTATTTTCTGTCTACTAGGAACACAGTGGCTGGTTCATGGCTTTACAGAAACAGAAGCACAGTCAGATCCAGATTAACACTGTGAGAAGAGTGACTAATCACGTATACGATGTGGGAGGTCATATTGGGGTCAAACTCTAACACTGGAGAAGTTTCAGTCAGTAAAAAAACCACTATCACCTTTACATAGGAGAGGAAGTAGATCAAATATAGCATCCTTTTGTTGGACTTTTGTAGCTTTAATATCCACCAGGCGTTATTTCTTTCCCTCTTTAGTCACACAACACTACTGTTTCTAGGTTTAGCAATATACCAGTTCTAGAGTACACAGCACCACGGCTAGCAAAGATAATGTTATTACTCACTTACTTTTTTCAGGTAGCCACAGTTTAAAAGTAGACAGATTCGACAATCAGCCATCTAACAATAGAATAGGACCATTATGTGTCTGGCTTTGCAGAAAACAATCTTTAAGCTAACCAGCATTACACTTTGTTGACCATTTACATAATCTACAATACTCTCCAGCAACAAAAATCTATACAAGACTATTCCAAAAGGTGCATTCCTGTACCACACAGACTCCTGAACGCTGAGCAGAACTGAGCTTTTACAAACAAGAGTGGTTGTTTCAAAGTGTGTTTTAGATAAGCAGTAAATCTCAGGTGCCAATAAAAGTTTTTTGAATGAAACAAATCCATTTTTCAAACAGCTCACTAAAATTGATAACTAGTCAAACATAATTTAGACAATGTTCGGTTGTTATTAAGGTATCAATTCAAAGAGTGAGGGCTTCTTTCTTTTTATATTAAGAAGTTTAGGTAAAGAAGGTAAATGGCAAGTTATCACAAATTAACTTCTAAAAAGAATGGTTGAACACAAAAGGATTTTCTCCAAAAGCATCAGATTCTTGTCCAAACATAAATCTGCTCTCAGTGGCACGGATTACATTTCGTTAATTCTCCACCTCACTTATCTTGAGTTTTGAGCATTTTAGTTTTTCACTTAAACAAACATGTGCTTTCATCACCAGGTCGTTTATTTAATTTGGATAGTGAAGAATTGCTCAACGCAAAAGAAACACACATAATGTGTATATATTGGCGGCTTAAGTTAGATAATATGTTTAATTTTTCATTCCTTCCCATCCTTTTTTTTATCTCAGAAAGCTGAAAACTGACTGCCTGCAGACTCAAAGGCAGCTTTTAAAACATATATTTTTAAATGTCATTGAGTATTTGCTTCAAGTTACGTCTGTTGTAATGTGACACGTTTTTACAGACCAAAAAAGACATGTTTGAAGCTGCATTTAAAGCCTGCAGAAAGTGAGTGGTCGATGCTCTTGAGAGGCAGACTTTGGGTGTAGTTTCACCGTAAAGTGGCAGCATCGGGAGGTCATTTCTCCTGCAGCAGGGCGGGGATGTTGATGTTCCAGCCGATGGCCTGCCGGTCGAATCCGCAGGTGAACAAGTTGCAGGACGTGTTGTCTTCACACCAGGCGGAGCAGCAAACCATCCGACGGTGACCCTGAAGCACCACAGAAAACACAGCAGCTGTTAGACACTGAGGATAATAATTGTTGGGAAAATAGTAATACTGAATGTCCTCTTCCAACATGAGAGTAACATGATAACAAAGGTATCCCAACTGTAGCTGTGAACCTGACAGGATGTGTGATTACCTAGAAGAGCATCAGGACTGTTTGAGGCATATGATAGCTATGTGATTAACATGATGATTCAGCCTCTATGGAGAGAGACATCAAGCATGCTCATTTCTGACGTGGAGCTAATCTGAACTAAACATTGAATACTGCTTTCTATTCCTCCATCTTGTGACTGTGTAACTCCCTCTCTTGGATATCAGCATGTGAAGGACACTGTTCAGGAACTACACTGAACAAAAATATAAACGCAACACTTTTGTTTTTGCTCCCATTTTTCATGAGATGAACTCAAAGATCTAAAACATTTTCTATAAACACAAAATAACCATTTCTCTCAAATATTGTTCACAAATCTGAAAGAATCTGTGATAGTGAGCACTTCTCCTTTGCCGAGATAATCCATCCCACCTCACAGGTGTGGCATATCAAGATGCTGATTAGACAGCATGATTATTGCACAGGTGTGCCTTAGGCTGGCCACAATAAAAGGCCACTCTGAAACGTGCAGTTTTGCTTTATTGGGGGGGTCTGGGGGGGTCCGAAAACCAGTCAGTATCTGGTGTGAGGGGTAGGGTTAGAGGTAAGGTAATGTTGTGAATTGAGTGGCCCATGGTGGTGGTGGGGTTATGGTATGGGCAAGCGTATGTTATGGACGACGAACACAGGCCACTCGATTCACAACATTACCCTAACCCTAACCCTAACCATACCCCTCACACCAGATATTGACTGGTTTTCGGACCCCCCCAGAGCCCCCCCAATAAAGCAAAACTGCACGTTTCAGAGTGGCCTTTTATGGTGGCCAGTCTAAGGCACACCTGTGCAATAATCATGCTGTCTAATCAGCATCTTGATATGCCACACCTGTGAGGTGGGATGGATTATCTCGGCAAAGGAGAAGTGCTCACTATCACAGATTCTTTCAGATTTGTGAACAATATTTGAGAGAAATGGTTATTTTGTGTTTATAGAAAATGTTTTAGATCTTTGAGTTCATCTCATGAAAAATGGGAGCAAAAACAAAAGTGTTGCGTTTATATTTTTGTTCAGTGTAGTATGTGATGACTACTTCCAGATTTAGAAAAAAAGTCAGATTTTTTAGGAAAAAGTCAGAATTTTTAGGAAAAAGTCAACATTTTCAGATTTTGAGAAAAAGTCAGAATTTTGAGAAAAATACATAATTTAGCGATTTTGAGAAAAAGTCAGAATTTTCAGATTTTGGTAAAAAGATAAAAGCAGAACAGAAAAAATACAGTAAAACATGGACAATGATACCACTGAGAATTGAAAGTTAACCCAAATTAAAAGCCATATTGAGTTTGCTGTTCTAAGATCCAATAGGGGACAATAATTAAATGTTTCAAATACAAGTTGCTGCAAATACTCTTCTGTGCTTTGATATATTATATGTATGTCTTCTAGGTTTTCTTTTACTGTTTTTGTCAGTTTTTTTTGCCATATTTGGTATGCAGAAAGGATCCCCCGTTTGACCCTAAGCCAAATAGATTTTAATTGCATTTCCCTCAGGAAGCCCCTTGTATTTTATTTAGAAACTGACATTTTAAATGTTTTTTTTCTGGTACCAGTAGTTAAGAACTAATTTAGAAACTCTTGACTTAACAATATTCGATAATTCTACAAGCTTTAAAAGCAACATGTAAAAACTACGTTTCCTCATTACACAGTACAGATAAATGCTGACCAAGTTACAAGTCTATTTTAATGCAATAACTAATTAAATAAAGACAGGGAATGAGTGTGTATGGAAGCTGCGAGGGGTCAATCCGAGTCCTCCCTCTAAACTGACCTGTCTGTTGCTGCGGGGGAGTCGAGCCAGCCGCACCCCCGACATGTCGAACAGCCGGACCTGCCTATTGTCGTGAGGAAGAGCGATGATTTTCTGGTTCACCGACACGCTGATCCTGGACACAAAAACAGGAAGAATATGGCGTGAAAAATAGGTCAGATTTCCACTATTATTTGCGACTATTTTCAGGTAAAACTAAAGTATTTTGTTGCTACTTTCTGCAAAAACGTGTTGTATGAATTGGACCACAAAACAAATTGTTTAAGCTACAACAGTTCACTCATAACTCAACATAACATAACCAGATCATAAACTTCTACCTTTTTCTGGCACACTGAACCCTTGATATCACTGGAAAGCGTCGGTAGTTTCAAATACAAAAGTTGTTCTTGTTTCCCTCAAGGAGCTATCAGGGTTACTAGCGCAATCCACCAAAAACACACAGCGTTTCAAGAAGCTCTATTTGCAGCAGACGCATGGAGCATGGTGGTTGTAAACAGTATGTTGTTTGAGCTACCAAAGTTGTTCTTGTTAACCGACATTCCTAAAAGACAAATAAACAGCTGTGATGGCGGAGAGGTTAAGGCGTTGGACTTGAAGTCCAATGGGGTCTCCCCTGCAGGTTAGTACCCTGCTCACAGCGTTTGTAGACCTTTTAAACTATTAGCCTTTGTTCAAATGCAGTCCAACAAGGGTCTTTTGTTGGAACTTGAGCAATGCAAAAAAACTTCCATGGTTCAAAGTGTTGGACAATTGTGAATTGCAAATTGACTTGAGGATAGATAGTTTAAGCAACTTTTTCTTGTTTCCCACAAGGACCTTATACGATTACTCAATGATTCCACATAGATCACTAAAATCTGCTGTGATGACCGAGAGGTTAAGGCGTTGGACTTGAGATCCAATGGGGTCTCCCCGCACAGGTTACTGTTGGGTTCTTCAACTGTTGTCTCACCGTTGGTTTGACGGTTTGTTGGTTTCTTGTTACCCAAAAGGGGCTCATACGGTTACCCGAAAATTCCATGAAGAATTAAGAACAGCTGTGATGGCCGAGTGGTTAAGGCGTTGGACTCGAAATCCAATGGAGTCTCCCTGCGCAGGTTAGAACCCTGCTCAAAGCGTTTGAAGTCTCTTTAAGCTTCTGGATCCTGCTGATTGCTTCCAAGTGAAGTATTAAAAGCTCCCAAACTTGTTCTTGTTTCCCGCAAGGAGCTGATACGGTTACCCGAAAATTCCATGAAGAATTAAGAACAGCTGTGATGGCCGAGTGGTTAAGGCGTTGAACTTGAAATCCAATGGGGTCTCCCAGCGCAGGATCCAACCCTGCTCACAGTGTTTGAAGAATCTTTAAACTTCTGGAGCTGTCTGATTGCTGCATGTGTTCAACTGTCCTCTTAGCCTTTGTTCAAATGCAGTCCAACAAGGGTCTTTGGTTGGAACTTGAGCAATGCAAAATAATGTTCATGGTTCAAAGTGTTGGACAATTGTGAATTGCAAAATGACTTGAGGATAGGTAGTTTAAGCAACCAGAGTTTTTCTTGTTTCTCACAAGGACCTTATACGTTTACTCAATGATTCCACATAGATCATTAAAATCTGCTGTGATGGCCGAGAGGTTAAGGCGTTGGACTCGAAATCCAATGGGGTCTCCCCGCGCAGGTTCGAACCCTGCTCACAGCGTCTGAGAAGGCTCAACTCTCCTTAAGTTAATTATTTTCTGTGTGGTCCTTCAACTGTTGTTTCTCACTTGGTTTGATGGCTCCGAGAATTGCCGTCCATTTCAAGATTGGCTGTGCTACATGGTAGCTCCAGTACTGTTTATTCCTTGGATTAATGTTTATTTTATTAGCTTTTCTTTTTAATGACTGATTTTAAATGCCATTTTCTTAATGTCTTTCATTTGTTGTAAAGCACTTTGAATTGCCTTGTGTTGAAAAGTGCTCTATAAATAAACTTGCCTTGCCTTGCCTTGCCTTGCCTTGCCTTGCCTTGCCTTGCCTTGCCTTGCCTTGCCTTGCCTTGCCTTGCCTTGCCTTGCCTTGCCTTGCCTTGCCTTGCCTTGCCTTGCCTTGCCTTGCCTTGCCTTGCCTTGCCTTGCCTTGGATCAAAGTGACAGGCCAGGTGTGAAATGTACACCAAAATTGATCTTGATTCAACGACTAAAACCCTTAACATTACTGGGAACTGCAGGTACTTAAAGCTACTAAAGCTGGTCTTGTTTCTCACAAGGACATTATACAGTTACTCAATGATTCCACATAGATCTTTAAAATCTGCTGTGATGGCCGAGAGGTTAAGGCGTTGGACTCGAAATCCAATGGGGTCTCCCCGCGCAGGTTCGAACCCTGCTCACAGCGTCTGAGAAGGCTCAACTCTCCTTAAGTTAATTATTTTCTGTGTGGTCCTTCAACTGTTGTTTCTCACTTGGTTTGATGGCTCCGAGAATTGCCGTCCATTTCAAGATTGGCTGTGCTACATGGTAGCTCCAGTACTGTTTATTCCTTGGATTAATGTTTATTTTATTAGCTTTTCTTTTTAATGACTGATTTTAAATGCCATTTTCTTAATGTCTTTCATTTGTTGTAAAGCACTTTGAATTGCCTTGTGTTGAAAAGTGCTCTATAAATAAACTTGCCTTGCCTTGCCTTGCCTTGCCTTGCCTTGCCTTGCCTTGCCTTGCCTTGCCTTGCCTTGCCTTGCCTTGCCTTGCCTTGCCTTGCCTTGCCTTGCCTTGCCTTGCCTTGCCTTGCCTTGCCTTGCCTTGCCTTGCCTTGCCTTGCCTTGGATCAAAGTGACAGGCCAGGTGTGAAATGTACACCAAAATTGATCTTGATTCAACGACTAAAACCCTTAACATTACTGGGAACTGCAGGTACTTAAAGCTACTAAAGCTGGTCTTGTTTCTCACAAGGACATTATACAGTTACTCAATGATTCCACATAGATCTTTAAAATCTGCTGTGATGGCCGAGAGGTTAAGGCGTTGGACTCGAAATCCAATGGGGTCTCCCTGCGCAGGTTCGAACCCTGCTCACAGCGTCTGAGAAGGCTCAACTCTTCTTAAGTTAATTATTTTCTGTGTGGTCCTTCAACTGTTGTTTCTCACTTGGTTTGATTGCTCCGAGAATTGCCGTCCATTTCAAGATTGGCTGTGCTACATGGTAGCTCCAGTACTGTTTATTCCTTGGATCAAAGTGACAGGCCAGGTGTGAAATGTACACCAAAGTTGATCTTGATTCAACGTCCAAAACCCTTAACATTACTGGGAACGGCAGGTACTTAAAGCGACGAAAGCTGTTCTTGTTTCCCACAAGGAGCTGATCCGGATAAACCAGAATTCCATAGTAAACTACCAAAAACAGCTGAGATGGCCGAGTGGTTAAGGCGTTGAACTTGAAATCCAATGGGGTCTACCCGCGCAGGTTCCAACCCTGCTCACAGTGTTTGAAGAATCTTTAAACTTCTGGAGCTGTCTGATTGCTGCATGTGTTCAACTGTCCTCTTAGCCGTTGTTCAAATGCAGTCCAACAATGGTCTTTTATGGGAACTCGAGCAATGCAACAAAACTACCATGGTTCAAAGTGTTGGACAAATGCGGTCCGAGTGGATAAGGTGTTTGACTTGAGGTTATGTAGTTTAAGCTACCAGAGTTTTCTTGTTGCCCACAAGGACCTTATACGGTTACTCAATGATTCCACAAAGGCCATCAAAAGCAGCTGTGATGGCCGAGTGGTTAAGGCGTTGGACTTGAAATCTCCCCGCGCAGGTTCGAACCCTGCTCACAGTGTTTGAAGAATCTTTAAACTTCTGGAGCTGTCTGATTGCTGCATGTGTTCAACTGTCCTCTTAGTCTTTGTTCAAATGCAGTCCAACAAGGGTCTTTGGTTGGAACTTGAGCAATGCAAAATAATGTTCATGGTTCAAAGTGTTGGACAATTGTGAATTGCAAAATGACTTGAGGATAGGTAGTTTAAGCAACCAGAGTTTTTCTTGTTTCTCACAAGGACATTATACAGTTACTCAATGATTCCACATAGATCATTAAAATCTGCTGTGATGGCCGAGAGGTTAAGGCGTTGGACTCGAAATCCAATGGGGTCTCCCCGCGCAGGTTCGAACCCTGCTCACAGCGTCTGAGAAGTCTCAACTCTTCTTAAGTTAATTATTTTCTGTGTGGTCCTTCAACTGTTGTTTCTCACTTGATTTGATGGCTCCGAGAATTGCGGTCTCCCCGCGCAGGTTCGAAACCCTGCTCAAAGCGTTTGAAGTCTCTTTAAGCTTCTGGATCCTGCTGATTGCTTCCAAGTGAAGTATTAAAAGCTCCCAAACTTGTTCTTGTTTCCCGCAAGGAGCTCATACGGTTACGCAAGAATTCCTGGAAGAACCAATTAAAACTGCATTGAGGGCAGAGTGGTTAAGGCGTTGGACTTGAAATCCAATGGGGTGTCCCCGCACAGGTTCAAACCCTGCTCACAGCGTTTTTAGAGTCTTTAAACTTCTTGAATTGACTATTTGCTGAGGTAGAATTCTGTAATCTCTGTGCATTGTGAGAATGGGTAGATTACGTCCTCGGTTTAAAGTCTCCAAGACATTTTGTCTGTTTCCAATACACTTGCTTGTTCCGACTGGACATGCAGATTTAAAACACATGTCGCATTCATATCTGAGCCGTTTAATGTTATCATAAAAACAAATATATATATAAGATCTTAAATGGTTAACTTCCTATTTGTCTTGCTCGGCTTGTCCACCACTAAATAAATATAAACACTGGAGATAATTCTGCATTACACATATTATGGCATATTTGCAGCTCACAGACCTGTTGACGGCGGAGTCAGTTCGGATGGTTGCTATGGGCGACCTCATGTTCTTCAGGTCCCACACTTTAACAGTGCGATCATCACTTCCTGATACAACGTTATCGCCCACCGTGAAGACAGCAGACGTCACCGTGCTGCAAGAAGACGAGAAAACAGGTTTAGACTGAAGGTAAAAGAAAGAAAGCATTGACTGTTACAACTTAATTTATTACGAGGTTTTATTCCAAACATATTTGTTTAAGTTACTTACATTTGGATGGCAGTATTGCTTATTCAACAGTTATTAAGCTGAATATTGAGTAGACTGATTATTACAGTAGAAGATACTTCAAGTTTCTCATTTGTAGCCGTTACAATTTATCGACCACCTGTGGCACAAATAACTACTACATATTATTTTAAATGGTAGTTTATTTAGTAGTAGTCCTTTTAATGTCCATAGGCGCTTTCACACCAAGTACTTTGCTATACTTAGTTCCCAGTACTTAGTTCATCACAACTCTTTAGCAGATCGCGTTCACACCGGAAAATAAGTCCCTGAGGGAGGGTTAGGCAAATGAAGCCGCTGACGTCACTTCTTCTTCTTCTGCTTTGGGTTTACTGGCAGGCCGCAAACAACTTCACGACGTATACTGCCACCCGAAGTCCCCGGCCAAAAGTCTGGAACGCCGACACCTCCTCATCACTCCACCGCTCCCATGTTTTTTTTTGTGTTGCCATAAGTTAGTCTCTCTCCGTTGGTGCGCTGGGCTAATGCTAATAATGCTGTTACGTTCCCTATTGGGCTAGGGGAACCAAAGGGAAGCGACACGACCAGAGTGGAATTGGTAATAATTATAGGTGGTTTTATTACAATATGAGATAACAAAAGGCAGGCAATCAGCCTGAAACGAACAAAAAATACCAAACAAATACCAAACGGATGGTCTAACCATCAACAAAAAGAGAACTCCAAAAGAGAGTTATAGAGCTTATCCAGAGTAATATTTAAAGGGAAAAACAAAACCTCACGTTAACCGTGGTACAAAGGAAATGAGACAGGCTGCACACACACAGCTGTAGCTGATCAACAGGTGCTAATTATCTGGGTCTAAGCTGTTACACGTTTCACTAATTCTAAATGCTGTTCAACAGGAGCTAAGCTACCTGGGTCTAAGCTGTTACACGTTACCACACACAACACACTACTTAGCACTCTGCTAAGCAGTCTAACTAAATACAGAAGGTTTACGAACACAACAAATAGCGTAACAAGAGGCTAGAGGCGTCTGTCTACAACACAGAGCCTCCCGAGTGATAATTGTTCCCAGGCTTTGTAGTCCTCTCCAGCAGGTGTGTGCTGGGCTTGCACAGGGATTGGAGAACGTCGGGCCCGCCGTGCTCCAATCAGTGTCCTCGGAGTGAACCAGGAGATGACAGCCAATGACGTTGGGGCAACCACACAGCTCATTTACATAATCACACACACAGCTGCAGACAATCCCAGACAGGTTATCGAGCAGGCAGAAACAGCAGCCGTAACAAATGCTAATGCCAGCAAATACAACGGCGGCTTCACAAAACGTTTCCGAGTTTTACGGGGCGTGGTTTGCAATCCGCCCAGCCAACCAGAAATGCGAACCTTTTTCTCCCATGAAAGTACCTGACTAAAAAGGGGGTGAAAAGGTTCTCATGAGTATTCGTTTTCTCATACTGATATTCCGCACAAACTGTGCTGTTGTATTTACTGTATAGTGTCCTTACTGTAAGGTAATTATTATATGTACAGCACTTTTTTTTCGTTTTGTGCTATATAAATAAAACTTGATTTGATGTGATTTGATTTGATGAACTAAGTTCTAGTTCCAGATTTTTTTGGTGTGAACGCAACATTTCAAGAACTATCGGAACTATACTGGGAAAAGTACTCCGGTCTGCTCAAAATGTCCTCATTTTATCCTTTAAAATCTTTGTAAGAAGGTCATACTTAGCTCATGACTTCTTGAGTTATGACCAAAACTTGTATTTATTATGTCAGAGTAAATCTGAGTTCTTCATTGAGTCATAGTGGACATTTGAAGAAATTCCTTGAAGCATTTCTTGGGATTTCATATTCACAATAAGGTGATTGACAGTGACCTTAAACTCTGACATTTATCCACCAAATTCAGAACAGTCCATCCGTAGTTCCAAGAGGACATTTGTGCCACATTTGAAGAAATTCCCTACATTAGTTGATAAAAAATACTTTTGAAGATAATAGGAAGGACAACATAAAAACATTATGCCTCAAGACAACAACAAAAAAAACATAATGTAATAAATCCATTATTACTGCACATGAAAAGTGCATGTGTGTAATATGTGTATGTGTGTGTGTGTGTGTGTGTGTGTGTACAGATGTAGCACCTCATTTCAGACTCCAGCTTCCTGCCTACGACCTGCCTAAGACCAGTATCGAGGAATGTTAAGCCCTCCCACTATTTTCCAAGAGGGCGTTGCCAGATTTTCAATTTCAGGTTTTAACCAGGAGATGGCGCGACAACTTTTCAAGCACTTTCAGTGCAGTATATTTTTTGTATATGTTTGTGTTTGCTTCCTCCTGCTCCCTTTCGGACACATACTGTATGATTTATTATTATTATTAATATGAAGATATTATTAAGATAAGATAAGATAAGATGTTACTTTATTGATTGAACATTTTAGTTTAGAATGTGCTGTACCACAGTAATTCAGAAGGCTCACAGGTCACATTTCGACCATTATTTAAAACAATAGGTGCTTTCACACCGTCTACAGTTTGATTTGTATAGAGGGAGCTCTGTGGCTGATTGGCCGGCGATTAGGTGTGGCGCATTTATCATAGGTGATCAGAGCTAACTGCCTGCCGTCAGATTTCATTTAAAAAACAGATCTGATTTTAAGACTATTTCTGCGCTCATAAAGAATGATAAGAATAAGAATAATGCGTATTGAACTGGTTTAATTCATTAGTGAGTTTATTTAACACTAGAACCGCCAATCGGGTCAATTTGTGTTGTGTGTGTGCAATGTAACTTTTTTTCAATAAAATATTAAAGTCTCCCAGTCCGTGACTTTTCCTGAAAGTGTGTTATGTAGCACCCTATGTTGTTAAAAATTGCATTCTAATAGCGGGATTTGACGGTGTTAGGTAGGCCTATACAAAAACCTCTGGCGGTTCTAGTGTTAAGGTAATTAGGTACAGTAGAAGCCCTTTTTTATCAGTAACGAATTTAGCAGTTGAACATAAAAGTCAACTAACTGAGGGTCACTTGCAATGACAGTGTTGTGTCTAACTGTAAGCTTGTCACTCAGAGTAACCTACAGTTAATTTAGCTGCTGGAGAAGAAAGATCAGGGGGGGGAGAGAGCTGTGGTTAATGGGCCATTAGGTGTGTAAATGCAGAGCTGAGAGCTGCCGTTTCATTCAGACTGTTTAAAAAACGGTAACAACGGACTATTTTTCTTAGCGGATGCATGTCAATTTAAATCAATAAATAGTCATGTCGTTACTTTGTTGAGAATGTTTTCGCTTGAGCGAGTGCAGATCACGTACCAATCACGGCCCTCGCGTTTCAAACTGTCCGAAATGAAGCGCTACATCTGTATGTGTGTGTATATGTGTGTGTGTTTGTGTATGTGTATATGTGTGTGTGTGTGTTTGTGTGTATGTGTGTGTGTGTCAGACTGACTCAGTGTGTCCCTGGAACACGTTGACGGAGTGTATGGACGGGTCTCTGAAGTCCCACAGTCTGAAGGTGGTGTCTCTGGACGATGTGACCACCAGACGCTGGGTGGGGTGAGTGCAGCAGTGTGTCAGCTCCTGGTCATGGCCTGAACACACAATATAATACATTTAATTAGGGATACTCCGATCGCCAATTTTGGGGCCGATCGCCGATCCGATCGAGTGGGCGGGGCCTAAATGGAAGATTTAAACATCACTTTAAATCTTCCATTTAAAGTGATGTTTAAAACTCAGTTAATGCTCATTCACTGGAGCTTCCACTAACAACAATCAACTTAATTATTACATTCAAATGATGTACATTATTCAAGTTTACATTCACTTTGGAGAATAACACGGGAGAAATGAGCGGAAGTGCTCTCTCTCCCTCTCCTGACAGCCTGTCAGAATCTCATGCAGCTCACTGATCCAGTAATGAGTAACCCGACAGTGAAGAATAAATATATTTATAACTAGTTTAGCTTGTTCCAGAGGTAGATAAATAGCTAAGTGTGTTGGGTCTAACTCTTGTGTGTTTCGCTCCGCTCCCCGGTCCGGCGGGCGGAGCTGCAGGATTTCTGCTTCACGTTGCATTCCGCTATTTTACTGTCTTTTTCGGACACCTTAAAATAATGCCAGACCGGTGAAGCCATTTTGGCGAGCTTGTTTTGCCGCGCACAGAGAAAAGTGTCATGTATTTTTCGTCATGCGATCGGCTCTTGCGATCGGCATGTTTAGAGAGCACCGATCGATCGGTAGAGAGTGAGTATCGGTGACCGATCGATCGGAGCATCCCTACATTTAATATAATACAAAAAAAGTTTAACAGCAATAACTCATTTAGTACGACAAGAGAAGTGTCTATGGAAGCTGTGAGAGGCCAACATACAGTACACATGCTGCTATATTCCAAAGTCCACCAATAAACTCATATTAAAAACAGTATTAGAGAAATAACTAATTTAATAACAACTAGAGAAGTGTCTATGGAAGCTGAGAGGGGCAAACATTTTTTATTATTTGGGCTATAAGAACATGCTTTAAAGTTCAAAGTCCTACAATAGATTAAAAACAGTATTATTGTAATATTGCTTTCATCCTACCGGTGAGTGAGTGCACGAGCTCTGAGGTCTCCACATCGTACAGATTTGCAGCTCGATCCCAGGACGCAGTCACCACCTGTTTGCCTCCCACCAGCCAATCAGCAGCGATCACCACGCCCTGATGGCTGCGCAGAGTCGTGGTCGCCACGCGGACAGACGGACAGTCGATCGGACCCTCCACCTCGTTATCAGCCTCGTCTTTATCCGAAACGTCCACGTCCTCTTCACAGGGTGTTTGCTGAAGTGTTTCAGGAACATTAGAAACATTACAGACACACCAAACCAATACATTTCAAGTCATAGTACATTTCTCAAAGTTATTGAAGTGAATGTTATTTTGTATATATTGATTGTTTTGCTTTTATTTATGTCTAAATGTGTGCATATGTATAAATGTGTCTGTTGATTGTGTATATTTTTATATATCTTTGTTATTGTATTCGGGATTGTGGGAAAAGGTATTTCAATCTCTCTGTCTGTACACACAAACCGAAAGATTGACAATAAAGTGGACTTTGACTTTGAAGTGCAATCGTAGGACACTTTTAACCAAGGAGTCGAGCCTGTGACCTACGGTTTTGATTGCCATATCTACACTGTAACTAATGTCCAAATGACGATAAAGCCTTGAAATTGATTGAAACTAGCATGCACCACGACCAATCTGAAAATGAACCGAACTTCTTGGACACATTGAACCAACGCTAAGAAAGCGACAATGTTCCCTGAACCCAGGTTGAGAGTATTCTTTACTTTTAACCATTTTCACGACGCACCTAATCCATCAGATAGCACCCGCAGCAAATACTCAAATTGAAGTCTTAAAGAATAATCTGACGCTGTGAGCAGGATTTGAACCTGCGCGGGGAGACCCCATTGGATTTCGAGTCCAACGCCTTAACCACTCGGCCATCACAGCTGTACAAACCGGATTTGTGAAAATCAAGCAGTACGTATGAAAGCATCCGATGGAACAAACAAATAGCAGATTGCCTCTTGAAGTGGGTGTGAATGCTTGATCGTCCATGACTGAAACTTAGAAAAGCCTTCGAAAACAGTCACCATGCTAATCTATCTGAGATGTGTGAGAGGTCTTTAAAGCTTTGCATTTGAATGGGTGTTTTTTTGGAATGCTTGAGTACCCATGAAAACCTCTTTTGACTGAATTTACAACTGGACCCAAGATGTTTTCTGTATGTGAATCTCCAATCATGATGATGATATCAGGTACGGAATAATACAAACCATTAATGGTATTGATGTTGTGCGTAATAAAGTCAATTTCCACTGTGTATATTTGTATTTATACTTTTTACATCTATATACCTTTACTTGTATATTTGTACAATGCATTTATTTTGTACAGACTGCTGATAGATGTGTATAGAAATGACTGTTTGCACTCTGGTTAGACCCTCTTAATTTCGTTACACTCGGCTTGCATTATGTAATGACAATAAAGTAATCTAATGTACACAGTGAATAACACCCAATGGTGACAGCTTAACGCCCAAACATAAACCTGCATTCAAATGGCTCTTAGGGCGCTTTAAAGTAAGAAATGCTCCATCATATCAAAATCTGCTCAAAAACTGTACATCATCCCTTTGAGAAACTCTGAGTCAGCCTACCATGATGTGCACACACCCACACACTACACACATGACTGATTAACTGACTTCATAGTTCACTTAATTTCTCTAAATAAATGTACTTTAATTGGAAAGGAATCATGTGTGGTCTCCTTCTTTTGTCCGTCCTTGAGCCAGGGCGTGACAAATGATATAATGACCATCGACATTATGTCTGCAATAACGTATCATTGTATCATAAAAATCAAAAGACACACACATACACGGATGTGATGTTGTTGATGCTTACGCTGATATCAGCAACAGGCTGTGGAGTCGGCAGCTGCACCATGTACCTCCAGATGTGAGCTGTCTGGTCTCCAGAGGCTAAGGAGAGAAGAGAGATCAGGAACAACTTTAGAGTTAAAAATCTGAGTATCAGACACACACACAACACACACACACACACACACACACACACACACACACACACACACACACACACACACACACACACACACACACACACACACACACACACACACACACACACACACACACACACACACACACACACACACACACAAAGAGTATGTAGAGACAAGCTTGTTTACCTGTTAGAGCCATCTGTTCAGTGGGGTGGAACTTGATGGAGTTGACTGTGGAAACAGAGATGAATTAGTCAAACTGATGAATAGTACTTTTGTTTGAACCCTGACCTTTAATTATCTGACGCTTCTAATTAGCTTTTATTGAAGAGTTAATACGGAGAGTACAACTTGAGTGCTAGTGACTGGATTCAGAAGGTCATCATGTTGGCAAACAGAAACATAATGGTCTTTAATTCAACAAATAGGTTTAATAAGATCTCTCTGTTGTATGTTTTTTAAATGTCTAACTCTACCTGATCCTTGGTGGCCCATATACTTGAGGAGGCATTTTCCCGTCTCAATGCTCCACAGCATCGCAGAGTGGTCTGTTTGAACACAAGATGGACACAAAACAGATAACAAAACATGACATTTAGAGGTTTGCTTGATGCGTACAGACTGTTTGAATGCAGAGTTTCTGAAGTTATGTTCAGCATGAAAGGAGTTGCTTCATAAACCAAAACTGTCAAATGATATCAAGCTTTCCTTTTCTGTTTGATATAAATTGAAGTAATGTGTTAAATACATATGAAATAAAATCATGTCATATTCTTTGGAGGGCCCTGAGCTGGACTGAAAACTTTTTTTATCCTGGCAAACTTAGTTATATCTTCAAATACCGTATCAATGTCCAAAGAAATCGATATATATATCATATCGTGATGAAACCACTAGAAAGAAGCCCTGACATTTTCAACTATAAATACGTGAAAACCAGGAACACTGACACTTCATTTGATGCAAATTAATGATCAGATATCGCCGTTTATTTAAAGAAAAACTGACAAAATACTAAACAAAAGTCTAAACTCTTTAACAAAACATTCGAAGCCATACGGTGTATATCTTGGGTACGTTTTCTCATTCACCACGCGGTCTCTATCGTGCGGTTAATCAATTATTTGCCTTCCACTCATCGTGAGCACCTGTCACCTGTCGTCTATTAAAGGGCCCAAGCAACGCCTATGTGACGTCACCATAATAATTAGGGATGCTCCGATCGATCGGCCGCCGAGTTCACAGTTCATGAGCGTGCTCCACTAGCCCCCCCCCCTGCTTAACAACTTCAAAATGCTGGCTAAGCCCCGGATCTCATACAATCCTAAATCTGCCTCTGCTGCCAGACCCACTCTAGTATATATTCAGGATGAAAAAGAGTGAATTACCTGCAGAAGCTGTTCCCAGCACCATCGGCTGAGTCCTGGTGACGCTCAGGTCCCAGATGCCGTCTCTGTGGCCGACGTACTCCTTCACCAGCTGACACACCGCTCTGGACGTGGTCGCTTTGAAACTGGAGACAATCTGACACCGGCACAAATATATCACGTTAACTCTGAAGAAAACCTTGGTGAACCTAACAGGGTTCCTACACACGTTGCTTCCCAAGACGCCATCTCTTTTTGTTGTGTGTGGGAAGTTATACGGACACGTTTCAGTAAATTCAATCTATTCTTTTAGAAATTGAGGAGTGGACTTGGCATTTTTGGTGGTTTAAGACTAGTGCTGCAGAATGTATTGAAACACTGCAATGAGTGCAAAATCCAAATGGCAGTAAGCTCAATATTTAGTAAAGACTACATTTTGTTGAGCTGCAGATAAGTCCTCTCCAACAAACTCATATTTCAAATTCAATATCAGTCCAAAAAAAATTCATGTTTTCCGTAAAATCTTGCAGCCCTAATAAAGACCCTAAAACACACTGTTCATTATTAGAGATGATTGAGGCCTATTTCTGTTAACCCTTGTGTTGTGTTCGAAAGCTGTTACCGTTCATGGTGTTCGCGGGTCAATTTTGACCCATGATTTATCTCAGTCCAAAACACACACAAAAAAACGACTATCATCCAATATTGTTTTAACTACATCATAACTAACTTATTATGCATTCATAACCGAACAATCCTGTTGTAGTTTAATGTTATGCAACATAAGGGTTAACTCAACACCTTTTTGAATGAAATGAGTGACTTTTAGACGGCATTACATATTGTACTCACACTCTACCTCGATGCACTTCATTTTTAATTAGAAAAACTGCAACTGCTACCTCTTGTGAGATGCCTTTATAACATGATGCTGAAGCCCAACACAATTTCCAAAGGTGGGATCATTATTATTATTTGTCGGACAGTTTGTAGATGTTCTATCTTCACGGTCATCTGTATATCATTCTTACTCTCTAAGGCTGGTTTCATTCAATTTCTATTTTGAGATGTTTCTATTTTAGAATGAGTTATTTCTACTCTTTTAATTTGTTATTATGTGCAATGCCTTGTTTTGTTTTATGCTACTGCAACAAGATGTCTTTCCTAAATTGGGATTAATATTAAAGTACATCTTATCTTATCATTAAAGTATATATACTATCAATTCATTTTCACGAAACCTTACCTAAAATACTTGGTTTTCAACATTTCCACACAGTTTGTTTTACTCCTGTTTCTTGCTGTAAAGCCTTGGGTCCCCTGAAAGGCGCTATATCAATCTAAGTTATTATTATTATTATTTCACACACACGTTTCGGGCTGGGAATGATTCAATTGAAATTGTCCAGACTCTTGCACTGCTGTGTAGGAACCCTGCTGTGACAGAGGGAGGAAGCGGGTCAAAGGAACAAAGTCAGCGGGGTCCGTGTATTACGCAGGGCTAAAAAAAGCTTTGATTATAAACAGCGTTATTCATATCAGTCCTGGGTTCAAAGAGCTTTTACAAACACATCTTTGTTGGTGTTTGTTTTAAGCTTGTTTTGTGGGGTTGCCACCAATCGGATGCTCTAAAACAGTGCTTCTCAAAGTGTGGTCCGCGGACCACTGGTGGTCCGTGAGCGCCCCCTAGTGGTCCGTGAGTATATTGGTAACATTTCACATTTAAAATAAATAAATAAATTTAAGTTTTCCGCACTCTCGCGGGAATATCTCCGCAATGGAGAGAGCTTAAGTTTCACTCTCGATTGCATGATATAGCCCAGGGCAGCACCTTCATCACACATGTTGCCACTTGTTTGTACCATTTTCAGGCGATTTGTAATCTGTTCTAGAAAAACGATGTGTTTTTTGATATTTGTGGAGTTAGGTGGTCCGCGAGGGTTTTTCTATTGGTTAAGTGGTCCTTGGTATGAAAAAGTTTGAGAAACACTGCTCTAAAACAAACACCTCGAACGACCCAGATCTGGTATCAACACAAATGCAGAATCATTGAGTTTCAGTGCCTGCATTCATCATACCAGGGTTACTATAGATGCAAAAAATAAAACGCTAGAAGGGGAAGAAGAAGCAAAAAATACTGTGTTATGATAAGAATTTGATCAGTGATTAATATCAGTTTTATCAAAGAGTTTACATTGAAGATGGGGATGATACAAACTCGACCCTCGGTTCGTTTTGGGAACAGACCACTAACTAAATTCCAACTGAAAGGAAGCAGGAGAGCATAGAGAACGGCATCATTCAGGTGAAAAATAAATACCTAATACACAAAAAAACAGAGCATTTGCTTACAGTTTTCCATCTGTAAACAATATATATTTAAATCAACAAATTATAGGAAGAATAAACAGATATAATTGACACTGAAGTCGAAAAAACACCGTTGTTTTAGCACGGTGGAAACCAGTGGTTGTTAGCAAGCAGCGTGGCAGGTTTATTTCTACTGTAAATGGCGTCATGTTTTATTTATTTGCATTAAATGTAACATGATTTTGCCAAGTTAAGGTTTGACAGATGCTGTGTGATAATGTGATAAATGAAAGGTTAATAGTTTAACAAAAAGCAAAAAGCGTTGAAAAGTAAGCTTTAAGTAACTGGTCAAATCTAACGCACAGAGAGTAAACTCAACAATGACTGACAACCACTTTCAATAATTCAGTTATATCAATAGATGTTCTAATCAGTATTCAACCTTGGTTATGTTGGCACTTGTGATGGAAGGGTAGCTAAACTATGATATTGGTAAAGGACTGTACTTATAGCGCTTTATCCAGTCTTTACGACCCCTCAAAGCGCTTTACATACTACATGTCATTCATACAGGGCAGTGTACCTTACTCTAGGACAGGGGTGTCAAACTCAAATACACAGTGGGCCAAAATAAAAAAATGGGTACTAGTCGAGAGTTCAATGGTTCACTGGTTCAATGTTTATTACAAAACCTTTGAAATGAACTTATTGCACATATTAAACCTGGAACTAACAAAGCTTAAATTATTTCCTATAAAAACAACATTAAACATTAAATAATCAGTTGCATTCATTTCTTATGGCTCTATCTGCAGCTTTTCTGAGTCATTTCTTATGATAACATTTTTCCACAGGCCAACAACAGAAGAAAAAAACCAAACATGCCCTGTTGTCGTGAGAGAGAAAGTGCAGAAGGAAACATCCATTAAACTCAGTGTGCTGCTCTGTGATGCTAGTTCAGATACTTGGCATCTCATCTTGGGTGCAAGGTCATCAATGTTTGGGCTCAGGCTCTGAGCGGAGGAGACCCTCATGATGGAGTGAAGGTGTGCGTGCAATATACCGGCAGGCCAGATCTAATAGTAATTAGAAATTATCCTGCGGGCCGAAATTAAATTCACCAAGGACCTGATTTGGCCCCCGGGCCTTGAGTTTGACACATGTGATCTAGGAACTAACATTCATACACATCCACACACTGTTGGCAAACTCAGGGTTAAGTATCATGTGGGCTGCACGGGCTGCGATCAAACCCACAACCTTCTGGTTGAAAGACGACCGCACTCCCTCGCAGCCAGTCGCCCTATTGGCTAATGTTATTGCAGATATTTTGGTAGAGAAACGCTAAAAATATATGTTTGTTATTTAGAAAAACTGTGTCTCTGTAGTTTGTTCACTTGAAATATAATCAGCTGTAAAAATATTCCTCTCCTTACATATTGTGTCTTTGGTAAATAATTGGACATATACTCTTAAACATATATGTGTTAAGTGTTTATATATATAACAAATAGTATACAAGGTCATAAAGGCCCAAATATCTCTATTAGCTTAGGATATCCAATATTGGTTGGGTAGAACATTTGGGGTTTAGTCAGAAATCTCTAATTCTTGGCAAATAAAACCAAAACAAACTGAATTGACATGTTTAACAGTCAGTAAGCCTATACACCTCTGTTAGCAGAAACAGCTTCAACATGTATAAACGTCTCAAATCAAAGGATTAAAAACAATTAAAAAATACAGCCGTGCAATTCATCCTTAATTGATCATTGAAATCAGCCAACAAATGGCCCTCCACGATTCGAATATTGCATTAATTGTGGCATAAAAAGCACGTTTGTACCATTTATGTGAAGAAGCTGAATGAAAACCAAAGAGCTGCAACTGAAAAGCCTGTTAGTGAGATAATGAGAGCTTTATCTCACACCAGATGATAAAAAAAAGCTCAAACTCCTACATTTGATTGACCAAGTCTCTCGGGGAGGGGGAGTCGACCCCGTGGCTGGGCTGCTCATGCATTTGGCACAAATGGAGGGAGGGATTTGGGGGGAAAAAAGCGACAAATTACCCATGAGTCTCCACCCCACAACTCCCAGCTGGTAACGCTGAAGTTGCGGGATCCACCTACTCTGGCGTGGCAAGAGTTTGAACGCGGCTACGAGCAAAGAGGTGAAGAAACACAGCAGTTCTGTTCTTAAACATTCAAAGACAAGTCATGTGATCGTGCACTGATGGACATCGAAGGAGCCAATTAAACCTTCCACATTTTGGATTTTAGCGTACTTGATAGAGAAACTATTTTGTTTCCAGATCAACGTTCTCAAAACAAATGAACACACAACATCTTCTGGATAATAATACAAATATTAAACAGATTATACCTTGCTTGTGGAAGCCTTGTAGGTCGTCTTCAGTTTCTGTGACAGCTGGCTCGTGCTATGACTCGCTGATAGAAAGATATCAATTAGTAGTTACAAAATAGGTCAAAAATACGCACAGCACATATAAGCATAGGCGGCGGGTACTGTAGGCTAGGGAAGGCTAAGCCTTCCCAAATATTTGTGTCACTGCATCCTGGTCAAATTAAAATATAATGTTTGTGTCTTTGACATTAGGGCTGCTATGCAGCCTGTACTCTGAATCCAGTTCAACAGACCCTGATCTCTTTGAGTTATCTTAACTAAACCTAACAAAGAGATCTCGCTAAGCGGTCCTACGACGTTGGTTATCAACTCGGTAAATCAAGCCAGGGTTTCTCTCTCCAGCTGAGAGCGTGTTCACGTGAAAGGGGCGGGGTTAGCAACATTTGACCAATCACAAACATGGAGAAGCGTACTGACAGCGCAGCGTCATACTTCCTGAATGAAAAGTCAACTATGATATTAGACAAATATGAAGAAGTTAAACTTTAATCATCCATGACTTAAACACTTGATCCAGGATCAAAGCCACAGAGCTGCACCTGCAAGCTGAATACAGCTGGTAACAGAACAAGTGTTTGAATGCGTACACTAACAGGTTTATGATATCACTGCCCCGTCTAAGACACCATCTGACTTTCATTACATTTGACTCGAGTGTTTCGTCAACTTAATGTGTTGCTTAAAATAATACTTCTGCATACAGTATGTGACACTGTGAGTGTTGCACGGCCAGATACGACTCAGCTGACTCAGATAAGGAGATATATGATACATTATGTTGTGATATGAATGATAAGTGCGACACGTCGGCGTCTTCCTTGCAACGGCAGTTTAAACTGTATTTCCTCTATCCTGTAATATGACTTGATAGGTTTAAACTCCGCACACAGCAGGCGGTGCTTTCACTGAGTTGATCTCTTGACGCCGGAGGCTGGCAGCATCAGGTCAAACAAGTTATTTAGCCTTCCCAAACCTGAGCCTCACGCGCCGCCTACAGTATGCATATAAGGCAGCAATAAATAAATGTCATTTTAAATGAGCCTGCATTCATTTGTTCACTGATTTCCTTAAAGGTAGAAAAAAGTGTCAAACTAAAGTTACAAATTCATGTTTTTTTCCATTTGAACTGAGCTCTTAAATTACTTATTTATATGTTTATATATCAAATTATAAATCTAACTTGAGGCTTTATCATCAAAACCAAATAGTCAGTTCAGAGATTGTTAACATAATGTCTGTAATTATTTTCTGCGTACTAAATGGTGGGAAATGTTTTCTTGCGTCTCACCTTTTGTCTTCAGGGCTCCTTTAGCTAAATCCGCTCCTTCGAAAGCTTGTCCATCTGCAGCCAAACGATCGTTCAGCGTTTCGATTTCTCTGCGTACTGAGAGTGAAACATAAGATAAGTAGAGTCTCTACTTTAAAGAGTCCTCTCCTGATGATGTTCAGGTGTATATCAGTATGTAGAGTCTCTACTTTAAAGAGTCCTCTCCTGCTGATGTTCAGGTGTATATCAGTATGTAGTGTCTCTACTTTAAAGAGTCCTCTCCTGCTGATGTTCAGGTGTATATCAGTATGTAGTGTCTCTACTTTAAAGAGTCCTCTCCTGCTGATGTTCAGGTGTATATCAGTATGTAGTGCCTCTACTTTAAAGAGTTCTCTCCTCCTGATGTTCAGGTGGATATCCGTATGTAGTGTCTCTACTTTAAAGAGTCCTCTCCTGCTGATGTTCAGGTGTATATCAGTATGTAGTGTCTCTACTTTAAAGAGTCCTCTCCTGCTGATGTTCAGGTGTATATCAGTATGTAGTGTCTCTACTTTAAAGAGTTCTCTCCTGCTGATGTTTAGGTGGATATCCGTATGTAGTGTCTCTACTTTAAAGAGTCCTCTCCTGCTGATGTTCAGGTGTATATCAGTATGTAGTGTCTCTACTTTAAAGAGTTCTCTCCTGCTGATGTTTAGGTGGATATCAGTATGTAGTGTCTCTACTTTAAAGAGTCCTCTCCTGCTGATGTTCAGGTGGATATCAGTATGTAGTGTCTCTACTTTAAAGAGTCCTCTCCTGCTGATGTTCAGGTGTATATCAGTATGTAGTGTCTCTACTTTAAAGAGTTCTCTCCTCCTGATGTTCAGGTGGATATCCGTATGTAGTGTCTCTACTTTAAAGAGTCCTCTCCTGCTGATGTTCAGGTGTATATCAGTATGTAGTGTCTCTACTTTAAAGAGTCCTCTCCTGCTGATGTTCAGGTGTATATCAGTATGTAGTGTCTCTACTTTAAAGAGTCCTCTCCTGCTGATGTTCAGGTGGATATCAGTATGTAGTGTCTCTACTTTAAAGAGTCCTCTCCTGCTGATGTGCAGGTGGATATCAGTATGTAGTGTCTCTACTTTAAAGAGTGCTCTCCTGCTGATGTTCAGGTGGATATCAGTGACAGGAGACACCAGCTCTACACTGGGAATACTGGATTTTGATGAACCACATTTTAAAAGTGAAGCAATATTTTCAGACGTACACTCCAGGTTTTCTATGTAGATGTTTTCAAACTCCCTCTCGATCTGACTGAAGAGGTCGAGCAGGTTGCTCCTCACAGACAGAGGCAGTTTGGATTCCTGCAGAACCAGGAAACAAGAAGAAATTAAGCAGTAAGTGTGTGAGCATGATACTTCATTACAAATACTGAGAAAAGGACTTAGTGTGGATACATGAGAGTAACAAAATGACGGCCCGCCCACTTATGGGGGAAAACAACACTGTCATTTGAATGGCGGTCGATACAAATTCTGAAGTTTTTGCCAATCCGATCAGAATTTTTTGAAAACCGTGGATTTTTGGATCTTCAAAGAGCCCGGTTACGATGGCCAGTCAGGCAAACAATTACATTAAATCATTTGAAATCGACAATCGATTTTGATATATGGTTAAATTAAAATCAGTTGGCGAGGCTGTCATTTCGCCAGCTGATACTCTCATGAGCGAGGAGGAAAATAATAAATAATAAAATAATAATAATACAATGGATTTTTATAGCGCTTTTCCTCGTGCTCAAAGACGCTTTACATCAAATCAGAAACAGAAACAGTAGTCCTAATCCATGTGCGAGTAAAGTGAGTAGGGGGAGGGTTTTCATCTAGCCAAAAACATCTGATATACGCTAAGCCAGGTCTATGAAGACTGTATTCCTCTTCTTAAATCTCCGTCAGTCTTTATTCTGCCAGTATCTCCGTGTTGCACCTCAAACATCAAAACTAATCCAGAGTTCAGTGTTTCTGAACTTCCTCTAAGAAGAAAGGACAGTAACAGAAGATCTCTGTGGCTTCAGCCTCGATCGCCGTTCAAATGACGGCGTTGTTTCCCCCAAAAGTGGGCGGGCCGTACTTTTTGCCCGGAAGTGACGCATTTGTTACTCTCATCTATGAAGGGCTAAAAACCACTTTTATTATCTAATAATCTGCCAATGAGTTTTTCAAAGGCTTTTTTTGTCTATAAAACATTTTAAATACTTTTTTAATTTCCGAGGGCGAAGTCTTAAAAATCCTTGTTTTATCTGAAATGATGTACAAAATCCAAATACATTGTATTTAGTAACATTTATGACAAAGACAAGCAGCAAATCCAAACATTTGAGAAGTGAATGGTGGGCTTTGTTTTAGTAATATTAATAAAAACCATTAAATTAAATCAAATGTGCTGACATGAATGAATGAAAACTTTATTACAGACTCAGGGCCCAGATAGACAGTTGCTGATGGTCATTAAGTCTGAAAAAGGGAATGTTATATATGGAAGTAAGACATTTTAAACATGTATTTCATCTCCAAGAAGCAGATCGAATGGGAGGCGTGTGGTGCAGTGGATAGAGCCTTGCTGTTGGGATCAGGGGGTCACAGGTTCAAACCCCACTGCAGTCAGCATGTTGTTGTGTCTCTGGGCAAGACACTTCACCCCAAATTGCTTCTTGCCCACAGTATTAAGTATGGAAGTCGCTTTGGATAAAAAGCGTCTAACAAGTGACATGTAATCAAAAAAGAAACCTCTTAAAATAGAATTAATACGATTCACTAAGATCTGAAAAAATAACGCAATGACCAAAATAGAATATCATTATGCGCTACAATAAGAATAAACAATACAAGAGTTCCATTTAGCCGCAACCATACTGCTGCAGCAAGGCAGAAGAAAATACTCTTATTACACAATAACAGCATTGAGGAAGGAAATAAGTGGGAGTTCTGGAGTCAGAGTCAAACAGGTCTTAAACTAAAGCTTGAAGATGCAAACAGATAGCATTCATTCCAATGTATCGTCGTGCAAATGCTTCCTTTAAAACAAATCCAATTATAGAGAAGACGTATCATATCTATTCGCTATACACATTCAATTCAAAGCAGATTGAGAGTGTCTAATCTAATCAACAGCTGACTTGGTTATCGTTTCCAGTTTGTTTTAAAAGATGCTTCATTACATATAGCTGACTAACAATAAGTGCAAAGACCATAAAGAATCGACTCCGAATACCAAGGAAAGTGCAGATATATTCACTTCAAGAGAGATCATACCATAGTAAGTGCTGGTGAAGCGGTTACAAGGCCTACATTAACTCAACAAGTGCTTTGTTTGATTGTTTTAGTTTTCAGCAATAATTGCCGAGGCACAGGCGAATAGAATAGATGCGTCTCTCATCAGTTTAATTGATGTTCATTTGCATTCATGCAGCAAGACACTCAATGCTAGATTACAGTACAGTTCGTTGTCCTCTGAATACCACCGTTTATACCAAGCTTCAAAGAGCAAAGAGAAAAATATAGGAGAAATTAATTCCTGCTTGTAATACTCAAAGTACGGAGCCCCTAAAGCACATTGGTTTCTCAAACAGCATCTCTGTATAGTATGTGTATTCACTCTCTGTCCTAAACGGCTTGTTGGAGCTCCTGCCCCCCCCCC
>CADEHL010000107.1:40000-53829 GCA_902827135.1 Harpagifer antarcticus | reverse complement strand
GAAGGAGGGAAATGGAGGTAAGTAGACGGAGCGTGTTTGAGAGAAAGTGGATGTCTAGACTGCAGTGTGAGTGTGTGTGTGTGTGTGTGTGTGTGTGTGTGTGTGTGTGTGTGTGTGTGTGTGTGTGTGTGTGTGTTGTGTGTGTGTGTGTGTGTGTGTGTGTGTGTGTGTGTGTGTGTGTGTGTGTGTGTGTGTGAGATGTTCTGTCGGAGGCTTCTGATTGTAATGACTGCAGTAAGGTTACAGGTCTAATTAGTGGAAGCGCTGCACAATCAGGAGCCATTACTGTACAAATACCTTGGATAAAGTCAGGAAGGTTACAGAGTTTCTCTGACTTTAGCTGCTTCATAGTCTACTTTGCGTTATGCCTCAGTGTCTCTCCTCCATGTGTAGCTCTGACTGCATGTAGAAGCAAGGCAACATGTACCTCTCATTACAGTCCTTTTGTATCTAACATGTTTACAACACCTATGCCCTGTACGTTTGAATATCCATATTTCTGTGAACCAATGAACAGTTCTCACTTAGATTCAAGGCTTTATTAGCTTTAAAACTGAAGTCACCGGCTCCTCAAACAGAGCAACATGAGTATAAGGACGTAGAACAAATAAAACAGATCAAGAGAATGTTTTGAGATGTGCAAATAAATACAAATACAATTGAAAAAGTGCAAGAAGAGTCAAAATACAAGTACATGGAATATGATATAAGATAAGACTTTATTTACCCCGAAGGAAATTGTTGTGCCAGAGTTACAAAACTAAAATAAAAACAGCAGCATAATAGTAAAACTGTACACTAATGGCGCGTTTCCACTACAGCGCGGTTTAAGCGTGCCGAGCCGTGCACGGCGCGTTTTTGGTTGCGTTTCCACTTGGCGTAGTACCGGCTAGCGGGTCCTTTTTCACAGTTTTCTGGCCCCATAAAATTGAGGTTCTTTCCGGGCCAACAACCGGCTGAGTCGGGCTGAGTATGCTAAACTAGAGAGAATCGCTGGCAAGGGGGCTACAACTACAACAAGATGAACATATTTCACCGTGATTTAATTGTAATACACGTTTCTAAATGATGCCGAAGTACAACATACTGATACCGGTTAGTAACAACCATGAATTAATGCTTTGACAAGTCTGCAGACAGACGGCAGGCGAACAACCTTTAAAATGCGTGCTTTCTAAATGGAGATCGGCTAAGCTAACGCAGTATATGCTCCGACCGTCCACACTCACAACAATCAGTCAATCAATGTTCATTTATATAGCCCAATATCACAAATGTTGCATTTGTCTCAGTGGACTTCACAGTTTGTACAGAATATCAGTATGACAATACGACACCCTCTGTCCTTAGACCCTCTGTCCTTAGACCCTCTGTCCTTAGACCCTCTGTCCTTAGACCCTCACATCGTACAAGGAAACACTTCCAGAGAAAACCCACAGTTTAAAGGGAACATGGGAGAAACCTCAGGGAGAGCAACAGAGGAGGGATCCCTCTCCCAGGACGGACAGACGTGCAATAGATGCCGTGTGTAAATCCAAGAGATAATACATTTTACAACATATAGACCGAATGTTAGAAAATGCATGTGTCTGTAATGAGAAGATGAATCCATGAGGATGTCAGCAATCTTGTGGGAGCCATCAGGGAAGTAGTATGATGAGAGTCAGGCAGGACCGCAGAGACAGGTTCAGCCACGACTCAAAGTCCAGGACTCAGATCCAGAACTCAGGATAGAGGATCCAGGACACACGACCACAGCAACAGGATCAGCCTCGACTCAGGATCCCGGCGTAGATATGGACACAAAAAAGAGATTTGGGGGAAACTGGGTTAATCAGAACATGAGAGTACACAGGTACAAACAGCCAGAAAGACGGAGTAAGGTGCCCCCCCCAACAGTCCAAGCCTATAGCAGCTAAACAACAACGGCCTACAGACATAAACAAACCAGCGACTGTATTCTCCATGACACAGGCAGTCTGTGGTTTGTACTTGTTTCACTTTTGTCTAGTTTCTGAACAGATATGAGGAGCTGGGAGCTCTGAGTGCTAACAGCTAACAGCTGTGTTGGTTTTGTGGTTCATTTGAAGATGACGTCACGGCTCCACCTACACTGCGTTACTATAGTAACTACCCCAGTTACTAACTGTAATGGACACGCAGCATAAAGTGAGCCGGGCCTACCAAGGCCTAACTATACCGTACTAAGCCGTGCGAGGCCCTGCAGTGGAAATGCGCCATGACAGTGCAGTAAAAAAGAGCAATTAAATATCTACAGGAAACATGAAACGGAGACGTCACATCATTAAAGTGAATATTACCAGTAATTAGGAGTGCAACAAGAAACAACCGTAGTGGCAGATACCAAATTGCACGTTGTCATAGCACATTATTAATAACATCGCACATGTTATATAGCAGCGAGTGTTTTGTAATGATGGTAATGATATTTATATTATATATATATTAGATAAATAATTAGCAAAATGCAAACTGTTGAATGTTCATGGATGTTCTTTAAAAAGTCCTAAGAGCAGTAACCTTGTGTTACATAACCGTGTGTCAGGTAATGGTGTATGTTGTTTTCATTATAGCAACATAGTCTAAGTACAAGTCGAGCTACACACCTGATCTAAACCCGTTAAGTTCACTTTATTCGAGTGCAGGTGTATAACGTCTCCCATGGCTCTCAAGGGAGCTTTTCAAAAGGAAGAATAATGCCATCAAGGTTAACATTGTTGCTTCACAAACTGGGTATGTGTGAAATCATGGAAGTGCAACACTACATCATCAGATGACTCCACAAAGTCCCAGGAGAATATGCATGAAGTGGTTTTTAAGTGACATTCCACTCATACAGGTCTTTGTGAGTGACTGCTACATTAAATAATGTTGTGATCTGTGCGGATGCGAGAAACTGTCTCAAGTAATGTCACTTAAGACCACACGTTAGCAAATGAAAAGTGGGGAATGTAGTCTGCAACGATTCTCCTTCACATTCAAGGCTACGTTAGCTGTGACTCACATAATGTGCTTGAACTGTGTGCAGTAACGTTATGGGTTGTAAGGGTTCCAGGATGTTGACAACTTAGAGGAATGTGTGGTATATCAAAGAAGATATAACTGGATCTGCTGCAACCATTTTGAAAAGTCAAATAGTTTACACCGTTTCAGGTTTGTTTAAGAATAATTGGAGACTAGTAGAATATTCTGTAACGTTCAAACAACCCTTTCTTCTTCTCGTTCTTTCTGCCTGAATGTAGCTGTATTCAGCCTCTTTTATGAATGTGCTCCTGAAAAAGGCAAGTCTGCTGTGATTGGTCAGCGTTTCCGGGGTCAGCCGTCATCAATCACTCTCCGATCCAACCTGCATTTCACGTGTGGGTGTAACTCTTTGTTTACTGAAAGGAGAATGCAACTTCCAGCGCAGATAATAACCAAAATCAACATTTATAATCCATTCATTCATATGTTCGTGCGAAATCCGGGAGAAAGTATGAACACCTGCGGCCAAGATTGAAGATGTCCCTGATGTTACGCAGGGAATTAAGACAATATGTGTCTCTGTGCCCGGTTTATATGCAGGAACATTGTAAACCGTTAGTTTTTACAGTTTGTTCTAGAAAACACTAGAACTACGAGATGTGTGTGTGGATAACTTGTAGCATGGACAAAGAAAGAAAAGCCTAAAACCTCCATAAACTTCATCATAAGAGTTTCTGACATGCCTTGGACCAAAAAGACATATTACAGAATATTAGTTTAAGATAAAATGGACCTTCATTAATCCCTGAGGAAAACAGGACAGCAAAGATTCACACAGATTAATACACTTAAAGATAACATCAAGATCATCTGAGCCGGCCCGAGGCAGATAACTGGATGGCCTACCTGCCTGTCAGCCTTCCATCTGTGCACAAACTTATCTCGTGCCCTCATTGGTCACGTGCGCGTCCGTGTGTTGGAGGAGGGGCTCTGTAACGCAGCGTCCACACGGCGGCGTGCGTTGTCGCTTGCCGGCGGGCGTGTCTGACACTCGACCAACAACCAATCACATGAATCTCCCACACCGGACACACAAGCACGCGGTTTGATTGGCTAGAGCTTGTACTGGCATATGATTCGATTGGCTGACGCTTCCGCCGAAGCATCAAAAGTTGAACATTGCTCTACTTTTGAAGCGAGCAATGCGAGCAAAGCGAAGCGACGCTCCCACAATGCAGTTCGGCAAAGTGTGACATCACCCCATTCAAAGTGAATGGGCAGAAGCGTTGAAGCTTCTACGCACGCCGCCGTGTGGACGGGCCGTAAGGACGTCTGAAGGAAGGGGCAGATATTTTTCGGTTGTGTACTCGAGCTGGTTTCTCCATTCTTACCTACCCCACCTTTAAGTAACTATAAAATAAGAAATGAATGAAAATGAACATATATACATATTGGGTCATATATACATATTAGATATATTTACATGTATGTGTGAAAAACAGTGTGTATTTTCTGTACAGTACTTGTGTCAAGATAAATATGTAATGATAAATATGTGTCTCTGTGCCCGGTTTATATGCAGGAACATTGTAAACCGCTAACACAGGGAATGTTTTATGTAGAAAACACTAGAACTATTAGATGTGTGGATAACTTGTAGCTATGGACAAAGAAAGAAAAGCCTAAAAGATAAGATGTACTTTGTTAATCCCAATTTGTGAAAAAAAATGTGTTGCATCAGCATAAAACGAAACAAGGCTTTGCACATAATAACAAATTAAAAGAGAAGAAATAAACCAGCATTAGAAATTAAGAAAGGATGAAAAAAGTCTATAAACGGTAACCTCCATAAACGTATCATAATAATAGTGTCTGGCTTGGACCAGAAGACATACTACAGAATATCAGTTCACGATGGGAAACCTCCAGTAAGTATAACGCCGGCCTCTGAGTGTCTTTCTCTTTCCCTCTGACTTTGAGCTTTCCTTTCAGACCGGTTCTCTCCAGAATCAGAGGTGTGAGGGCAGACTGAGAGGACGGAGTAATGTCTGCCAAATGAGACGCCACAGCTGCACATCTCTGCCCTGATTTCCCTCCCGCGCAGGTGAACCAAATTGTTACCGAGGTTACGCCCGGTGACGGTGATCATACATCATGTGAGAGACGGACTGTTTTCAGGGAGGCTTGAAAGAGGTTGTGAGGTCGAGAGGTCACTGGAGGGATGTTTAATGCATGCCAAATGATCCTCTCTGCCACCAACGCCCTCAGGGAGACAGAAAGTGCTGTGCATTGACAAAAAGACACACACACACACACAGACACACACAGACACACACACACAGACACACACAGACACACACACAGACAAATGATAATGGTGTCTGGTCCTCATTGTCCTCCATGCTCTTTGCCCTGTGGGTGCATGTGGTGGTGCTCCTGCTGTGCTTCAGTTATGGAGAATGGGTTTGGTTAGGAAGGAGTCCTGTGTGGTTTACTCAGGGCAACACATTCAATTTCATTCAATTCAAATTGATTTATATTGCCCAATATCACACATCACATTTGTCTCAGAGGGCTTCACAAATCAACAAACACAAATATAAAAACAACATGTCTGAGAATATATTAAAATGACAAGAAAGATGTGAAAATACCAATGAATGGGTACGTAACACAATGACACAGACCAGTCCTAACTGTACGCTGTACTAAAGAGGAACGTCTGCAGCCTACTTACCAAGAGAGCTGCTCTGATCTATAAACACACTGGCTGCACAAGTCATGTTGCCTTTAATGTGGACGATATCAATCAATCCAATTAACAACGTTATTAATACCATGATTAATTATGTAATACACGATAGATAGTTCATAGCATCACAATAAATAAGTAAATAAATAATCAAGTTAAAAAACCTATCAAGAATTTAAACGTTTGAGTGCAGAGGGGATGAATGATTTTGAAAAAGTGATTTGTCTTAAAGGTGGGGTACGTTTGAGAAACCGGCTCGAGATACACGTGTTGTTATATTCCATGGAATGCTCTTAACGTCCCGATAGCAATGAATATCTGAAGTGCTTTGACAATAAATACATTAAAATGTCATCTGTGGAAGCCGTGGCGCTGTAAAAAGCACGACCAATCATCTGAGCCGGCTAAAGTAACTGGATGGCCTACCTGCCTGTCAGCCTTCCATCTGGGCACAAACTTATCTCGTGCCCTCATTGGTCATGTGCGCGTTCGTGTGTGTTGGAGGAGGGGCTCTGTAAGGAAGAGGCAGATGTTCTCCGGTTGTGTATTTTCAAATTCTAGCGCACTCGAGCTGGTTTCTCAAACTTACCTACCCCACCTTTAAGAGCAGGAAGAGAATATCTACGCCCTGATGGCAACATATGAATATATTATGATAAACAAATGGATTATTAGCTTAGTAAAGGAAAGGCAAATGCACAGACTACTGACCCTAACCCCTAACCCTTTAAAAGAAGCCAAATATACAACTTAAGTATCATGAACAATACAAAAAACTACACTTTTTATAATTCAATATGACTTTGGAATTAAAGGAATAACAAAATACTTCCTGCATTTCTGCAAACTTGATATGTTTTCTCAACAGCAGAATAAAGACATGTAACACCTTTGGCTGTGTGGGTCTGTTTGGAAACGGCTGTGTTTCTGAGTGTGAAATGTTTATTTGTATTTTTGACGGTTGGATTTTTGCGATAAAAACCAACAACATTTTGTTTGTTTGCGAGTATAAAATATAACACTTACTAATAACAAGTTTAAGCCAATGTTCTAAACACTGTATCCTAAAAGTTTACTTACTAAGAATAAAATATTAAGAAAGTATTGGAGACAAATCATATAAAACACAAGGTTTAAAGCTCATGATTAACTTGAAAGTATTTATATTTAAGGTCTTAATTAATTATCAGAGTTGAAAGAAGTACTCGGAGCCTTTGCTTCAGTAAAAATAGCAATTCCCGTTATTACATTGTATACATCCCAATCCATTAGTTGTTTTATATTTTGTCTTAAAGGTCCCATGTCATGCTTCTCTGGTTCTGACCCGTCCCCTTGTGTTATGAAGGTGTTTCTGCATGTAAACGGTCTGCAGAGTCACGTTGGACATTTCTCTTTTTCCATTGTTTGCTTCCTGGGTTCTGTGACGTGTGAAAACCCAGATCAACAACAAATGACCGGATTGGCCCAAATGGACCAATCCTTGGAGCCCCTCCCACACCAGGATCCCTTGGCTAACTAACAGGGAGTCCCCATTGACTTGCATAGAGCTCCCTGGCTGGTAATAGACGAGTTGGGATGGCGGAGAAATGCTCTTCGCAGACCCATTCTCACAGCGCTATAAACCTTGTTCTTCCTCAATATCAAGCCACACTTATTGTTTTTACTTCGGCTGTGAGTGTTTGTGTGCTCAGGATGAGTTTCGCTTGTTCTCGCTGTATCGCCGACCCGGAAACCTGTCCGCTCCTCGCAGCAACGAGCCTCGCAACGTCCCGACCAATCAGAGCACACTGGGCTCACAGGGAGGGGGGGGGGGGGGGTAGGAGCTCCAACAATCCGTGTAGGACAGAGAGTGAACACACAGACTATACAGAGATGCTGTGAGAAACCAATGTGAGTTTGGAACATTGAACAATGTAAATCTATTCTAGTAGACCTCAACAATGGAATTATGATCAGTAGAAATGGCCATGACATGGGACCTTTAATGATATGAACCTCCAGAGTAACTACTATCTAAAAGTATTACATAATGTAGTGGAGTAAAATGGTGATGTAGCATAAATTAGAAATACTAAAATACTAATATAAGTCAAGTACCACCAAAGTGTACTTATGCTGTATTTAGTATGTAATAAATGATTCATGATTATTATAAACACACAAACTAATTTGGATGTGCTCTCAAAGTAAACAGTCAAACAATCTATCACACTCAACATGTAGGTTGAACATTTGTTTCTCCACAAACGCCCTAGAGCTCGTGCTAACGTTGTGAATTGATCGGGGATGAAAGTGATTGGCTCCCGGATGATTCGTGACTCCGTCCTATACGAGGATTTGCTGATGGTGATTTCTGTGGAGCGGAAACAAAGAAACATCGCAGCTGCCAGCTCAGCACTTTTCAATATTCACTTCTTATTTCATTACGTTGTGTTTCAGCAGGAGAGTTTATTCAGCAAGACATAAGATGTCCCCTTTGTTTTCCTGTCAGTGCTCGGGATATATTGCATTCATTGCTTACTGCTCTTTTTGTGCTGAATTTTATTTGGTGATTTAGATATGTAACTATACGTATTGTCTCAGAGTTTGACTTGTTGTAAGAGTATGTTTTAACCCACCATAACTCAGCTGATTTAAACACGTTAACCTCAAAATCAGGGATGTATTAAAGCTATATTCTGTATTAACTTCATGATAAGACGTGACAGATATTGTATAGATACTTTTTAAGATGGAGCATTAAGAAGGGGCTTTTGTGAGTTACTATCATTGATATTCATCTGATGGTTCCTGAACATTATAGGCTATAGGTCTGAGTTTTCTGTTAGTGTTTACTTCCTGTCTGTCTTCATCTGCTGTTCCCTTTAGTGTTTACTTCCTGTCTGTCTTCCTCTGCTGTTCCCTTTAGTGTTTACTTCCAGTCTGTCTTCCTCTGCTGTTCCCTTTAGTGTTTACTTCCTGTCTGTCTTCCTCTGCTGTTCCCTTTGGTGTTTACTTCCTGTCTGTCTTCCTCTGCTGTTCCCTTTAGTGTTTACTTCCTGTCTGTCTTCCTCTGCTGTTCCCTTTAGTGTTTACTTCCTGTCTGTCTTCCTCTGCTGTTCCCTTTAGTGTTTACTTCCTGTCTGTCTTCCTCTGCTGTTCCCTTTAGTGTTTACTTCCTGTCTGTCTTCCTCTGCTGTTCCCTTTAGTGTTTACTTCCTGTCTGTCTTCCTCTGCTGTTCCCTTTAGTGTTTACTTCCTGTCTGTCTTCCTCTGCTGTTCCCTTTAGTGTTTACTTCCTGTCTGTCTTCCTCTGCTGTTCCCTTTAGTGTTTACTTCCTGTCTGTCTTCCTCTGCTGTTCCCTTTAGTGTTTACTTCCTGTCTGTCTTCCTCTGCTGTTTCCCTTTAGTGTTTACTTCCTGTCTTTCTTCTTATGCTGTTCCCTTTAGTGTTTACTTCCTGTCTGTCTTATTATGCTGTTCCCTTTAGTGTTTACTTCCTGTCTTTCTTCTTATGCTGTTCCCTTTAGTGTTTACTTCCTGTCTTTCTTCTTATGCTGTTCCCTTTGGTGTTTACTTCCTGTTTGTCTTCTTCTGCTGTTCCCTTTGATGTTTACTTCCTGTCTGTCTTCTTATGCTGTTCCCTTTAGTGTTTACTTCCTGTCTGTCTTCTTCTGCTGTTCCCTTTAGTGTTTACTTCCTGTTTGTCTTCTTCTGCTGTTCCCTTTGATGTTTACTTCCTGTCTGTCTTCTTATGCTGTTCCCTTTAGTGTTTACTTCCTGTCTGTCTTCTTATGCTGTTCCCTTTAGTGTTTACTTCCTGTCTGTCTTCTTCTGCTGTTCCCTTTAGTGTTTACTTCCTGTCTGTCTTATTATGCTGTTCCCTTTAGTGTTTAATTCCTGTCTTTCTTCTTCTGCTGTTCCCTTTGGTGTTTACTTCCTGTCTGTCTTCTTCTGCTGTTCCCTTTAGTGTTTACTTCCTGTCTGTCTTCTTCTGCTGTTCCCTTTAGTGTTTACTTCCTGTCTATCTTCGTCTGCTGTTCTCTTTAGTGTTTACTTCCTGTCTTTCTTCTTCTGCTGTTCCCTTTAGTGTTTACTTCCTATCTTTCTTCTTATGCTGTTCCCTTTGGTGTTTACTTCCTGTCTGTCTTCTTCTGCTGTTCCCTTTAGTGTTTACTTCCTGTCTGTCTTCTTCTGCTGTTCCCTTTAGTGTTTACTTCCTGTCTGTCTTCTTATGCTGTTCCCTTTAGTGTTTACTTCCTGTCTTTCTTCTTATGCTGTTCCCTTTGGTGTTTACTTCCCGTCTGTCTTCTTCTGCTGTTCCCTTTAGTGTTTACTTCCTGTCTGTCTTCATATGCGGTTCCCTTTAGTGTTTACTTCCTGTCTTTCTTCTTATGCTGTTCCCTTTAGTGTTTACTTCCTGTCTGTCTTCTTCTGCTGTTCCCTTTAGTGTTTACTTCATATCTTTCTTCTTATGCTGTTCCCTTTGGTGTTTACTTCCTGTCTGTCTTCTTCTGCTGTTCCCTTTAGTGTTTACTTACTGTCTGTCTTCTTCTGCTGTTCCCTTTAGTGTTTACTTCCTGTCTGTCTTCTTCTGCTATTCCCTTTAGTGTTTACTTCCTGTCTATCTTCGTCTGCTGTTCCCTTTAGTGTTTACTTCCTGTCTGTCTTCTTGTGCTGTTCCCTTTGGTGTTTACTTCCTGTCTGTCTTCTTATGCTGTTCCCTTTAGTGTTTACTTCCTGTCTGTCTTCCTCTGCTGTTCCCTTTAGTGTTTACTTCCTGTCTTTCTTCCTCTGCTGTTCCCTTTAGTGTTTACTTCCTGTCTGTCTTCTTCTGTTGATTCCTCTTACATCCAGCGCTCTGTCTTTTCACCTCTTTCCTTTTCTTGGTCTCTCTTTATTTTTCTTTAATTGGGAGTGTTATTGATTTCTTTACTGCGGACAGTTTAGCCATCATGAATCCAAAGTCTTTCCACAAATGTAAAAATTAATAATCAAAAAGTATTCCATGGTGTTTTCTGATGGAGAAAACTAATGTGTGTTGTCCAGAGCTGACATTAACTCGACCGGACATCCTTAGCAACGGTCATGTTATCCTTAGCAACTCTCAGCTGCTGAGTATTGACAACCTCTGATATGCCAAAATCGACCAATCAGAATCGAGTATTCAACCAAGCCATGTAAATAAAAAATGCCATATAATCCCATTGAGAGAAACTACAATCCACAACTGCTTTAAGTTATGACGTAAAAAAAAGCCAGTGAGGGAACACGTGCAGATATAGTGCAATGTTATGTTGATGTACATCATGTCGTGTGTGTTTAATTATTAAAGCAAACCATGTATTCCTTTTGTACATTGTATAGAGAGGCATCATCTCCTGGGTTTCCTGAACAGATTCGCCAGCTTTCCGTTCCTGCTGAGAGCAACATTGTCCATAATAAAGTAAAATAAAAACACCAACACCGAGAATGAATTAGCCCCCCCGCTGTATCTGAGACAGGAGAATAAACACCATGAAGAACAGCTTGTGTGACCTTTATTTAAAGCCTAGTTAATTGACTTGCTGCCACGCTGCTTTACAGTGTTATATCTCATCTTGTCAGTGACGTTTGACACAACATTTCCAAAAATAAGTATTGATATTTAGTGCCAGTTGTAGCTATCTATGCTACCTGCAGAGATGGCAAAAGTACACACATCCTTTACTCAAGTAGAAGTACAGATGCTCGTGTTTAAAAATACTCTGGTAAAAGTAGAAGTCTTCTTCGAGTCCGTAGCAATCTCAGATGTCGTTCTGCCAGTATCGGGCACAGGCCACAGCTGATGGGGTAGGTTCTGCCAGGTCTTCTGGACTGCACCGGGGGGCATCGGCACATTCCAGTAGGTGGGACATTGTTTGCACTGATCCACAGCTGCACGTGTCTTCTGTGGTGTAGTTCCACACTTTCATCAGTGCTTTGCACCTCCCCTGTTCCACACGCAGTCTATTAAGTGACAGCCAAGGTCGTGGCCACTAGCGAGGCTTTCCGTTGGTGTGATTCCTCTGTCCAGCCATTCAAGAGCTCTTGTGTCATTTCTTTGCCATTCGTCTTCCCAGATGTTGCTCCTTGCTGCTTGTTAGAAGTAGAAGTACTGACTAAACTTCTTTCCTCAAGTAAAAGTAAAGAGGCTTTGAAGTGTACTTCAGTAAAAAGTACCCATAACTAGCAGCTGTTTTAAAGAGTACCTGACCTCCCTTTATATTAATAGAACAATAATGTCATTGTTAGCTAATGAATGTTTCCATGCTGAACAACGGCAACATGACAACGTTTCCATTGGTCCCTCTTCTTTAGAGAAGACCAGGAAGTGATGGATACACGGATCGTGTTCAAATCAATAGGCACGCAATGACTCTAAAGAATAATGATCACGCCACCAAACACACATTCAGACTAAAGGAACCAGCTGTTTGGGAAATGAGAGAAGTAGAAAGTACAGGTATTTGGGTTCAACTTGTAAGAAGTAGAAGTACAGGTATTTGGGTTCAATGTAAGAAGTATGTATTTGGGTTCAACAGAAAAGTAGAAACGTACATGTATTTGGGTTCAACATGTAAGAAGTAGAAAGTACAGTATTTGAGTTCAACATGTAAGAAGTAGAAGTACAGGTATTTGGGTTCAACATGTAAGAAGTAGAAAGTACAGGTATTTGAGTTCAACATGTAAGAAGTAGAAAGTACAGGTATTTGAGTTCAACATGTAAGAAGTAGAAAGTAAAGGTATTTGGGTTCAAACATGTAAGAAGTAGAAAGTACAGGTATTTGGGTTCAACATGAAAGAAGTAGAAAGTACAGGTATTTGAGTTCAACATGTACGAAGTAGAAAGTACAGGTATTTGGGTTCAACATGTAAAGAAGTAGAAAAGTACAGGTTATTTGGAGTTCAACATGTGAAGAAGTAGAAAGTACAGGTATTTGAGTTTCCAACATGGGAGAAGTTAGAAAGTACAGGGGTATTTGATGTTCAACATGTGAGAAGTAGAAAGTACAGGTATTTGAGTTCAACATGTGAGAAGTAGAAAGTACAGGTATTTGTGTTCAACATGTAAGAAGTAGAAAGTACAGGTATTTGTGTTCAACATGTAAGAAGTAGAAAGTACAGGTATTTGAGTTCAACATGTGAGAAGTAGAAAGTACAGGTATTTGTGTTCAACATGTAAGAAGTAGAAAGTACAGGTATTTGTGTTCAACATGTAAGAAGTAGAAAGTACAGGTATTTGAGTTCAACATGTAAGAAGTAGAAAGTACAGGTATTTGAGTTCAACATGTGAGAAGTAGAAAGTACAGGTATTTGTGTTCAACATGTAAGAAGTAGAAAGTACAGGTATTTGTGTTCACATGTAAGAAGTAGAAAGTACAGGTATTTGAGTTCAACATGTAAGAAGTAGAAAGTACAGGTATTTGGGTTCAACATGTAAGAAGTAGAAAGTACAGGTATTTGTGTTCAAATGTAAGAAGTAAAAGTAAAAAGTCGTCAGAAAGATAAGTAGTGGAGTAAAGTACTGATACCAGAAACATGAACTTTGTTACTGTACTTTGTACAGTAACAAATACTTTGTACAGTAACAAAGTATTTGTACTCCACTACTTCCCACCTCTGACTCGCAGTCAGACAGGTAATGAGTTAGCAGGTGAGAACAGGTGTTTTTAGGGACAGATGTTCACATGTTGTGCGAGTGTTCATGCTGTGTGTAAACCACAGTCTCTGATTTCACTACCTTGCAAAAAAGGAAACACAACATAATCCCTGGATTATGCAAATATCTGAGGCGAGACATTGAATCAAATGTTAAGAATGAGGCAGATATTTAATAATGGTCCTCCTTTAGAAGAAACCAAACATTGTTCTTGAGGAAATGATTCCCAAATATATATATATTCTTCAAAGGAAAGGGTCAAATGTTGTTCATTATTTGAGCTGTTACGAAATACATTGATCCCGTGTCTGCATGGCGAGATATGAATTGCATGATCCTATAATCGGTTTATTTGGCGTTCCTGTGAGAGCACAAGGACACACTAATTGTTATTTGCCATTCGTATTTGTGTGAATGCTGATGCAGCACTCT
>CADEHL010000107.1:5000-37500 GCA_902827135.1 Harpagifer antarcticus | reverse complement strand
GAACTCTCATTCAGCTTTGTCTTGTGCAGTGTGTGTGTGTGTGTGTGTGTGTGTATGTGTGTGTGTGTGTGTGTGTGTGTGTGTGTGTGTGTGTGTGTGTGTGTGTGTGTGTGTGTGTGTGTGTGTGTGTGTGTGTGTGTGTGACAGAGATAGAGCGAGAGTAAGACAGCTGCAGATGTTGCAAAACTGCTGAATCAACAATTCAAAAACACACACACACACACACGTTTGCATTTTACTGTTGTCTAACTTATTTTTCCATATCATGATTAATAATGGGACACAGATGGACCTGCTCTCGGACACAGATGGACCTGCTCTCGGACACAGATGGACCTGCTCTCGGACACAGATGGACCTGCTCTCGGACACAGATGGACCTGCTCTCGGACACAGATGGACCTGCTCTCGGACACAGATGGACCTGCTCTCGGACACAGATGCACCTGCTCTCGGACACAGATGGACCTGCTCTCGGACACAGATGGACCTGCTCTCGGACACAGATGGACCTGCTCTCGGACACAGATGGACCTGCTCTCGGACACAGATGGACCTGCTCTCGGACACAGATGTACCTGCTCTCGGACACAGATGGACCTGCTCTCGGACACAGATGGACCTGCTCTCGGACACAGATGGACCTGCTCTCGGACACAGATGGACCTGCTCTCGGACACAGATGGACCTGCTCTCGGACACAGATGTACCTGCTCTCGGACACAGATGCACCTGCTCTCGGACACAGATGGACCTGCTCTCGGACACAGATGGACCTGCTCTCGGACACAGATGGACCTGCTCTCGGACACAGATGGACCTGCTCTCGGACACAGATGGACCTGCTCTCGGACACAGATGTACCTGCTCTCGGACACAGATGGACCTGCTCTCGGACACAGATGGACCTGCTCTCGGACACAGATGGACCTGCTCTCGCACACAGATGTACCTGCTCTCGGACACAGATGCACCTGCTCTCGGACACAGATGGACCTGCTCTCGGACACAGATGGACCTGCTCTCGGACACAGATGCACCTGCTCTCGGACACAGATGGACCTGCTCTCGGACACAGATGGACCTGCTCTCGGACACAGATGGACCTGCTCTCGGACACAGATGCACCTGCTCTCGGACACAGATGTACCTGCTCTCGGACACAGATGCACCTGCTCTCGGACACAGATGCACCTGCTCTCGGACACAGATGGACCTGCTCTCGGACACAGATGGACCTGCTCTCGGACACAGATGCACCTGCTCTCGGACACAGATGGACCTGCTCTCGGACACATGTAGTGCAGTAACCCGTAGAGTGTCTCGCTCTGAGGTGCCGTACAAAGCAACATCAATACTCCAGATATGAAATAAGAAGAGCTGAGGAAAGAGAGGATCTGTGCCACTTCATTTTCTTTCTTTTATAGACTTCCTGTTTCTAGCTCACGGCCTCAGGGCCAGGGTGCATGCTATCTCTCTCTCTCTCACACACACACACACACACACACACACACACACACACACACACACACACACACTGGAGCTTCCCTCTTTCATGCAGTCATTGTGGTGTTATGAATTATTCACTAATTGTCCTGGTTGTGTGAGTGGTGTTCTGCAGCGCGTGTCGGCCTTATTGTTGGCTCATGTTTCAGAGCAGACCTCAAACTCACTGAGAGCTCCTTCTCCCTATGTAGCTTCCCCTCACGCTCATATCAATCACACGCTGACCAATCACACGCTGACCAATCACACGCTGGCATGCAAACAAACATACGCTATTGGTCAGGAAAAAAAGGATTGAATGCATTAGATGGAAAAGGGTCGCAGAGAAATGAAATTGTATCTAAATGCTAGAATACATGTATGTATATGTGTTGATGAATAAAATACAATATGTACATAAGTGTATGTTCAAATAAAATAATATATAAAACGTACAAAATTAAATATGTCCAATAAAGAATCAGAAAAAAGGTGTTTTGCCAAGTGTGACACATACGAGGAATGTGTCTTGGTGGTGCAGACATCAACACAGTTAAAGAAGTAAGAAACACATAAATGTAATAAAAGTAATTGATACTATTATATGTTAAAATATAGAAAATATTTACATGAAATCTGTATTTACCAAAAAACTACTTGTGCTATACTATTGCAAAGTACTTGGACTAATACAATTAAATCAAATATTTGCAGTGTTGTTATGGAAGTGGATACAAATGCAAATGTGCAAAATATTTGGAGGGCGTAAAAGAATTATGGAAATTAAATATAAACATAAGTGGTCTACCTATGTTGTATTATCTCTTGGATTTACACACGGCATCTATTCTGTCCGTCCTGGGAGAGGGATCCCTCCTCTGTTGCTCTCCCTGAGGTTTCTCCCATGTTCCCTTTAAACTGTGGGTTTTCTCTGGAAGTGTTTCCTTGTACGATGTGAGGGTGTGTGAGGGTCTAAGGACAGAGGGTCTAAGGACAGAGGGTCTGAGGACAGAGGGTCTAAGGACAGAGGGTCTAAGGACAGAGGGTCTGAGGACAGAGGGTCTGAGGACAGAGGGTGTCGTATTGTCATACTGATATTCTGTACAAACTGTGAAGTCCACTGAGACAAATGTAACATTTGTGATATTGGGCTATATAAATAAACATTGATTGATTGAAGTGAAGTTCAAGCATTTTGACTTCCTGTGTCTCTGGGGTGCATCTGGGTGGAATCAGCTTTTAACTGAAACAGACTGTATACTCAATAATGACGTTTATACAGATTTGTTTCTGTTAGAATAACCATAACAAAGTTGTACAACGATGCAGTCGTTTTACTGATGTATTGATATCAGTATTTTTGCAAATTACTAGAATAATTCTGCAACAATATGTCGAATAGACGGTGTAATACGTCACCCTTCATAACGCATTAACTGCTGCATCATGAATTTTGAATAATTGTCACCTTTCCTATGATTTGTTTAATGCTTGCCACAATAACTGCTTTCACACCAAGTACTTTGCTGTACTTAGTGCCGGCACTTAGTGCCAGGCACTAAGTACATGGCACTAAGTACCCCCATGGCACTAAGTACAGATCGCGTTCACATCGGAATAAGTTCCCTGAGGGAGGATTAGGCAAATGAAGCCGCTGACGTTTCTTCTTCTTCTGTTTCTGTTTTCTGTTTTTTCTTCTTCTTCTTCTTCTTCTTCTTCTTCTTCTTCTTCTTCTTCTTCTTCTTCTTCTTCTTCTTCTTCTTCTTCTTCTTCTTCTTCTTCTTCTTCTTCTTCTTCTTCTGTTTCTTCTTCTTCTTCTTCTTCTTCTTCTTCATTGGCAGGCCGCAAACCACTTCACGGCGTATACGGCCACCCGAAGTCCCCGGAGTTGAGGACTGGCTTCAGAAGAAGTTGCCATGTTTTCTTTTGTGTTGCCATAAGTTATTCTCTCTCCGTTGGTGCGCGGGGCTAATGCTAATGCTAATAATGCTAATGCCAGCAAATACAATGGCGGCTTCACAAAACCTTTCAGAGTTTTACGGGGCGTGGTTTACAATTCGCCCAGCCAATAGAAATTGGTACTTTTTTCTCCCCATAGTCCCACCTCTCAGCAGGCACTGAAAAACGGGATAAAAGTTTCCCGCACAAAGTACACTTTTTGGTATGAACGCAAAATAAGAGGTACTAACGGAAACTAAACGGGAAAAGCACTCCGGTGTGAACGCGCCTAATGCAATGCTTATAAGTGAAATATAAGAACCACATTCTGAGTCATGGAAGCTGCATCCGGCTCATTAACGAGTCTGTTTCTCTGAAGCGGAGCCTCATGTAACGTGTAACTGAAGAGAGCTTTACTGCGGGGGGTCCTCTCTCCTCTCATTAAGCTCCCATACCTCCCTCCTCTCTCCTCTCATTAAGCTCCCATACCTCCCTCCTCTCTCCTCTCATTAAGCTTCCATGCCTCCTCTATCCTCTGATCCCGGGAATCAATTGACTTCCATCGATGTTATTGTAACATATCGTTGCAATCACTTCATTTCATTTCAGAGGAGATAGGTAGCAAGGAGAGAGGAGGCTTCCAGAGGAGTGAGGAACCTTTCTAACCTGTTTAAATAGACTCTAACTAAAGCACACAATATACAACTTTTTATTCCATTCCATTCATATGTAACTACTGCTATATTTTACTATATTTTGTATTATTTTTTATATATTTCTAGTTCTCTAACTGTGTTTTAAATTGTTGTTTTACTTTTATGTATGCACCACAACAAGTCAGATTCCTCAACCTTTCTGATTCAAAATATATGTATGTCAGCTGATCTGAAGCTGCTGTAGAAACATTACAGTAATACCAATGCAGCTCTAATATTAATCCTGTTCATTCATATATAATAAACATTAGCCGAGTGTTTGAACTGAATATTGAATAATTCATAACTCCACTCTTTGTGTGCTTCTTCCTCAGTAAAGCCAAGAAGCTTGTTCGTTACTTTTCATAGTTTCTGTTCCAAATTTCATCTTGGCTCATATTGGAAAATATGTCTATCCAAATATGTGTCTTATCCCGATGTAGAGTCGAGGTTATTATTAGTCTTATATCCATTTCTGACATTTTCAGAACTCAATATGGCCAGAAAGTGGTCATATTGTAACACTGGGATTCTGAAGCTTTAGGAATCAATTGGATTGGACAGATTATGTGTTTGAAAACATTTAAATAACTTTTTTCCGGCTATAAACTTAAGGAAATGTATCAACAAATGATCAAAACACTGCAGAACATTGACATTATTACCGAACCATTACACTCTGAAATTGATGCCAAACTACAAAAATGCCTCCAACATCGTTCAAATATCGTCCTTAAAGGCAATCACGCTAATTGCCGCAACCTATGCTAACTACGGAAATTGCCAAACACATGGAAGTTAGTTTGCAGCAGTTCCTAAATGCTGGCGACCCAAACACTACATTGTTTATCATAGACGTTGGAGTACTTAACGTTTCTGTGTATCTCTTTAGTCAGTTTAAAAGACACGATAGAGACGAGAGGTAAGGAAGCGAGGATCAGGACCCTGGCTGCTCGCTCAGCGTATCTTAGCTTCTATATTTCAAAAGCCCTCGTTTGACTCCTCTTCCAGTGGAGGACAGAACTTTAAGTACCGTATTGACCCGATTATAAGGCGACCCCTCTTTTTGAAGACTCATTTATTTTTTTTATTGGAAAATAATGATAACAGCCATTTTTTACGTGTTCAAATTCGTCACATCACAGTCGTCTTCTCATAGCTGCGTCTTCTGCATCGTCTTATATTCGGGTCAATACGGTACACAGACTGCCAAATGTTTTACCTCATGCCATGTCTTTAAATTATGAGTGTTGGCAAGATGTCCTCCCTGAGGTTCATTTCATTTCAAACCTTTATTTACCCAGATGTATCCATTGAGATCAATGATCTCTTTTTCAAGGGAGACCTGCTCAAGTAGGTTCCACATGAAACATAAACAGAACAACAAAAGGGACATCTTACAGCATCGTTACAGGGATTACAATTTACAATAACTATCCACATTGACATTTGCTAGCCTCGTACAGCTTTCCTGATTATGTCGAGTCCTCAATTATAATCCTTCCTGGCTCCCTGATGTCCTCTGAATCCAATTTGATGCAAAACGCCAGTCAGTAACAGCATCAACTAAAGCTGGGAATAAACCCCCAGATTACTGACACCTACAGCAAGGCTTAAAACGCCACTTCAACACCCCACCCCCAGTACTAGTCATACAGAGATGTTGTAATAGAAAACACATAATGTACTAGAGAGTGAATACAGATAATAAAAACCGCTGAAACTCTGAGTTCATTAAGAGCTCGCATCCTTGCAGCTGGAAATAGGAATGGGTTTCCTGGAAAAGATGCAAGTGGTTATTTACCATTTACCATTAAGTTGAAAATAAGGATGCAAAACGCTTATAGCATCAGAGAAGCAGCAGACTAACGCTGGTGATAAACATCCATAGTAGGGGTGTAACGGTATCCGTATTCGTCCCGTACCGTCACGGTTCGGACGTCACGGTTCGGCACATGCAGTCACACGACGAATACGCCTTTTTTACGAGTAGGAAAAAAGTCTTTCATTCAAGGCAGTATCCATTACACTATTTATAATCCAGGGGGCGGTATTGCGCCTAAAAGCTGTTTGCCATCCGCCCTTAAACAACATGAAGAACAAGAAGAAACACAACAACAACACGAACTAAATACAAGAAGAAGAAAAGTTAGTATGGCGATTTCAGATAACACACGGGAGCTAGAACCCACCTGCTTCTTTAAAATCAGCTGTGTGGGAACATTTCGGGTTCCCTGTGGACTACAACAACGATGAAGTGTGCGAGTGGTGGATCGGACGAGGACGGTGTGTCAGCGTTGTTCGATAGCAGTGTAGTATGCTAATGTAAACACACGCCAAACATGCTACATCATATCAGAAGGCATCACCTAGATTTGACAACAGCAGTTCAGCAGCTGATCCCCGCTGTTTTTAAGAAGCCAAGAGACATGAGAGCCGAGAGACCAAAATAAATAACGGAAGCTTTTGGCATATATGTTTTTCAACGGCTATGCCTCTTGAAACACTTTCTTATTATTTATGATGTAATATAAGACATTCTTTTTAGTTTTACAGCTTGATGAAACCTTTATAGATAATCTGGCCATCTGAGTGTGTGTGGTTCTGTTTATGGTTTGTTTTTATCTGTGTAATACAGTTAATTATTCAAAATGTCAGAGTTCCTTATTTTTAAACTGAAACTTGCTACTTCTGCTTTTTCTTGTTGTACCCAAACCAAGGTACGAACCGAACCGTGACTTCTGTGAACCGTTACACCCCTAATCCATAGTATTGAAACATATAGTAAGGCAGTGATTAGATTATCATTTGTTGTCAGAAAGCACTCTTTAATGTGAGTAAAGTTGATAATAAAACGCTGAAACTCTGTCCTGTGAGAATAGGGATAATTGGAAATGAGAACAGTCATCCATAAATACATTTTAAATTCACTGATAAAGATAAAAAGGGAAAAAACATTTTAATAAAAAATCGGGGGGTCAAATATCCAGAAAGAGCTGAGTATGAAATATAAGTACCACCATTACACATCTCCCTTTGCTGAGAGATGTGTTCAGTCTTCGTTCCAGTTGTAAAAATTAAACATGTCAAAAATAATCTTAATGATAATGGCGCTGTGGATGAGAAACATTAAACACTACACACACAGAATGATTTGATTTCCCGGCTGCCCTCCCATTAAGCCTCCATCGAGGTACTAATTGAGGTTTAGTATGATGGGATCATTGTTGCTCCATTAAATAATGTAATCCAGTTTCTTTATTACTTCTCCTGCTCTGTACTTCACAGATCCCTCGCTCGAGACAAAAAAATATCGTATTGCTCCCATTGTACTTAAATTACCCACAGGCACTGCTTTATTTCATTATTTCTATCAATCGATTATAATTCTGAATAACACACATGGTGCTGCTTCTCCTCTGTCTCTCCTCCCTCCTCTCATCAGCCAGGCTTTTCATGCATTACAATGAGAGACCATGTTTCTGTTCCCACCACTAACCCCCTTTTTCTGAAATGTATTCAGACTTTTTTCCTCTGCTTCTCATTCTCCAAATCCCCACACTGTATGAGTATTAAAATATGCTGGCTGGAGAGGGAGCGAGTGTATAAAAGAAATAGAAAGGGCGAGAGAGACAGGAAGGATGTTACAGCGTGAAGAGAGGAAGGAGAGAGGCAGACAGTGTGTCCTTAAGAGAGAGGAGGCAGAGCTCGCTCACTAGCTTGTTAATCTCTCTGGAGTTGACATTTGAAAACCTCCAAACCTCTCCTCCTCCTCCTTTTCCTCCTCACCCCTTTACTCCCAGCGCAGTGATGTGTGTAAATCCAGCGCGACCACTGAATAGACTAAACTTCGCCTTGGCCCTAAATCCCTTCTGAAACCTGGTAGGACAACTATTTCTCAGTGGAGGAATTCACCTTGAACAAAAGACTCCGGCTTTACATGCACAGAGAGTATAAAACTGAAGCTGGGATAATTATGAGCAATGACACACGGGTCATTTTTAGACATGAGCAGTCCCTCTAGCACAGGGGTGGTGCAGTGATGACGTATTATTGTATGACAAGGGCTCTGGACAAAAAGCCAATGGGATTTTTGTATTGGATCTTGGAATATTGCAGAAAATAAGATATTTGGCAAACACGTTTATGACACTTACACATCTTGTTCAGCAGGGTAACATACAGTGGGGCAAAAAAGTATTTAGTCAGCCACCAATTGTGCAAGTTCTCCCACTTAAAAAGATGAGAGAGGCCTGTCATTTTCATCCTAGGTACACTTCAACTATGAGAGACAAAATGAGGGGAAAGAATCCAGGAAATCACATTGTCTGATTTTTAAAGAATTTATTTGCAAATTATGGTGGAAAATAAGTATTTGGTCAATAACAAAAGTTCATCTCAATACTTTGTTATATACCTTTTGTTGGCAATGACAGAGGTCAAACGTTTTCTGTAAGTCTTCACAAGGTTTTCACTGTTGCTGGTATTTTGGCCCATTCCTCCATGCCGATCTCCTCTAGAGCAGTGATGTTTTAGGGCTGTCGCTGGGCAACACGGACTTTCAACTCCCTCCAAAGATGTTCTATGGGGTTGAGATCTGGAGACTGGCTAGGCCACTCCAGGACCTTGAAATGCCTCTTACGAAGCCACTCCTTCGTTGCCCGGGTGGTGTGTTTGGGATCATTGTCATGCTGAAAGACCCAGCCACGTTTCATCTTCAATGCCCTTGCTGATGGAAGGAGGTTGTCACTCAAAATCTCACGATACATGGCCCCATTCATTCTTTCCTTTACACGGATCAGTCGTCCTGGTCCCTTTGCAGAGAAACAGCCCCAAAGCATGATGTCTCCCCCCCCCATCGTTCACAGTAGGTATGGTGTTCTTTGGATGCAACTCAGCATTCTTTCTCCTCCAAACACGTCTAGTTGAGTTTTTACCAACAAGTTCTATTTTGGTTTAATCTGACCATATGACATTCTCCCAATCCTCTTCTGGATCATCTAAATGCTCTCTAGCAAACTTCAGACGGGCCTGGACATGTACTGGCTTAAGCAGGGGGACACGTCTGGCACTGCAGGATTTGAGTCCCTGGCGGCGTAGTGTGTTACTGATGGTAGCCTTTGTTACTTTGGTCCCAGCTCTCTGCAGGTCATTGACTAGGTCCCCCCGTGTGGTTCTGGGATGTTTGCTCACCGTTCTTGTGATCATTTTGACCCCACGGGGTGAGATCTTGCGTGGAGCCCCAGATCGAGGGAGATTATCAGTGGTCTTGTATGTCTTCCATTTTCTAATAATTGCTCCCACAGTTGATTTCTTCACACCAAGCTGCTTACCTATTGCAGATGCAGTCTTCCCAGCCTGGTGCAGGTCTACAATTTTGTTTCTGGTGTCCTTTGACAGCTCTTTGGTCTTGGCCATAGTGGAGTTTGGAGTGTGACTGTTTGAGGTTGTGGACAGGTGTCTTTTATACTGATAACGAGTTCAAACAGGTGCCATTAATACAGTTAACGGGTGGAGGACAGAGGAGGCTCTTAAAGAAGAAGTTACAGGTCTGTGAGAGCCAGACATCTTGTTTGTTTGTAGGTGACCAAATACTTATTTTACCGAGGAATTTACCAATTCATTCATTAAAAATCCTACAATGTGACACAGTCACATGACTTCACGTGCCCACCGCTAAGCTAAAAGTGGCTAATGTTGGGCTATAAAGGAACTACAGCACGGTCACATGACTTCACGTCACCACCGTAAGCTAAAGGTTCGGCGTGGTGACATGTAGTCGTCTCATTTAGACACTTGTGAGCAAACCCTGTTTTTAAATCCGCAGTGGGGTATTTTCTGACGATTTTAATGTTGTAGAACAAAAAGTTAAAATATCTTCAGCTTGTGGACCTTATTTCAGGCTGCTAACCCAAAGCACGTCCAAGAAAACATCAAGACGAGGGAACAGGAAGTGCTAAAATGTTAGCTTATTACTAGGTTTTAGGGCGACTCTTGTGCCACCCATAAGCCTGTAATGCAGATTCTGCAGGAGTGAGTGTGTCATTTATGTGGCGAGCCAAAGTGAGGGTGTGGAGGTCGGGCGGTGCATGGGAATGAAACACAAGAGCTGCATCTTTCACAGACTTGTAATTTACTTCATTTCCACACGGTTTATAACACCTAAAAAGTCACTAAAAAGATCCTGACTTGTTTTTAAGATGGGTTTTGGTTCTTCTTGTTTTTCTCTTTCATTAAGATTATCTGATTTTGCATTCAGTGGTAAAAAAATACATTATTTTTTGCTGATTTTGTTTTGTTTCTGTGAAGCTTGAGTGGAGTTTATTTTGTTTTACAGTTGGATTTGCTTTGTTCTCTTCAGGAGAACACATTAAAAAATATTTCCTCTCGATAATCTGTGAATTGATTTGTTCCTGGATTAAGGAAGCTAAATTAGTTTAGATAACATAGATAATTTCCTGCCTGACAGCCGTTTGAAATACTTATCAGCAACCAATCATACAGTAAGTTAGTAGAAAAGTTGGTCTTGTGTGTACTTTGATTCATTTGGCACGCAGTCATAATTGTAAATGAACACTTTGTTAAAAAGTCTGACACTGAAAAAGAGGCAAACTATTACTATAAGTGATAATTACAGTAACACGGTGTTTAAATCACACACAGTCTGAGACCTGCAAGCAGAATATGTCCACATCATTTGACCAAGTTGTACTGCGTAAGTGTCATTAACACTTTTTCTGAAATGCTGGAAATGTAAAGTGGAATTAAAAGCTGTGATGATTGTCCCTGCAACTTTTCCCTTACAGTGAGTGCAGCTAAATGACTTTGGTCCTGAAGAACATATGTCTGGAGACCAAAGCATTACAGAGAGTTTGGATATGGAAAAAGTTACACTCGTAAAAAAAGGTTTTTAAAAGCATGTCTACTCGTCACCTAACATTGGCTTTTGGGACATGAGGACCACATTGCAATTCAGGCATCATCCTTATAGATTTTATAAAAATATGTTGTTGGTTTGGCTTGGTGTCAAGATAATAACGCACGGTATACGTCTATGGGGAAGGCAATATTGCTTTTTCCTAAACAATAAAAACGTAGTATTGGTTTATTTGAGAACATGAACTTTGTGCAGAATTTGGTGGATATATAATGGATTTTCCCAATAAACCGTAAGTCATATGTGTGTGTATACGTGTGTGTGTGTGTGTGTGTGTGTGTGAGGGGGCGCATGAAGGGTTTGTATGTGGGGAGAATTTAAAGAGCATCTGATCAGAGTCTGCTGCCGATTCAATCACATGGAAACTGATGTGTTATGAGAAGTGGCAGTCAGACCAAATTGATTCTATAGAGAGTATGTGCATCAGTTGTGTGTGTGTGTGTGTGTGTGTGTGTGTGTGTGTTCACCATCTTCAACTTGCAATGACCTAGTTACATAATCAGCATTACGATGACCGTATAGAAGGGACTGAATGTACATGACACACACACACACACACAGCTGTCAGAAACACCAGGTGAAGGACGCAGGATGTCAGCCTGCTGTTGAGCAATACATACATTTTTTTCTTTTTTATGAAACAGTTCAGTAACAATGCACACACTGCAGACATGTGGGCTTCTTGGGCTTCAGACAACCAATGTAACAAAAATAATCTCTTAAATTATAAAGTTTAATGTAACTCATGAAAATTAACACAGTTGGGTGTGCCACCATACGTGTGTGTGTGTGTGTGTGTGTGTGTGTGTGTGTGTGTGTGTCTCCACGTCTCAGTCAGTCTGTGTTTGGTTTATAGCTAAAGCATATGTCAATCATTCAGATAACTCAGGACCACCCAAGGGTCAATCTGTCACTGTGTGTGTGTGTGTGTGTGTGTGTGTGTGTGTGTGTGTGTGTGTGTGTGTGTGTGTGTGTGTGTGTGTGTGTGTGTGTGTGTGTGTGTGTGTGTGTGTGTGTGTGTGTGTGTGTGTGTGTGTGTGTGTGTGTGTGTGTGTGTGTGTGTGTGTGTGTGTGAGTGAAGCCAGTTGTTTTCTGTCCAGCTGAAGTCGCTGGCCCTCACCCTGAGTCATCCATCTCCAGACAGAGCACGATGGAGATAAAGCCAAACTGAGAGAGGGGGGAGTCAAGGGCTACTAATGGTTGGACAGTAAAAATGGGGAGGAAGGATGGGAGGGAAAAAACACACAAAGCTAAACAGCGAGAGGGAAGTTATTCAATGGTTAGAGAGAGGAAGACAGACACGCAGAAAACAGTTTATTTACACAATCCTTGATTTTTAGGATGTGTATTTCTAACTAAGTACCAAGGAATGTTTGTTTCACAATAAAAAAGTCAAATAACACGAATGTTTCCACGGCCAGACGCTCAGATGTTTCCCAGCTGCTAGTGCTGTAAACGAGCAGAAATTATTTGTAAAGATCAAGCAGAGGATAGATGTTTAGCTGTGGTTCTCTGGTGCCAGCTCTACTGTACAGCAGTGACCGTGGCACTAACGCAGGCATTTTAATTCAAAGCAACAGACACACAGCTGGGAAACCTCTCTGAGCACGGAGACCGACAACATGGAGAGTTAAGAAAGTCATTTTACATTTCTCTGCATTCGAGGACAGCATCAGACTGTGTGTGTAATTCATACTTGTGTGTTTGTGTGTGTGTGTGTGTGTGTGTGTGTGTGTGTGAAGTCATGGAACAATTTAGTTAGGTCCATTAAAATGTAACATGTCAAACAACTCCTCTCCGATACACATCTGTATTGAAGCCGTGCTGGTCTGCACATCTCTATGTGACTTAAATATATGTAACGGGTCACAACTGTAAGCGACCTGTTATCCTTCAATTAACGACAGCGAAGCATCTGGGGTGTTTTCAGGCATTTATTCTGAGGACTGAGAACAAAAACAATGTTCTCCTTGAATCCACGCTGCACATCCTCCGCAGCACTCACTTCAATGTGAGGGGAAAGCGGAAATGACATACAGGAAATGGGAAAAGATGTGCAACGGGAAAGTGTTCCCACCAGAAACATAACTCAAAAACATCAAAAGGAAACAATCTCATAAAAATAAAATTCACAACCTATTATAAATCCTAATTTATAGCTAATAATTATGTCTACACATTTTTAACTCCGTTACATATATCAACCGAATGAATCATTTTCCATGTTGTTTCTGATGCACTTGAGAGCTTGTTTAGACCATATGATTTGCTTTAAAATCAAGGCATTTGAAGGCCTTGTTGTGGCAATCGTGAAGGTGCAATGTGTCATGCCTTGTGTTGGAAAAAAGGGGCAACATTTTACTTCCACTTTAATCTAAATAGACGGTCATGGAAACAGCATGAACATATGCCACATTCGACCAAACCGGTCTGGTCAACATACTCTTGTGTAGCGTCTGCCTAAAGTATAGGTGAGCCTTCTTTGTATTTGCTGTGGCACTGTGTGCAATTGTCAATGTACTGTATGCATTGGTACCATTGACAATACAGGCATTTCAACAGGAGTTAAAGCAAAGTTTTTCAGTGGCTGAACATTAAACACGGTCAGTCTGTAACTCTCTTTCACTTTGCTACGATGTTTAAACCTGCTGAGTCGTTTTCCCGTGATCATAACAGTGTGACAGAATGTGTATATCCATAGATTTGAACAAACCAAACAAGCCGTAAAGGATAACTGAATCCTGCTGGTGTTATATATCCAATAACAGGCCCTTTCACAGTAATATGTGCATCTCTCCAGTCATCATACACACACTGTGCGTCTGAAGTACTGTACACAACATGTCTTTGAGTAAAACGTGTAAACTGTATCACTGGCTCCAGGAAAAAAGCAGACGTACACATCTTGTTATCCACAGCTCTCTCCTCTCTCTTGAGAGTTGAAAACAATATCAACTTTTGATTCGATTTTCCAATTGACAACCATGCAATTCTGGCATTTTACGTTCAGCAGTGGCTGTGTGACATTTTCTCACAATCATTGGCTGCAGAGCGAGGGATGAATGCTAATCGTTTCTAACACTGCGAATGAATATTCTGTGTAGAAAAATAAATAGCTGATTAATTCCTACTTGTCTCACGGTAGTCTGATTTAATTAAGGCAAGGCAAGTTTATTTATATAGCACCTTTCAACACAAGGCAATTCAAAGTGCTTTACAAAAAACGAAAGACATGGCATTTAAAAAGAAAAGATAATAAAAGAAACATTAAAAGATAAAAGTTACAGTGCAGTTTAAGATGTGAATAGTTCAATTAAAAGCAGCAGCAAAAAGAAAAGTCTTCAGCCTGGATTTAAAAGTAGTCAGAGTTGCAGCGGACCTGCAGGTTTCTGGGAGTTTGTTCCAGATGGAGCATAATAACTGAATGCTGCTTCTCCATGTTTAGTTCTGACTCTGGGGACAGAAAGCTGACCAGTCCCTGAAGACCTGAGAGATCTGGATGGTTCATAATTTAGCAGTAGATCAGAAATGTATTTTGGGCCTAAACCATTCAGTGCTTTATAAACCAGCAGCAGTATTTTGAAATCTATTCTTTGACACACAGGAAGCCAGTGTAAAGACTTCAGAACAGGAGTGATGTGATCCACTTTCTTAGTGTTAGTGAGGACTCGAGCAGCGGCGTTATGAATCAGCTGCAGCTTTCTAATATATATTTTTAGTGAGACCTGTGAAGACACCATTGCAGTAGTCGAGTCTACTGAAGATAAAAGCATGGACAAGTTTTTCCAAATCCTGCTGTGACATTAGTCTTTTAATCCTAGATATGTTCTTTAGGTGATAGTAGGCTGATTTAGTAACTGTTTTAATGTGACTGTTGAAACTCAGGTCAGAGTCCATGACTACACCTAGATTTCTGGCTTTATCTGTTGTTTTGAACATTGCAGACTGAAGCTCAGCGCTAACTTTTATACGTTCTGCCTTGGCTCCAAAAACCATTACCTCAGTTTTAACTTTGTTTAATTGGAGAAAGTTCTGACACATCCAGTCATTGATTTGTTCAATGCACTTACTCAGTGTTTGAATTGGAGCATAGTCTCCTGGTGAAATTGTTACGTAAATGTGTGTGTCATCTGCATAGCTATGGTAACTTATTTTGTTGTTCTTCATTATCTGAGCCAGTGGTAGCATGTAGACGTTAAAGAGAAGCGGCCCCAAGATGGAGCCTTGAGGAACCCCAAATGACATATTTGTCAACTCAGATGTGTATTTACCTATAGAAACAAAGTGGTTTCTGTCCGTTAAGTAGGATTCAAACCAATTTAGAACTGTCAAACGCAGCACTGAGATCTAATAATACTAACACTGAAGTTCTGCCACTGTCTGTGTTTAAGTGGATGTCATTGAAGACCTTTACAAGAGCAGTCTCAGTGCTGTGGTTTGGACGAAAGCCTGACTGGAACACATCGAAACAACTATTTAAATGCAAGAAATTACTCAACTGTTGAAAAACAACTTTTTCAATGATTTTACCTAGAAATGGCAGGTTTGATATGGGCCTGTAATTGTTCTTTTTTTTTTTTTTAACCTTTATTTAGACAGATAAATCCCATTGAGATCATTGATCTCTTTTTCAAGGGAGACCTGCTCAAGTAGTTCCACATGAAACATAAAAACATAAATAGAACAACAAAAGGACATCATACAGCATCATTTACATAATTATCCACATAAACAGGTACCAATAGCTTCCGATTGAGTAGCATCCAACCGAGTTTTAAAAACATTTAGTGGCACCAGATTGTTCAGTTTCCATTTAATTTGCAGACTATTCCAAGACAGAGGAGCTGTGCATCTAAAAGTTGTCTTCCCTAAGACAGTCCTAGCAGTTGGCACATGTAATAAAACCACAGCATTCGATCTCAGGCAGTAGCCACTTACAATTTTCCGTGAGATCAGGGAGCATTACTGAAGCATCTAGATTATTCTTTTTTAAGAGCGGTTTAATTACTGCAGTTTTCAGGGCCTGTGGAAAAATACCTGAGTGAAGAGATTTGTTTACTATATGAAGTAGATCTGAGGCCATGCAACGAAAAACATCTTTGAAAAATCCTGTTGGAATAATTAAGCCTTTTTTAGGGTCGTATGTTTGCACTAAGGAGTGCTCTAATGATTTCAAATTGGCTTGTCATCTGATCAGTGGCCTGTAGCCGGCTCGTGTTCCCCTCTTAGACATTTTTATTTATATACTTATCTGTGTGCGTCAGAAAAAGGGAGGCAGAGCGAATGTGTCTGATTATGAGGATCCACTTGGCAGCTTCAAACCTCAGCCAGTCCCTCAGTGGGTGGTTGTGTTGTGCCATTGTGCTCCCTAATTGTCCCTCGAGTGCCGGTTGAGAGCTAATACCAGAGGTGGGAAGTAGGGGAGTACAAATACTTTGTTACTGTACTTAAGTACATTGTTCTGGTATCAGTACTTTACTCCACGACTTTTTACTTCTTACATTTTGAGCACAAATACCTGTACCTTCTACTTCTTACATGTTGAACTCACATACCTGTACTTTCTACTTCTTACATGTTGAACTCAAATACCTGTACTTTCTACTTCTTACATGTTGAACCCAAATACCTGTACTTTCTACTTCTTACATGTTGAACTCAAATACTTGTACTTTCTACTTCTTACATGTTGAACTCAAATACCTGTACTTTCTACTTCTTACATGTTGAACACAAATACCTGTACTTTCTACTTCTTACATGTTGAACACAAATACCTGTACTTTCTACTTCTTACATGTTGAACACAAATACCTGTACTTTCTACTTCTTACATGTTGAACTCAAATACCTGTACTTTCTACTTCTTACATGTTGAACACAAATACCTGTACTTTCTACTTCTTACATGTTGAACACAAATACCTGTACTTTCTACTTCTTACATGTTGAACCCAAATACCTGTACTTTCTACTTCTTACATGTTGAACCCAAATACCTGTACTTTCTACTTCTTACATGTTGAACCCAAATACCTGTACTTTCTACTTCTCTCATTTCCCAAACAGCTGGTTCCTTTAGTCTGAATGTGTGTTTGATGCGTGATCATTATTCTTTAGAGTCATTGCGTGCCTATTGATTTGAACACGATCCGTGTATCCATCATTTCCTGGTCTTCTCTAAAGAAGAGGGACCAATGGAAACGTTGTCATGTTGCCGTTGTTCAGCATGGAAACATTCATTCGCTAACAATAACATTATTGTTCTATTGATATAAAGGGAGGTCAGGTACTCTTTAAAACAGCTGCTAGCTATGGGTACTTTTTACTGAAGTACATTTCAAAGCCTCTTTACATTCACTTGAGTAAATAAGTTTAGTCAGTACTTCTACTTCAGTATTTTTAAACATGAGTATCTGTACTTCTACTTGAGTAAAGGATGTGTGCACTTTTGCCATCTCTGGCTAATCGTCACCTGAAGGCAATGCACAAATGCACTGAAGTGAGTGGAAACAACGAACATGTGCATGAAACTCAAAAGAAAACCCACAATAGATTACCCATAATCCACCAGGGATTTAACAGATTCTACGTTAACACAACGCTGTCAGCTCCGATGTTCTGACCCTCTGAAATGCATTGAAGTGGAGGTCAGTTGAACACTTTCATTTAATTTGCTCTCGTCTAAAGCGACTCATCTAAAGTGGCAATTAACTGAGTCCCATTGAGAGCTGCCTTATTGGAGCTGGGAGCCGTTGACTTAGATACTCAGAACAAACAGAAACATCATAAAAACACACTTAATACGCAAAGATATGTGTTAGCTTTATATACTGTTAACTATCTCTCCACATCTTGGTATATACTTTACATTACATATCATTTAGCTGACACTTTTGTCCAAAGCGACAATACAATAAGAAGTGCAAAAAACCATAAAGATTCAGACTCTGAACAACAAGGAAAGTGCAGATATCTTCACCTCAAGCTCATTATACCATAGATAGTGCTGGTGAATCAGTTACAAGGCCTACATTAACCAATAACTTAAAAACAACAACCCGAGCAGGTCAACATTAAGGACATTTAAAATGGTCTACCTGCATGTGCCATCCGACCTCTGCAGCTCATCCAGAATGCAGCGGCTCGTCTGGTCTTCAACCTTCCTAAATGTTCCCACACCACTCCGCTCCTCCGCTCCCTCCACTGGCTCCCGGTAACTGCTAGAATCCACTTCAAGACACTGGTACTTGCGTACCATGCTGCGAATGGATCTGGCCCTTCCTACATCCAGGACATGGTTAAACTGTACACCGCAGCACGTGCACTCCGCTCTGCATCAGCCAAACGACTCGCTGCACCCTCGCTGCGAGGGGGACCCAAGTTCCCATCAGCAGAAACACGTGGGTTTGCTATCCTGGCTCCAAGATGGTGGAATGAGCTCCCCATTGACATCAGGACAGCAGAAAGCTTACACACCTTCCAGACTGAAAACTCATCTCTTTCGACTCCACTTCGAGCGATAGAATTAATAACAAAGCACTTATATACTAACAAAGGACTGGCTTCTCTAAAGCCAGTTGAGTAGCACTTGAAATGTTTGGCTCTATGATACCTGATGTACTTTATGATTCTGTTTTCTTCAAGGTTGTGTCTTCCTGGTCGAATGTACTTATTGTAAGTGGCTTTGGATAAAAGCGTCAGCTAAATGCAATGTCATGTAATGTAATGTAAAAATGTGATCCTCACATTCCGAAACCTCTTCCTCATCATCATCATCATCAAATGGTTCTCTCTCTTCCAGAATCATTTGCAAGGCCCTCTGAGCAGAGAATCTTTTGGCCATCTTGATCAGTTGTGATACGGACCCAAACTGGCGAAGCTTTATTTATTGTGTCTCACCCTAAATTTGCACCTGGGATAGAGAGGGAAAAAAATAAGGATTGGTTCCCGCAAAACATAATGCGGGAATGTGAGAGCACACACACACACACACACACACACACACACACACACACACACACACACACACACACACACACACACAAACAGGGCCTCACCTCGCGGAGGGGGCCTCAATTGACCTGTATTGTTTGTGCAAAAAACGATTTATCAGCTAAATAATGAAAACGGGTCCCACAGACCTGAATACCATACAAGGGTTAAAACTACAGTCAATACAGTTTAGTTACTGTACACGTACTACCACTAATGAAAACATTTTATTTTATTGTTGTTTAAACTTCATCAATAGTGTATAACTTTCCTCGCTTTAAATAAGGGATCTTATTGATGCCTTTGCAGACTATTGGACAGAAACCCACAGAACGTACCGACGGCAGGGAAGGAACAAGTCCAACAAGGGCCTCTGCTATGTTCACATTATACAGAATGTGTACCCTCCTCCTTGTTGCTTGAATATCACTGAAGAAATATCACCTGCTTCCTTTTCAATGTCTGGAAATGAATGTGGCTGTTCTGAGAAATACTAATCATTTCTTATTCTTGAAGACGAAAATATATGATGGGCTTTGATCCATGAGATACGTTCTATATTGCTGACAAACTATATTTACACATTCATGATTCATGAGTTACAGGTTCTCCACTGAATTAAATATGTATTGAAGTTGCAACACACACAAATGCAAACAAAGTATAACAGAATAAAAGTACTTAAGCAGACTTTATTGAACCTTCTTGACTTCACTTCCTCTGCTCAGCCCTCTGAGAGTAGATGTTGATTTTGACCCTGAGATGTCTCGCTGTTTGTTGTTCCTAATAAGTGTGAGCATCTGCTTGCATGCCTGAATGTGTGTGTGTGTGTGTGTGTGTGTGTGTGTGTGTGTGTGTGTGTGGTGTGTGTGTGTGTGTGTGTGTGTGTGTGTGTGTGTGTGTGTGTGTGTGTGTGTGTGTTGTGTGTGTTGTGTGTGTGTGTGTGTGTGTGTGTGTGTGTGTGCTGGTGTCTTGCTGTTAGTTGCTCTAGTTGTGAAGCTCAGAGCGTCCGTCTGATTCGGCACCACATTAAATATTCGTTGCCATGGCATCCCGCACAGAAGCGCTTCTCGATAAAGGCGCACGTCTCTAATTAAAGAATAAACAGAAACCACGGATCCAGAAAACCTTTGGATGAGCACATGGAGACTTTTCCACACAGTCCTTGTTACTTTTGAGTATTATATCAAGGAAAATGTGTCAGTAACACTTTGTTGACAACTTGTACAATTCATATATTAATAAGCTTGTGTTGTTGTTTTGTTTTTTTAGAAGGACATATGCACAAAGCTACAGAGTAGAAATGGCAATTAAATTGTTCTGATCGGAGCTCCTCCAACAATGCAACATATATAATAAAATACAGAATTAAAAGTAGTGCAAAAAGTCGTTATACATGTCAATAGAATATGCAATTAATGTATAATGTTATGTTTTTAAGTGCATTATAATTAAGTCAGTGATTTGTCTTTCGAGCTAAATTGAAAATAACTTTAAGAGTAATTGGTTAACATCATATTTAACCAATTAAAAGTTCACATTACAACAGTTAAAATAAATAAATGAAGTTGATAACCTGGGAAAATGTAAGCTTGATTAACGGAAACTGACTTTAAAGCACACACACTTTGAAGTACATCTGATTTAAATTAACTGTTGTTCTCACTTGTAACCCTAATTTAAATAATTACTTGAATGTTTCTAATTAAAGAAGTTATCTTAATTAAGTTGGTCTAAATATTCTCTTTTAAGTGCACATTTAATCAGAGAAGTTCTTTGTATTCACTTCAGTGTCCTCAGGAGATCAGATCTGCATTATTGGCAGCTTTGCTGTTGTCTTCCTATTATGGTGCAATTATTCCCCGATGGTGATTGAATGTTCAGAAAATCTGTTGCCACTTCCTTCCTCAGCCACGAGCAGTCATGCTCCTCATGCTGGGAGAACAGTTTGATAATAGGATGTCTGGAAGTAGAGATGTGTATTAATGTCGTCTTTCTGTAGATGCCTGCGTGTCGTCGCTTGTTTTTCACGACGCATGGCACAAGACATGGATTCAATGAGGTAGAAAATGGCTCAAACAGCTTCTTATTATAATTGGTGGCATCCTACATGATCATGCCGCCACATTTAGAGCAGCTTGGGTTGTTTCACTTGAGAGATACTGTATGTCTGAAGGCTTAGTGTATCTAAAGTAGGACCAGATGGGTTGTTTGGTAGCTTTCAATCCAATATAATCCGTTTTTGAAGCAACAAAATAATACTTAAAGGTGGGGTAGGTACATTTCAGAAACCGCCTCGAGTGCACTAAAATTTGAAAGTACACAGCCGAAAAGAATCCGCCCCTTCCTTCAGACTTCCTTACAGAGCACCTCCTCCAACACACATGAACGCGCAATGCACGCCCAATGACGGCACGAGATACATTTGTGCGTGCACGAGATGGAAGGCTGACAGACAGGGCGGCAATGCTGGCTAAACGGATTGGTCGTGCTTTTTACAGCGCCACGGCTTCCACAGATGACATTTTTTTATGGATTTTTTGTCAAAGCACTTCAGATATTCATTGCTATCGGGTTGTTAAGAGCATTCCATGGATTATAACAAAAAGTGTATCTCGAGCCGGTTTCTGAAACTTACCTACCCCACCTTTAAAGGTAGAGTATGTCATTTTGGAGAAACCAGCTCAAGTGCGATAGAATTTAAAAATACACAACACCGAAAAAATCAGCCCCTTCCTTCGGACTTCCTTACAAAGCTCCTCCTCCAACACACACGAACGTGCACATGACCAATGAGGTCACGAGATAAGTGTGTGCACAGATGGAAGGCTGACAGGCAGGTAGGCCATCCAGTTACTTTAGCCGGGCCGGCTCAGATGATTGGTCGTGCTTTTTACAGTAGGGGAGAAGGGGGTAAGGGGGTAAGTTGAGCCAGTGGGTAAGTTGAACCACCCCCTGTAACCAGGCAACGCCTTAAAGTTGTAATCAAGTGACCAGAAATGATGCAAGCTCCACCCATTTCTCATTGCCTGTGAAAGAGAGATACTCATTGTGGTCTGGTAAGTAAACATTTTTACAAAAAAAGTTTTTTGCTTGTCAAAGTACATTTTCTAGATGTCAGCTGTATCCAGGTTTAAACACATATATTGTATATGTTGATGTGTTGGCAGCGTATTAAACCATGTGAATCATTAAGCTAAGGATGACTCTGAATTGTAAGGCTAGGCTATTTTTTCTAAAATGGTGGCTATGGGGTAAAGTGAACCATGGGCCTTGAGCCAGTTTTTCAATGGAGTTAATGAAAGTAGGCAAAGTTGATAATAAGAGCTCATTGTAGGCTACATTTAAAGTTGACTTTACCCTGTGTTTGATTGGTAAGTGTTAAGTATTACTTTGTAATAGCACCCTTACTCCATGTTTAATGGTATGTCCCATTGTTACGTCATAAGCAAGCGTGGAGCGCTATATCTCTTGTTGTTGATTACGCAGCACTGCCATGCTGCTGGTTCATGTCCCTGAATAAATGGATGAGAGAAGAACAATGACTGCGCATACTTTATTAGTTTAACAGGTTATGGGCCCAGGCAAAGTTGGACTCATGTTAGTTTTCCGGAAGAAGTTTAACGCAAAGTATTACACGGGACTTCTACAAACTATGTGGACCAATAAGTAAAGAAGTGGCGGGAGATATTACACGCGACGTATTACGTGAGAACCCAATGCTAACAAGCTAGTTTAGCAAGCTAATCGCTGTGCTAACAAGATGGCAAGCAGAGCAACGGGAGTTTTCGCGCCACAGCTTTTGTTCGATGGAACCGACGATAAGTATGACCTTTGGGAAACAAGATTCTTAGGCTGCCTACATATCCTGAAATTAAAAGAAACTATTCTCCATGAACCCACTGGAAATAGTCCTGAACAGCTAGCAGAAGACAGGAGAAAGAATGCTGATTGCTATGCTGAGCTAATAAGACTGATAGATGATAAAAGCCTATCACTGATAAGACACGATGCCGCTGATGATGGCAGGAAGGCTCTAAGAATATTGAAAGAACATTATTCTGGAAAAAGTAAACCACGGATAATAAACCTCTACACGTCGTTGACCAAGCTACACATGACAAACAGCGAAAGTGTAACCGACTACCTTATACGGGCGGAGAACATTATCACGGCTTTGAGGGAAACAGGTGAGACCATGAGCGACGGACTCATAATCGCCTTGATAATAGGAGGACTACCAGACACCTTTAAGCCACTGGCTGTTCATGTAACGCAGAATGAAGATAACGTTACATTCATGGACTTTAAAAGGAGACAGAGGCCCCAGCAGGATGTCTGCTAACAATAGAAAAGAAGAAGATGCTAACGTTATATGCTACTAATGTGGAATAAGAGGGCATAAGGCAAGAACATGTTACAGAAAAGTGTGGTGTGGTTACTGCAAAAATAACACACACGAAGAATCCCTGTGCAAGAAAAAAGGGGGACAAGATGGAGTGAAAGAGGAAAACATCGAACAAGACCAATTCTTCAAGGCAAAGCACACGAAGAGCTGGAGACCTCCAGACAACGTAGAGATGAGAGGCATCATGGTGGACGCTGGAGCAACATCCCACATCGAGAATGATATTGAAAAGTTTGACAGCTTTGATGACTCATTCCTTTCAGGAACACATTCAGTGGAGTTAGCTGACGGGACCAGATGCAGCGGAATAGCACAACGCAGCGGAACAGCGATTGTGCATCTGCTAGACGACACTGGACGACAGCACAGAGCACAGCTACGGGATGCACTGTACATACCTTCATACCCACATGTGTTATCTGTGTAATAATTCTCACGTCCAGGAGAGAAGCTTAAAAAGGAGACTAAATGGAGTCTCTGAGATGGTTTCAAATTGGTACTTTAATTAAAATAAAGGCGCGGTTATCTTACAAACAGAATATTGTTCGACAGAAAAGCAGCTGTGTCTCTGGCTCTGCCAGGTGAAGAAAGAGCCCGAACCCCTCAGGTCCCGCTGTATTTATATCCTCAGCTGGCTCCTCCCTGCAGGCCATCTCTCCAACGTTTTAATGTCCGTTGTTACTAGGGCTGTACCCGAATATTCGACTATTCGAATATTCGTTCGTTGGCCAACTATTCGGGTTTCAATTTCATTATTCGGATATTCGTTTTTTTATTTTTTTTCCAAAAAAATGTTTTCCCCTAAATGTATGCTATCAATAAAGGCGAATTTCCATATTCTTATACTATATTTATACTTTTGAATTGCACTGTTAAAATGCGGAAATATATACAATCTCAGCCTGTGCTCCTGACATCGCGTTCACTCACAGTCACGAACGCAAACGGCACGCTTCTCCTTGCTTCACCTCGCTTCACACACCTGAACACAAAATGCCGAAGACTCCAGCTGTGTGGGACCATTTTAAATTGGACGACGGTAAGAAGAAGGCAGTGTGCCAAATATGCGACAAGAAACTGGCCGGTGGCAACAACTCTGAAAAGTCACCGGATGCTGTAAGTAGTAGCCTAGCTTAGCTTAGCTGTTGTCAAGTTGCCATGATGAAGCTGCGTTATCCGCCGTTTAAACAGTAACGTTACACATGATAAAATCGTGCTCTTACTATCCTTGGAAAATAGTTGCAAGCAAGCAACCGAATTGTTTTTTTATATTAGTTTTTCAATTTTATCCGAATAGTGAAAATAATAGGAGCGATGTGGGAACATCTGGGGCTAAGGCAATTATTGGCATACAGTTCGTTCATTTATTTTTCGTTCTTCATTTATTTAAATACCGTTTACTGTTACGCCTATATCCCCGGCGCTGCACTGCGGCTGGGTTAAATGCAGAGGACACATTTAGTTTTAATGTATGCGAGTACTGAGACAATAAATAAATATAAATCGTAATAGTATGCTCTTTCTGCGCTTCTGCTTAACAGTGTGTTGTCAGGTGTCTCGGAGCGTGTTATGAAAAAAAATCTCCGCACCGAATATTCGAATATTCGCTGCTGATTACTACCGAATATCCGGAGCCCGAGAAATGGTATTCGGGACAGCCCTAGTTGTTACGCATATCAGAGGATACAGACATTGTACATTCAATATATCTAAACACGCCTTTTCTCTTCCTTAACTCTTTCATAACTTTATATGCAATACATGTTAACGGCGTCAATAGCCACTTTAGTGATACTAATGGACGGTAGTCCCGGATGTCGTCATGAAGGATTTTCAGAATAAAAGCTTGGTATTGAGAACTTCCGGTTTTTTCCAGAATAAAATAGCATTTAAACTGACGGTATGTTTAAGCTACATTATGCTATTAAACATTGATTTTAATTTCTAACACGACATCTTCTCTGTGGCAAGAGCTGCAAATGGAGGAGCGACAACCACCTTCAAGAAAGGAGAAAGCCACATGGTTACCAAGGACAGTAGCAGGTTTGACATACACGAGAGTGGACATTTGTATTACTTGCTAACTGTTAAAGAAAATGTTGAAAAATGTAAAGGGAAGCTAGACTCTAGATGTGAGAAAGGGGTTTTCATGGATATGATAAAAACAGCCCAGCTTATCTGGTGTATTACCCAGAAACAGAGAGGGTGCAAAAGCACAGGTTGGTGAAATTCACAACCAAGAATGCGGTCATGAGGATGCACACTCCAGAGCCGTAGGCAATGATATCAATGTAGAAAATGTATCAAGTCATGGTATTCAGATGTGTGTGCCTGAGACCTTACATGAAGAGACTGAATGTACACAGCCGAGTAAAGCCACAGAGACTGTAACCAAAAGGTATCCACAGAGAAACAAAAGGAGACCAACTCATCTACGGGATTGTGAGACTGAGGATGCAGAGGACAAAGCACAAACATGCATGGACCTTTGCTACAGAGCAGTATGTGATATCCCTCAAACCTACAATGATGCCATAGTGTCAGCAAAGTCAAGGCAGTGGAAGAATGCCATGGACGAGGAGATGCGATCTCTGGAGGAAAACGAGACCTTCCACCTCACCCAGTTGCCACCAGGTAAAAAGGCAGTGGGGGGAAGATGGGTCTATGCACTCAGTAGTGACATTGATGGATCAGATAAATACAAGGCAAGATGTGTAGCAAAAGGCTACAGTCAAAAACCAGGAACAGACTACAAAGAGACATTTTCTCCCACATATGACAAGTGTAAGAGTACAGAAAGCAGCACAAGAGAGACTCATTTGACACCAGATGGACGTTAAGACAGCCTATGTGCATGCACCCATTGATTGTGAAATCTATTTGGAGCAACCCGAAGGCTATGAAGAAAAGTCAATAACTGGAGAAAACCTAGTTTGTAAGTTGCAAAAGTCTCTCTGTGGCCTTAAGCAATCAGGTAGAAACTGGAATGCTACACACGTCTGAGTGAGAACGGTTTCATACAGAATCCAGCTGATCATTGTGTGTATACAAGAGAGAAACATGATGGAAAGGTCATCATGATTGTATGGGTTGACGATCTGATCATAGCAGCAAGCAACACGAATGTACTGGAAGGTGTAAAGATTATGCTTCTGACAGGTTTAAAATGAAGGACCTGGGAAGGTTGAAACATTTCCTGGGAATCGATTTTTACCAAACAGAAGGTGAAGGGGAGGCGTGTGGCGCAGTGGATTAGAGCCTTGGTGTTGGGATCAAGGGGTCACAGGTTCAAACCCCACTGCAGTCAGCATGTCGGTGTGTCCCTGAGACACTTCACCCCAAATTGCTCCTGTGGGGATTGCCCACAGTATTGAGTATGGAAGTCGCTTTGGATAAAAGCGTCTAACAAGTAACATGTAATGTAATGTAAATGTAATGTGAAGTTAAAATGTCCCAAAATAAATATATAGGCAAAATCCGAGAGAGATTTGAAATGCAGGATTGCAAGGCCCCATGTGAGCCAACACTTGAACAAACAGTTGATTCTGAAAAATGGACAGACCCAACTAAATACAGAGAGGCAGTGGGAAGTTTAATTTACTTGTCCACATGTACTAGACCAGATATAGGCTGTGTGGTCAGTAAACTATCTCAGCACTTGGCTGAACCAACAGAGGAGCATTGGAACACAGTAAGACATGTGTTCAGATATCTAAAAGGCACAACAGAACAGGAGTTATGCTTTAAGAGAAATGACAGAGGCACTAGGTCTACAAGTGTACTGTGATGCTGACTGGGCATCAGATGCAACAGACAGGCGTAGCACGTCAGGATATTGTGTCAGTCTAAGTAAAGGAAGCTCTCTGATCTCATGGAAAACAAAGAAACAACCAACAGTGGCATTATTCACCTGTGAGGCAGAATACATGTCTTTAGCATCAGCTATACAAGAATGTATCTATTTAGATAAGCTACTCAAAGGTATAGACACATACCAGTATGCACAAACAAAGGTGTGCGAGGACAATCAAGGTACTATAGCCCTCGCCAAAAACCCTGTAAACAGGCAAAGGAGCAAACACATTGATATTAAGTACCATTTCATTAGGGAAACTATAAATAACGGAAAGTTAACTTTGGAGTACTGCCCTACTGAGTTAATGATTGCTGATGTCATGACCAAGCCAGCTACAAAGCTACAACTAAAGAGGTTTGCTCAAGACATGTGTATTCGCATTGTTAAGGCAAAAGAGAAGCCTTATTATATTGTTGTTTTGTTTTCATGTAACCAATAGAGTTAAGGTTGAGTGGGAGTGTTAAGTATTACTTTGTAATAGCACCCTTACTCCATGTTTAATGGTATGTCCCATTGTGACGTCATAGGCAAGGTGGAGTGCTATATGTCTTGTTGTTGATTAGCAGCACTGCCTGGGTTCAGGTCCCTGAATAAATGGATGAGAGAAGAACAATGACTGTGCATACTTTATTAGTTTAACAGTAAGATGTATGAAATGGTATCACCATTTGTGTGATTACTTTTCCTTTTAACATGTTAAAAAAAAATCAATCAATTCTATCGAAATGTATATTAAAAATATTTGAAAAACTAAGCTTGTATTTGGTTTGTTATTTATTGTTTATAGTTTATAGTTACCTTTAAGATTTGTTGTAGGTATGCCCGGTAGGGGTGCTGAAAATAATCGTTTCTACGATGCATTGCGATGCGGACGTGGACGATTCGGTATCGATGCAGTGACGGAAGATAATCGGTTATAGCGTAGTAACGTTGCTTCCGGCCGCGGCTTTACTATAACGTTTTTTTTTTTCTGTCACTTTAATATCAAATCGGTCGGTGACGCAGAGATCACGGAACAGACGTGACAGCGGCACAGCAACACCAAACACGGAGCAGTCTGCTTTATCCACCAACACAACACCACCAGTCCAGAACCAACGGCAGAAGGACCCGCTCTGAATCACTCCGTGTCGCTGCGGCTCAGAGACACAGGGATTTATGCTTTTCAAAAATAATCGCGTTACAATCATGTCAGGTTTTTGGTGGATTTAATTAAGTCTTGGATTGCAAAGTATGAATGTCCTCTAGCAATTTACAGACGATATATACGTGTGTAAAGTTTGTGAAGGCAGGAGGAAAAAAGCTCCCGCGATCACCGTCTCCTCTCCGTTCCTCCAAACCCCGCCCTGAAAATAATGAGGCTGATAGTGACCCGATAGAAACTTTATTATTCACTTAATCACTGAGATATAATGAAGCTAATTTAATCTCATACATTCATGGGATTTATGTAACAGTAAGACAGAGAATGTAAGTGTGCACCCACATGCAGTATTTTAGTTTGTATATGCTATTGTAAATACTTGTAAATACTCCTGTTGTGTTCAGACTCAAGTCCTGTGTGTGTGTGTGTGTGTGTGTGTGTGTGTGTGTGTGTGTGTGTGTGTGTGTGTGTGTGTGTGTGTGTGTGTGTGTGTGTGTGTGTGTGTGTGTGTGTGTGTGTGTGTGTGTGTGTGTGTGTGTGTGTGTGTGTGTGTGTGTGTGTGTGTGTGTGTGTGATGCCACATTCAGGACATTCAGTGTCCTTTCTTTAACAGAAGACTGTAGCTAGAAGCTGCAGCTAGACTGCAGAAGCATTATTTTGTTTTTGAGGATGGAACAACTTCACACACAGACATAGGGAGGCTAGACCTATACAATTCATTTATTTTGGTTTATAAATTAATGTCAAGACATTTATGTTATTGATTTCTGAAGCACTTTCTAAATAATAAAAAGAGAGTTCATATGTATTTACTGCATGTATGCATTGATGAAAAATAAGCCACGTGCAGTAATATAGAAAATTGAGGATGCAACGCATTGGTATGAATCGTGATGCATCGGGATATCGAATTGAATCGAATCGTTGACAGGATAATCGAATCGAATCGTGAGACCAGTGAAGATGCACAGCCCTAATGCCCAGGTTTGAACAGTGGTTCAACTTACCCCCTGACCTGGATCAACTTACCCCTGACCCGGGGCAAGTTGAGCCACGATACTTTTCTTTTTTAAAGAAGAAATATTTTCACTGCCCTTGATCAAATATGAATTATTATCATTGATAGGAGACATCCTGAATTATAGGTGTGTGCTTTCATGTTTTACTATGTGTCATTTCTCCTTGCTTAGAGGACAGCATCACTAAACAATGGCTCAACTTACCCCACTCTCACTCACACTGCTATCTGGATGTTAGGAGCATGGAATATAACACAAATTGTTTCCGAAGTGAATTACCTACCCCACCTTTAATGATTGTGTTTTACTTTGGGGCTGCATATCGAGTAATGGACATTTAACTTCGTGTTGGATAATGCTACACCAGGCCTGTGGAAATACACTATGTTATGCATGTGGTTAAAGATTTTCATTTATATCTCTTTGTCAAAAGGACACAACCCACTGTGGTGTTATCATCAGCTCTAAATGTCCTGCATGTGGCATCACACACAGGACTTGAGTGAATTCATGTTGCGTCCCTCTGTTGAATTGCCCCTTAAGGAATGATTGAAGTCTTTTTAAAGTATCTAATTTAGACCACAAAGTTGCTGCTACATCTCTAACCAACCCAAACCATGTTTAAGCTTTAGCAAGATATGTTCTAACTATTAAACTGTTATTAATTACATTTCAATTGATAGTAACACCATTTTCAAACGGAAATTAAAGTAGGAACACGTTTTACGTCGGAGCTCTCTTTGTGATTAAGCTTCTCTCGTTGCATGTTTGTCCTTTTCTTTCACTTTTAGTAGGAACAAAAGTTCTGCTTGGCCATTAATATGAGAGTCCCAAGGCATGCTGGGGGAATGTGTGGGAGGCAAACTACCAATAATCATTTAAGTACCTTTGAGCAAGGCAACGCTCCAGTGCAGGTGCTCAGTGGAGGATTTGATAAACCAACAGTCAGAAAGACACCTTTAAAGTAGGCTGAAGGAGTTAGATGTGACTTGTGAGTAGAAGTGAAGGAATGTGTATCAAGAAGAGAAAAGAAAGACGCTTTGAAAAGCAGCAGAATATTTTAAGTGACGATGAAGAAATAGTTTTCATGAAACCGTGAAGAGAGACGGAGATGTAAAGGAGCTCTGATTGACATACATACGGATCACAGTGTCTGTGTTTACTCTCTCAATTTCTTTATCAGTCTGTCACACACACTCTCTCACACACACACACACACACACACACACACACACACACACACACACACACACACACACACACTCTCCTCAGTCATCAGTGAGGGATAAGATAATGACAGGAGATGCACAATGAGAGGAGTCCTGCTGAGAGAGAAGATGCAGGAAGAATAACAGGAGTGTGTGTGTGTGGGTGTGTGTGTGTGTTATATTAAGCCTGTGCTCAGCAGGGGGTTGCAGCTAAAGAAAACAGAAGTGGTTTTCACACATTAGCTGACACACACACACACACACACCTGATGCAGATACTCTCTATAGAATCAATTTGGTCTGACTGCCACTTCTCATAACACATCAGTTTCCATGTGATTGAATCGGCAGCAGACTCTGATCAGATGCTCTTTAAATTCTCCCCACATGCAAACCCTTCATGCGCCCCCTTACACACACACACACACACACACACACACACACACACACACACACACACACACGCAGAAGGCTTTCACACGTTAACCAGCCTTGAGGTTTCATAAGATATCCCAACTATTTGGATGATGTCACCAAATGATCTGTTATCTTGTGAAAATAACATTATCAATTAAACCCCCCAACACAAATGATTGCATGTGTGTCTTTACAGGGGGGGGGGGTGCATTGATTACATCTCTCATTAGCTGTGGTGTTTTTAAAGGGATCTGAAATCTCAACACAAACAAAATGGTGTGCCCCCCACTGACAACAACACACAGCCTTCAGCCTTCAGCTGATTGACTGAGGGCTTGATATGAGACATGGGGGGGGGGGGGGGTGACAGCCTAGCAGCAGGCTTTTTAAAGTGTAGGCGATTGCTCTAAAGTGTGGGTGTTGCTTCTTGTTATTTATTGATGAAGGCAAAAACCCCAGAGTGGATCTCTGAGCATGAACCCCTTCCTCTTTAGGCTATTTGGTGGATTCATAAATACTGACTTGCACTTATCCAAAGTGATTTACGGTGTCAGCTGAACGCTGGAAAAGCAAGTTTGCTTTCCTTCACTACAGTATGTGCAGTGCTGATGCCCTGAAGGCCGAAAACCCTCCAAGAGTGACAAAGCATTCTGGGAAATTGCAGGTTGTGTTTCACGATGTTGCACATAGAGTTATTCAAAGGGAATCGGTGCTGACATGGCATTCATTCTAACAAGTTTACATTCTGAGATTATGGTCAGAATACGGACTTCTCAGACATTTAGAAAAGAAAAGAATCTTTATCTGATTTATATTAGAAGTCTGACTTTAATTTAAGAATTCTGAGCTTTTTCACAGATGTCTGACTTTCTGCTGTGATTTGGACTTTTTCCTCAAATTTAGATTTTTCCTCAAATTTAGATTTTTCCTCAAATGTTGACTTTTTCTCTCTGATTTTGTCTTTTCTGAAATTATGACATTTTTATCAAATGTTTACTTTTTTCAAAGAATTCTGAATTCTTTCTGAATTTTTACTCAGATTATGACATTTTTCTCAAATGTTGACATTTTTCCCCAGAATTTGACTTTTTCTCAAAGGTTGATTTATTTATCAATTCCTTACCTTTTCATCAAATTTAGATTTGTCCTTAAATTTTGACTTTTTTCTCAGATTTGAATTTTTTCTCATAATTCTCACATTTTTTCTCAAATTCAGATTTTTTCTCAGGTTCTGACTTTCTGCTCTGATTTGGACTTTTTCCTCTAATTTAGATTTTTCCTCAAATTTGGACTTTTTCTCTCTGATTTTGTCTTTTCTGAAATTATGACATTTCTATCAAATGTTTACTTTTTTCAAAGAATTCTGAATTTTTACTCAGATTCTGACTATTTTCTAAA